>CM038214.1:33226899-33574399 GCA_021442155.1 Cymbidium sinense
CCCTAATCCTAAACAAAAAGTTACTAAATAAATTAAAACATAAACCTAAACCCTAAACCCTAAGAATGGGCAGAACCTTGATTGTAGGAACATCACCATCAACCAGGCTCAGTCTAGATCTATTAGTTGCGGCGAAGGTGGAGGCGACAATTACTGCAGTGGTGCTGGGGGATCTCGAGAAGTTGGTGGATATGGAGGTGGTGGTCAGAGCAGTGGAGTTTATAGAGGATGGTGGAGCGATGAAGGTTACAACTGTGGTGGTGGCGTAAGAAGAGATCGAGGATATGATGGTGGATCCTGCTACTCGAGAGGCTTGGGTGGTTCTGATGGGAACTGAAGAAATTGAAGAACGGCTGATCCAATTTGCTATTTATGGAACTGTGTCTTTACAATAGAGACAATTCTAGTTATCTAAGATTTTTTATTTGCTCAATGCATGCTTATTTTTTATCTATGTTGTCTCTTGTGTCTTTGAAAACTTGGTGTGTTACTTGGTTGATGAAATCGAAAAGAACAAATGTTGAATTTGAATTTATTTTGTGTTAAAAAAACCAAAACCCTAAACCTTAAACTAAAACCTGAACCCTATACCTAAAACCTAAACCCTAAACCCTAAAAACCCTAAACCCTAAACCGTAAATCATAAACCCTAAACTGCTAAAACCCTAAACCATAAATCCAAAAACCTAAACCCTAAATTGTAAATTGTAAACCCTAAACCCTAAAACCTAAACTCTAAACTAACCCTAAACCCTAAACCCTAAAAAGCTAAAAACCTAAATTTAAACTAAATAGAACCTAAAAATAAAATAAATAAAAAAACCTAAACCAAAATAAAATTAAAAAATAAAATAAAATAAAAACTTAACTAAAACCTAAACCTAAACCTAAACCTAAAAAAAATAAAATAAAAATAAAAATCCAAACTAAAAACTAAATTAAACCTAAACTTAAACCAAAAATAAAATAAACTAAAAATAAACCTAAACCTAAACTAAAAACTTAAAACCTAAACCTAAAAAAATTAAATAAAAGACTAAACCTACACCTAAAAATAAAAAATAAAACCTAAACCTAAAAAATAAAATAAAAATAATACTAAACTAAAAAATTAACCTACCTAAACCAAAACTTGAAAAATAAACACAAATTAAAAACCTAAACTAAAATTAGTAAACCTACAATAAATAAACTAAACTAAATAAAAATAAAAATAAACCTAAATAAAAAATAAAATAAACTAAAATAAATAAAAAATAAACTAAATAAACTTAAACCTACTAGTTTACATAAGTTTTAATAAAAAATAAAGAAATAAAAGAAACCCTAGCACTAAACCCTAAACACTAAAACTAACCCTGACCCTACCACCTACCCTAAACCAATAACCAAGGCTAACCTGACCCTAAGGCCACCAAACCCTGGGCCCTAGCCACAGACCTCTGACCCTAAACCCTGAGCCATAGCCCTAAGGCCCAGAGCCTTAAACCCCAGACCCTGGACTTAAACCCTAAACACTAAAACCAAAACCTAAACCTAAACTAAAATAAATAAAATCAAAAGTAAAATAAATAAATAAACATAAATCTAAATGTAAAAATAATAAAATAAAATAAAATAAAAACCTAAACTAAAACCTAAACATAAACCTAAACATAAATCTAAATCTAAACTGAAACATAAACCTAAAAATAGAGTAAAATAAAAAATAAAAAAAAGAATAAAATAAATAAAACCTAAACTAAACTATAAAATAAAATAATCCTAAAATAAAAACCTAAATAAAATAAAAAACATAAAATAAAATAAAAATAAACCTAAAAATAAAATAAAATTAAAACTAAATAAAAACCTAAACCTAAAAATGAAAATTAAGAAAAAAATGAAAAAATAAATTTTAAAAAAAAACCTAAACCTAAAATAAACAAAATAAAATAAACCTAAACCAAAACTAAAAAAAACTAAACTAAAATAAATAAAACCTAAACCTTAACGTAAAATATACTGAACCTAAACCCCAAATAAATAAAATCAAATAAACTAAAAATAAAACAATACCTAAACTAAAAAATAATACCTAAAAATAAACCTAAAATAAAAACCTAAAACCTAAATCTAAACAAATAAAATAAATATCTAAACCAAAAAAAATAAAATAAAAATAAAACTAAACTAAAAAATAAATAGAAACCTAAAACTAAACCTAAAAAATGAATTAAAATAAAAAACCTAAACTAAAATAAATAAACATAAAATAATTAAACTAAACTAAATAAAAATTAAAAATAAACCTAAATAAAAATAAAATAAAATAAATTAAAATAAAGAAATAAAAACTAAATAAACCTAAACCTTTTGGTCTAGTTAATTTTTTTAAAAAAATCCTAAACCCTAAATCCTAAACCCTAAACCCTAAACACTAAACCAAACCATAAACTCTAAACCCATTCCTGCAACCCTATATACCTAAAAACTAAACTCTAAATATAAATAAAAATAATAATAAAAAACCCCTAAAGCTGGACCCTAAACCTGACCTGCCTGACCCTAAACCCTAAACCCTAAACCTAAACCAAAACCTAAACATAAAACCAAAACTTAAACACTAAACCTAAATGTAAACTAAACTAAATAAAATAAAACCTAAACCTAAACCTAAATTAAAAAATAAATAAATAAACTAAATTACTAAAGAAAATAAAATAAAATAAAATAAATAAATAAATAAAATAAATAAATAAACTAAACTAATAAACCTAAATCTAAACCTAAAGCTAAACTAATAAACTAAACAAACTAAAAACTTAAACCTAAACCTAAACTAAATAAAGTAAAATAAACTAAACTTAATAAACCTAAATAAACCTAAACCTAAAATAAAATAAAATAAACTAAACTAAATAAACTAAACCTTAAAATAAACTAAATAAACTAAATAAATAAAAACTAAACTAAATAAATAAATCTAAACTATAAAAAAAAACTAAATAAATAAACTAAACTAAATTAAACTAAACTAAAATAAAATAAACCTAACATAAACCTAAAACCTAAATTAAATAAACCTAAACCTAAATAAATAAAATAAACTAAACCTAAACCTAAATATGTACCTAAACTAACAATAAATAAACTAAGTAAAAAAATAAAATAAAAATAAACCTAAACCTAAACTTACTAAATAAAATAAAACCTAAACTAAAATAAAAAAAACTAAACTAAACCTAAATAAAACCTAAACCTAAAACCTAAATAAAAATAAACCTAAACCTAAACCTAAATAAATCTAATAAACCTAAACTAAAACTAAATAAAATAATATAAAATAAACTAAAATAAGTAAACATAAACCTAAACTAAATAAACCTAAACCTAAACTAAAAATAAACCTAAATTAAATAAAACTAAACTAAATAAAATCTCAACCTAAATAAACCTAAGCTAAATAAGCCTAAACCTAAACCTAATCTAAATAAATAAATAAAATAAATGTAAACCTAAATAAACTAAACTAAACTACACTAAATAAATAAAATAAAACTAAATTAAATAAATAAACTGAATAAACTAAACTAAATAAATCAAATCCTAAACCTAAACCTAAACCTAAATAAATAAATAAAATAAAATAAACTAAACAAAATAAACCTAAACCTAAACTAAATAAATAAACTAGATAAACTAAATAAACTAAATAAAATAAAATAAAATAAACTAAAACTAAATAAACTAAACTAAATTAACCTAAAAAAACTAAATAAATCTAAACCTAAACCTAAACCTAAACTAAACTAAACTTAACTAAAATAAATAAAATAAACCTAAACCCAAACTAAATAAAATAAACCTAAACTAAACTAAACTAAACTAAACTAAATAAATCCTAAAATAAACCTAAACCTAAAACTAAACCTAAAATGTAAATTAAAATAAAGCTAAACCAAAACCAGAACCTAAACCTAAATAAACTAAAACTTAAACCTAAAACCAAAACTTAAACCCTAAACCTAAATGAAAACTAAACTAAATAAAAACAAACCTAAACCTAAACCTAAATTAAAAAAATAAATAAGTAAAATAAATTAACCTAAACTAAGTAAAATAAAATAAAAAAAATCAATAAATAAATAAAGTAAATAAAATAAACTAAACTTAATAAACCTAAATCTAAACCTAAACCTAAACTAAACTAAAATAAACTAAAGAAAGCTAAACTAAACTTAAACTAAACCTAAACTAAATAAACTAAAATAAACTAAATAAATAAACTAAAATAAACTAAACTTAATAAACCTAAATAAACCTAAACCTAAAATAAAATAAAATAAATTAAACTAAATAAACTATACCTAAAAATAAACTAAATAAATAAATCTAAATTAAAAATAAACTAAATAAATAAACTAAACTAAATTAAACTAATCTAAAATAAAATAAACCTAACATAATCCTAAAACCTAAATTAAATAAACCTAAACCTAATTAAATAAAATAAACTAAACCTAATCCTAAATTTGTACCTAAACTAAAAATAAATAAATTAAGTAAAAAAACAAAATAAAAATAAACATAGACCTAAACTTAAACTAGACTAAATAAAAAAACCTAAACTGAAATAAAAAATAAACCTAAACCTAAACCTAAATAAAAACCTAAATCGAAACCTAAACCTAAAACCTAAATAAAAATAAACCTAAACCTAAACCTAAATAAATCTAATAAACCTAAAATAAAATAAACCTAAACTAAAACTAAATAAAATAAAATAAAATAAACTAAAATAAATAAACATAAACCTAAACTAAATAAACCTAAACCTAAACTAAAAATAAACCTAAATTAAATAAAACTAAACTAAATAAAACCTAAACCTAAATAAACCTAAGCTAAATAAACCTAAACCTAAACCTAATCTAAATAAATAAATAAAATAAACAAAAACCTAAATAAACTAAATTGAACTACACTAAATAAATAAAATAAAACTAAATTAAATAAATAAACTAAATAAACTAAACTAAATAAACCAAATCCTAAACCTAAACCTAAACCTAAACATAAATAAATAAAGTAAAATAAACTAAACTAAATAAACCTAAACCTAAACTAAATAAATAAACTAAATAAAATAGACTAAAATAAACCTAAACTAAATAAACTAAACTAAATTAACCTAAACAAAACTACATAAATCTAAAACCTAAACCTACACCTACACTAAACTAAACTTAACTAAAATAAATAAAATAAACCTAAACCCAAACTAAATAAAATAAACCTAAAACTAAACTAAACTAAACTAAATAAATCCTAAAATAAACCTAAACTAAACTAAACCTAAAAAATATAAATTAAAAAGCTAAACCAAAACCAAAACCTAAACCTAAATAAACTAAAACATAAACCTAAACCTAAACCTAATAAATAAACTAAACTAAACTAAAATAAACCTATAAATAAATAAACCTAAACCTAAACCTAAAACAAAAATAAACCTAAACTTGAAATAAACCTAAACCTAAAAAATAAACCTAGACCTAAACCTAAACCAAAACCTAAATGACTAACAAACTAAACCTAAATAAACTAAACTAATTAAACTTAAACCAAAAAAACTAAGTAAACTAAACTAAATGATAAACCTAAACCTAAATAAAATAAACCTAAATAAACCTAAAATAAATAAAAAACTAAAATAAATAAACTAAAATAAATAAACTAAACTAAATTAACTAAAATAAATAAACCTAAACCTAAACCTACCTAAATAAACCTAAACTAAATAAACCTAAACCTAAACAATAAAAAAACCTTAACATAATAAACTAAATAAACCTAAACTAAACCCAAAGTGAAACTAAACTAGAAAAGAAAACCTAAACTAATCCTAAAAACCTAAACTAAACTAAACTAAAATAAACCTAAACTAACCCTAAACCTAAACCTAAAATAAATAAACTAAACTAAACTAAATATATAAACCTAAACTAAACTAAACCTAAACTAAAATAAACATAAACCTAAACCTAAACTAAACTAAACTAAACTAAATAAATTTTAAAACTAAACTAAATAAACTAAAATAAACCTAAACCTAAACCTAAACCTAAACCTAAACCTCAACCTGGACCAAAACCTAAACATAAACTAAATAAATAAATAAACTAAACCAAAACCTAAACCTAAATAAAATAAAGGTAAACTAAACTAAAAAAAAATGTAAACCTAAACCTAAACCTAAAATAAACATTCACCTAAGCTAAACGAAAAATAAACCTAAACTAAAAAATATACCTAGACCTAAACTAAACTAAAATAAAACCTAAACTTAAACTAAACTAAACAAAACTATAAAATAAAATAAATAATCTTAAACCTAAAATAACTTTAAACCTGAACCTTAAAAAACTAAACTAAATAAATTAACCTAAAATAAATTAAACTAAACTAAACTAAATAAACTTAAACTTAAAGTGAACTTAATAAACTAAATAAAAACAAACCTAAACTTAAACCTAAACTAAATAAAAATAAACCTAAACCTAAAAAAATAAATTAAACCTAAACCTAAACTAAATTAAACTAAATACACTAAGTAAACCTAAATTAAACTAAAATAAACTAAATAAATAAACTAAATAAAATAAACCTGAACCTAAACTTAAAATAAATAAACTAAAATAAATAAACCTGAACTAAAAAATAAATAAACTAAACTAAATAAACTTAAATAAAATTTAAACCTAAACCAAAACCCTAAACTAAACTAAACCTAAATCTAAACCTAAAGCCTAAATGTAAACCTAAACTTAAACTAAAACCTAAACCTAAACCTAAACTAAATAAACTAAAATAAACCCAAACCTAAACCTAAACCTAAACTTAAACCTAAATAAACCTGAACTAATCCTAAACTTAGGCCTAAACTAAATAAATAAATAAACTAAACTAAATAAACCTAAACCTAAACATAAACTAAATAAAATAAACCTATACTTGAACCTAAACTAAAATAAAATTAATAAATAATCCTTAACCTAAACTAAAAAAATAAACCTAAATAAACCTAAACCTAAACTTAAACCTAAACCTAAATAAATAACCTAAACTAAATAAAATTAAAACAAATAATCCTAAACTAAACTAAATAAACCTAAACGTGAACCTAAACTTAAACTAAAACCTAAAACCTAAACTAAAATAAACTAAATAAAATAAACTAAATAAATAAACCTAAAATAAACCTAAACTAAATTAAATAAACCTAAACATGAATAAATAAACCTAAAAATTTAAACGTAAACCTAGGCCTAAAATAAATAAATAATTACTAAATAAACTAAAAATAAAATAAAATAAAACCTAAACCTAAATAAACCTAAACCTAAAATAAAGCTAAATTAACTAAACTAAAAATAAACCTAAAAAAATAAACCTAAACCTAAACCTAAAGTAAAATAAAATAAAAAATAAATAAACCTAAACCTAAACATAAACCAAAAACTAAATAAACTAAATAAATAAAAAACTTAACCTAAATTAAACTAAATAAACTAAAACCTTAATAAAATAAACCAAAAAATAAACATAAAACCTGAACGTAAACCTAAACCTAAACCTAAACTAAATAAATTAAAACCTAAACTAAATAAATAAACCTAAACCTAAACCTGGACTAAATAAACTAAAACCTAAACTAAATAAATAAACCTAAACAAACCTAAACCAAAACCTAAAACCTAATAAAACCTAAAAAATAAGCTAAATAAAATAAATTAATTAAACCTAAACCTAAACTATACTAAATAATATACTAAACTAAAACTAAAAAAAATAAATCTAAACTAAACCTAAAACCTAAACAAACTAAATTTAAAAAACCTAAACTAAAAATGAACCTAAATAAAACCTAAACCTAAACTTAAACTAAATAAATGGATAAATAAACAAAACTAAATAAAAATAAACCTAATAAACCTAAACTAAACATAAATAAATAAGCCTAAAATAAAAAATAAACTAAATAAACTAAACTAAATAAATAAAATTAAACAATAAAACCTAAACTAAACCTAAACCTAAAAAATAAAAATAAACTTAAACCCTCAATAAATAGAAAATAAACCAAATAAATAAAAAAACTAAGCAAACCTAAACCTAAATAAACCTAAACTAAACTAAATAAATAAAAATAAATTAAACTAAAAACATAAACTAAAATAAACTAAATAAAATCTAAACCTAAATAAAGCTAAACCTACATAAATAAAATAAACTAAACTAAATAAATAAACTTAAACAAAATAACATAAACTAAACTAAAATAAACCTAAACCTTAACTAAAACTAAATAAACTTAAACCCTAAACCAAAACCTAATAATAAACTAAACCTAAACCTAAATAAAACTTAAACCTAAAATAAAATAAATCCTAAACTAAAAAAATAAACTAAATAAACCTACAACAACAAGAAGAAGCCTTTATCCCACTAAGTGGGGTCGGCTACATGAATCCTTCATCTCCATTGTGTCCTATTATGTCAAATTCTCATTCAATTCAAGTATACTAAGGTCATTTTTTATCCATCTTAACCAAGTATTTTTTGGTCTACCTCTACCTTTCTTAACATAAGGCAAATCTAATGCATCTACTCTCCCAATCGGGTCATTGGATGACCCACACTTTATGTGGCCAAACCATCTAAGGTGAATCTCTCTAATCTTATCTGCCACTAGAGCTACTCCAACTTTTTCCTAAACATACTCATTTCGCATTTTATCTTTAAAAGTAAAGCCACTCATCCACCTGAGCATCTTCATTTCTGTAAGACTTAACTTCGTCTTATGCTTCTCTTTTATTGGCCAACATTCTGCACCATAAGTCATTGTAGGTCTTACCACCATCTTATAAAATTTTCCATTAAGTTTAACTGGAATTTTTTGATCACACAATAAGCCAGATGCATTCCTCCACTTCAACCATCCAACATGAATTCTACTAATAACATCTCCATCCATTTCACCATCATTTTGAACAATAGAGCCTCAATATATGAATCGCTCACTCTTATTAATGACTAGTTCACCTAATGTCACAACACTACCACTAGAACTTCTACAGCTAAAATTACACCACATATATTCAGTTTTTGATCTACTTAAATGAAAACCTTTAGATGCTAATGTTGACCTCCATAATTCAAATTTATCTTGGACTCCCTCTCTAGTCTTATAAACAAGAAGAATGTTATTAGCGTAAAGCATACACCAAGGTACATCTCCCTGTAAATGCCTAGTAAGATCATCCATAACTAAAGCAAAAAGATAAGGGCTTAAAGCTAATCCTTGATGTAATGCAACTAAAATAGGAAAATATTTTGTCAATCCTCCTTGTGTTTGGACACAAGAAATAGCTCTAATATACATATCCTAATGACTTGAATACAACTAGTATTAACTCCCGTTCTAGAACTCTCCAAAGAACATCTCTTGAAACTTTATTATAAACTTTCTCTAAATCAATAAATATCATATGTAGATCCTTCTTACTTTCTCTATACTTCTCCATCAAACCTCTTAACAAATGTATAGCATCCATAGTAGATCTACATGAAACCAAAATAAACTTTTGTATCATATTGTAAAATGCTAATTACTCTCTCCCATAATTTTAATGTATGACACTAAATAAACCTATACTAAATACTCAAACACCCTAAATAAAATAAATAAAACTAAATAAAATAAACTAAATAAAACCTAAACCTAAACCTAAAATAAACTAAATAAATAAACCTAAACCTAAACATTAAATAAATAAACTAAATAAATAAAACCTAAACCTAAACCTAAACTAAACTAAATTAACTAAACTAAAGACTAAATAATTAAATAAATTTAAACCTATAACTAAACCTAAACTAAATAGAACTAAAAACTAAATAAATAAAAAAATAAAAATAAACTAAACTATCTAAAAATAAACCTAAACCTAAAACAAAATAAACCTAAAAAATAAATAAACTAAATTAAAATAAATAAAATAAAACTAAAATAAAAAAATAAATAAACCTAAAATAAATAAAATCTAAACTAAATAAACCTAAATAAACATAAACCTAAACCTAAACTAAATACTAAATACCTAAACCTAAACCAAAATAAACTAAACTAAAAATAAAAATAAACCTAAACTTAAATAAAATAAAATAAACCTAAACTAAACCATAAACCTAAAATAAAAACTAAATTAAATAAATTAAATAAAACCTAAACCTAAACCTAAACCTAAATAAAAATAAAACCTAAACTAAATAAGCCTAAAATAAAAAAAATAAAATAAATAAACCTAAAAATAAAATTGAGCCAAACCTAAATAAACTAAAAAACTAAACTAAACTAAAATAAACATAAAATAAACTAAACTAAATGAATATAAAACTAAAATAAACTAAACTAAACTAAAAAAACTAAAAATAAATAAACTAAATAAAATTTAAATGAAACCTAAACCTAAAATAAACCTAAAACTAAAAACCTAAACTTAAATAAACCTAAACTAAACTAAAATAAAACGTAAACTAAACTAAAATAAAATATAAACTAAAATAAACAAAAATAAAAAATAAAACCTAAACCTAAACCTAAACCTAAACTAAAAAAATAAAATAAACCTAAACCTACACTGAACTAAAAATAAAATCCTAAAAATTAAATTAATCCTAAACTAACTAAAGCTAAAAAATAAACTAAAGTAAAAAATAAATAAACCTAAACCAAAACTAAATAAGAATAAAATAAACCTTTTAAAATTTTAAAAACCCCACCCTAAACCTAAAGCCACAAACTAAACCCTACACTACCAAAAATCTTATAAAAACCCTACCATGGCATCCACTAACCAAATAACCACTGAGCCTACAACTAAACCCTAAACTAAACCCTAAATTAAAATGAAAACCTGACTCTAAATGCTAAACCCTCCCTAAACCTGAAACTTCTAAACCAAAACTAAACTAAATAAATAACTCAAAATACAAATAAAATAAACCTAAACTAAATAAAATAAAATTAAAAAAATAAATCACTAATGAAACTGACTAAATAAATCTAAACTAAACTAAATTAAACTAAAATAACTAAACTAAACTAAACCTAAACTAAACCTAAACTTAAACTAAATAAATAAATAAATAATGAATCTAAACAAAACTAATTTTTTTGTTAAAACACTAAACCCTAAACCCTACTATAAAGCCTAAAATAATACCCACCCTAAACCTATACCTAAACCTAAAACCTACCCCAAAGCTAAATAAACCAAACTTAAAACTAAATAAAATTTAAAAATAAAATAAAAAAATAAATCTAAACCTAAATAAAATAAAAACCTAAACTAAAACCTAAACCTAGACCTAAACCTAAACCAAACAAAATAAAATAAAAAATAAAAAATAAAAACTAAACAAAAATAAAGTAAATAAAAACCTAAACTAAACTAAAAAAATAAACCTAAAAATAAATATCCTAAATAAAATAAAACCCAAATGTAAAATAAAAGTAAAATAAACCTAAAATAAAATAAAATAAAATAAAAATTGTTCAAAATCCTAAACCTAAAAAATAAACCTAAAAATAAAACCTAAAAATAAATAAATAATAAAACCTAAACCACTAAAAAAAAAACCTAAACCAAAAATAAACAAAATAAAATAAACCAAAACTAAAATAAATAAAACCTAAAGCTAAACCTAAACTAAAAACCCTAAAGATAAAATAAAATAAACTAAAAATAAACCTAAAGCAAAACTAAAAAATAAAACCTAGAAATAAACCTAAAATAAAAACCTAAAACCTAATCCTAAACCTAAAAAATAAACTAAAATAAAAAAACCTAAACTAAATAAATGAACCTAAAATAAATAAACTAAACTAAATAAAAATAATAAAGAAACCTAAAATAAAAAATAAAATAAGCTAAGATGAAAAATAAAATAAATAAACTAAATACTTAAAGTTTGCTTAATTTAAAAAATCCCTAAATTCTAAACCCTACCTAAACCCAAACTTAACCCTAAATCCTGACCCTCCTAAACCCTAAACCTGACCCTAGGCCCTCAACCCTCACTAGCCACAACCACTTGACCCCAAGCCAAACCCTAAACCTAAACCCTAAACCTAAACATATTCTACCCTAAACCCTAAAATCCTAAACCCTACATTAAACCCCACCCTAAACCTACCTCACTCTAAAACCTAAGCCAACCCAAACTAAATAAAACCAAAATAGATAAATAAACTTAAACCTAAATATTAAATAAAAAAATAAAACTAAAAAATCTAAACCTAAACCTAAACCAAACTAAAATAAAATAAAATAACAAAATTAAATAAAAAAAACTAAACTAAAAAAATAAGATAAAGCTAAAACTAAAAATCTAAACAAAATAAAATTAAACTTAAAATAAAATAAAATAAACTTAATGTAAAAATAAAAAAAAATAAAATAAACTTATAAAACAAAAAATAAAATAATCCCAAAAATCTAAACCCTAAACTAAAAAAACCTAAACCTCAAATAAACAAAATAAAATAAAATTAAACTAGACTAAAATTAACTAAACTAAAGAAGAAAACCTAAACTAAACTAAACCATAAATAAAATAAAAAAATAAACTAAAATAAACCTAAACCTAAACTGATATAAAACCTAAAATAAAACTAAAATAAAACTAACCTAAACTAATCTAAAATAAAAAAATAAAACCTAAAAATAAATAAAATAAAAATAAAATAAGAATAAAACTAAACTAAAAAAAATAAACATAAACCTAAACCATAACCTACCCAAAATAAATAAAACTAAAATAAATTAAACTAAAATAAATTAACTAAACTAAATAAAAATAAAAATAAACCTAAATAAAAAAATAAACTAAATAAACTACCTTGGTTTGCTTGATTTAAAACCTACCCTAAAACCCAAACTAAATCATAAACCCTGACCTAAAACCCCAGGCCACAACTACCCACCTACACCACTGACCTCACCAAACCACTGAGCCCTAACCTGGACTTTAAACCCTAAACCCTAAAACTTAACACTAAACCTGAGCCCTAAACACTAGGCCAACCCAAACCATAAGACCCAAACTAAACTCTACCTAAACACTAAGCAAATCAAACTAAATAAAACCTAAAATGAATAAATAAATAAATAAGCCTAAATAAATAAAATAAAATACAATAAAACCAAAACTAAAACCTAAACCTAAACCTAAAATAAAATAAAATAAAATAAAATGGTAAAATAAATAAAACATAAACTTAAAAAAATAAAAATAAACCTAAGAATAAAAACAAATAAAATAAAAAACTAAAATGTAAAATAAAAATAAATACAAAATAAACTAAAAAAAATAAATAAAAAAAAAATAAACCTAAAAAACTAAAATAAATAAAATAAAACCAAAACCCTAGACTAAAAAAAAAAATATAAATAAACTAAACTAAAATAAAATAAACTAAAAAAAAAACATAAACTTAAAATAAAATAAAATAAGATAAAATAAATAAAACCTGAACCTAAAATAAACTAAACCTAACCTAAACCTCAACTAAATAAAATAAAATAAAATAAACCTAAACTAAAAAATAAAACCTAAAAGTAAATCTAAAATAAAAACCTAAAACTTAAGCCTAAAAATAAAATAAAAATAAAATTGAACTAAAAATAAACCTAAACCTAAACTAAAAAAAATAAAACTTAAAAATAAACCTAAAATAAAAACCTAAAACATGAACCTAAAAAAATAAAATAAAAATCTAAACCTAAACCTAAAAAATAAAATTAAAATAAAACTCAACTAAAAAAACATAAACATAAACTTAAACCTAAAAAATAAACTAAAATAAAAAACATAAACTAAAATAAATAAACCTAAAATAAATAAACTAAAGTAAATAAAAAAAATAAAACTAAATAAAAACAAAAAAGAAAATTAACTAAAATAAATAAAAAATAGACTAAATAAACTAATTTAGCCTAAACCTACTAGTTTACTTAATTAAAAAAACCCTAAACCTAAGCCTAAATAAAAAATAACCACAGACAAAGCGTAAACTTACAACACTAAGCCTATAACCTACAACCCTAAATCTTAAACTCTAAAACCTAAACCCTAAACCCTAAACCCTAAACCCTAAACCCTAACCCTAACCTTATACGCTAAACCCTAAAAGCATAAACTTTAATACCCTAAACCCTAAACCCTAAACCCTAAACCCTAAATGCTAAACCCTAAACCCTAAACCCTAACCCTAAATCCTAAGCCCTAATCCATAAACTCCAAACCCTAAACACTAAACCTAAGCCTAAACCCTAAGAATGGGAAGAACCTTAACAGCAGGAAAATAATCATTTACTAGGCTCAATCTAGATCTGGCAGTGGAGGTGAAGGTGGAGGCGGCGGTTATTGTAGTGGTGGTGGGGGATCTAGAGGTGCTGGTGGTTATGGAGGTGATTGTCGGAGCAGTGGTGGTTATGGAGGTGAGAGGAGCGACAGAGGTTATAACTGTGGAGGTGGTGAAGGGAGATATCATGGATATGATGGTGGATCCCGCTTCTCGAGAGGCCATGGTGGTTCTGATGGGAACTAGAAATACTGAAGAATGGACGATCTGATTTACTGCTTATGGAATTGTGTCTTTACAATAGAGGCGGATCTAGTTATCTAAGGTTTTTAATTTGCTCTATGCATGCTAATTTTTGATCTATATTATCGCTTGTGTCTTAGAGAACTTCGTGTGTTACTTGGTTGATGAAATCTAAAAGAAGAAATGTTGAATTTAAATTTGTTCTCTGTTAAAAAAACAAAAACCCTAAACCCTAAACTAAAACTTGAACCTTAAACCTAAAACCTAAACCCTAAACCCTAAACCTTAAAAATAAAAAATACAAAATAAAAAAAAACCTTAATGCTAAATGCTAAACACTAAAACTAACCCTAAACCCTACCTACAACCCTAAACCCTAGCAAGAAACTAATAAAACACTAAACTAAACTAACTAAAACTAAAACTAATAAATAATAAACTAGAACTAATAAACAAATAATAAATAAAAGAAAATAATAAACTAAAATAAAAATAATATTAACTAAACTAAACTAAATAATAACTAAAACTAATAAATTAATAACTAAAAACTAATGAAACTATAATAACTAATAACATATAAAAAAATACCAATAAACTAACTAAAAATAAACTAAACTAATAAACTAATAAAACTAAACTAAATTTAAGCTAAACTAAACTAAACTAATACTAACTAAACTAAACCCTAAATAAACTAATAATAATAACCAACTAAACTAATGACTAAACCTACACAAACTAATAAATACTAATTAAAACTAAACCCATATAACTAATAAACTAAAACTAAAATAACTTTATAAATAATAAACTAATAAATAATAAATAACTAATAATAATAACTAAAATAAATAAATAAAACTAATAACTAAACTAATAATACTAATAAACTAATAAACTTAGTAATAAACTAACTAAATAATAATAATTAAAACAAATAATAAAACTAAAATAACTAATAACAAACTAAATAACTAATAACAACTAACACTACTAATAATAATAATAATTAAAACTAATAATAATAATAATTAAAATAAAATAAACACTAAACCTAAACCTAAAACCAATAAAAACTAATAATAACAAACTAAACTAAACTAAAATTACAAATAACTTAGCTAGAAAACTAATAACAATAACTAAATAATAACCTAAAAAACTAATAAACTAAAAATAAAATTAAACTAAACCTAAATAATAACTAATTAATAAAACTGAGTAAACTAATAAATAATAAACTAAAAACCTAAAAATAATTAATAAAAAACTAAAACTAATAATAAACTAAATAAAACTAATTATAAATAACTAATAATTGATAAACTAATAAACTAATAAAAAAACTAACTAAAAAAACTTAACTAATTAATAAATAAACCTAAATAAATAAATAATAAACACTAAAACTAAACTAATAAACTAATAATAACAACTAATATGAATAACTAAATAACCAACTAAAACTAACCAAACCTAAACTAATAAACCATAAAACTAACTAATAAATAAACATAATAATAACTACCTAATAAACTAACTAATAACTAATAATAAATAATGATAAAACCTAATTAGTAATAATAACTATCTAATAATAAAATAATAACTAATAACTAAATAAAACATAACTAATTAAATAACTAAACTAAAATAACTAAACTAATAAACTTAATAAATAAACTAATAATAATAATAATAATAAAAAACTAATAATAACTAAACTAATAAAACTAATATAACTAACTATAATAACTAATAATAATAAATCTAATAATAAACTAACTAATAAATAACTAAATAACTAAAGCCTAAAAACCCAACTAAATAAATAAACTAAATAATAATAATAACATATAATAAACATAAACTAATAATAATAATAACTAAAAGAAGAAAACTAAACTAAAAATAACTAATAATAAATATATCTAAAATAATAATATATCTATAAAATAATAATAACTACTAAATAACTAAAACATAAACTAAAATATAAAAATATAATACACTAATAAACTAAACCCATAACTAAAC
The DNA here is from genome assembly GCA_021442155.1 of Cymbidium sinense. Taxonomy (NCBI): domain Eukaryota; kingdom Viridiplantae; phylum Streptophyta; class Magnoliopsida; order Asparagales; family Orchidaceae; genus Cymbidium; species Cymbidium sinense. The sequence goes on from CM038214.1 coordinate 33,243,596, forward strand.
TAATAAAACTAATAAACTAAACTGATAAACTAATAAATAAACTAACAAAACTAAACTAATAAAACTAAACCACTAACTAAAACTAACTAAAACCTAAATAATAATAAAACCATAAACTAATAATGATAACTAACTAACTAATAATAAATAATAAATAAACTTAACCCAAATAAACTAATTAAATAACTAAACTAATAAATAAAACCTAACCCCTCCCCCCCCTAAACTAACCTAAAATAATAATAATGAAAACTAAGACTAATAAAACTAAACTAATAACCTTACTAAAACTAAACTAACTAAATGAAACATAAACTAATAATAAAATAATAATAACCTAAAACTAATAAAACCTAATATTAACTAATAAACACTAAACCTATAACCTAAACCCTAAAACTAGACTAAACCTTATTGGGCGATTTCGGGATCCCTCGCATGCTTGGTGAGTTTTTGAGTGCTTTCTCTCTTGGATTCCTTATAGATTGTCAGCCTTGGGCCGATCTCGACCTATTCTTGTCATGGTGTCGTGACTCATAGTGTCAGCTTCTTCAAATCCATGGGGTAAATCCCATGTGATGGATCCCACTAGGGCATCAGATTTTTTGCGTAATCCTACCTCTAAATTACTTGTTGTTATTAAATCTTTCAAAGAGGCTTTAGTTGGTAAGAATTCCTCCACCGAGCCTCCTTTGAAATTGCTTCATATGACTTTTAAAGATACTCTGACAATTATGATTTTAGATGAGGATATTGAAAGATTAGCTAAGCCTTTTACTTTTTCTTTGATTGGAAAGTTTTAATTTAAAGCAAAGATGGAAGATATTCTTTCTTTTTCATAGCTTAAATTTATGGTTCTTTTCTATTGTGATTGATGCAAGGCATGTTCTAATTAAACTTTCTAATGACCTTGATTATGGAAGAATTTATTTCTAGGAGTTCATACTATGTTATTAATTTGCAAATGCGTATTTGAAGTGGATTCCTATGTTTGATGTTAATGAAGAGTCTCCTATTGTTCCCATTTGGATTTCTTTACCTAACTTACGGATTCATCTATTTAATCATCAGATTCTTTATGCTATTAGGTCAATTTTTGGTTAGCTTTTGTAAGTTGATCAAGCAACAACTACTTCTTCTAAACTGTATGTTGCTAGAATTTTTGTAGAGATTGATATTACTAAAAAATATCTGAAAGAAATTTGGTTGGGTTTAAAGAAATGTGGTTATTTTTAGAAAGTAGTATTTGAGAACTTTCCCATTTCTATAATCATTCTAAGATTCATGGGCATGAAATTTCTGAATGCTTTATTGCTTATCCGTCTCTTAGGAAGAAAATCACCAGTAAGAATTTAATTGTTGAAAAAATTGATGATTCTCTCAAGTTGGATAAAGGAAAATCTACTTTTCAAAATTTTGATGTTTTACAAAACCAAATTTTTGAATGTTCTGAAAAAGTTTTATCTATTAATGATTTGTCTAATGTAGAAGGTAATTTTGATGTTTTTGAAAATTTGTTAACTAGTAATCATGCTCTAAGTGTTTCTTTTGAGGATTTTATTAAAGGGAAGACTTCAGAGGCTATGATTAATGATTCTAATGGTTTGGATGTTGTGCATGAGTCCTTTCATGATGATGGTTTGAATATTGTTGATGCTAACACCATTTATTCTAATCAGTTGGATGTTGTTTCTCTTTCTCTTGTGTCTGCTTTAGATCATGGGAAAGAGACTATTGCTTTGCCTTCTTTGATTGAGAATGGTGGGGAAAAGAATGTTCCTATTTATGATATTTTAACTTCTGGTCCTGATAATCTTGATAATATTGGTGATCCTTCTTTTAAAAAATAAGATTTAGATACTTGTGATAATTCTCTTCTTGTGAATAGTTATATTTTGGTTCAAAATGATGGTTTTTCTATGGCTAATAATTATGTTCAGAATTTTGGTAATATGCTATGTTTTTAAGGGATTTGAATCTTATCTTAATCCATTACATGAATATTATAATGAAAATCTGGATTATGGGTCTCTTGCTTCTTTTATGAATGAAGACAGGGAGGATACTCTTTAGATTTTATTGGAAGGTGAAAATATTGATAATTGTCTTCTTAATAAAGCTATTTATGCTCCTTCTTTCAATTCTGATACTGAAATTAATACTATTTCTTATTTTTCTTTGTCCAATGTTGTGGATGACTCTGAATGCTCTTCTTTGAAATTGATAGCTTCTGTTGATCCCCATGCCTTTTATAAAAATATTGATTTATTTTTGGATGGAGATTTCTTGGAGAAAGGGCATGGTTATAAAACTATCTACAAGAAGAAAATGAAAAAAAAGTGTTCAGATTTATGCCCCTCCTAACTTTCTAAGGGTTACTCATTCCAAAACTTCATGGAAATAATCTCTCCTATCCTTAGGAGGTTTTTTCTTTTGGTTGGTTTTTTCTTTGTTGGTTGTGCTTTTTCCATGTGTTTTCTTGGTAGCTAGAGTATTGGCTTCTTTGCTAATTTTCCTCTTTCTGGCTTGGTGTTTCTCACTTTCTATTTACTAGGTTTTTATTTTGGTGCCCTTTGGCTGGTTGGTTTTGTGCTAGTGGCTTTGTTTCTGCTGGCTTGCCTTTCTTTGGTTGTTGCTTTTTCTCTCTTTGTTGGTGGTAGGTTGGGCTTTTTGTTCTTGACGTGTGGTTTGCCCATTGGTTGGCTATTTCTCTACCTATTTATTTTAGCTTTTGTTGGCCTGTTGACCTCACTTTTAGAGTGAGCTCTCAACTTCTCCATCTTAGACATAAGACTCCTCTAAACACTAAGAGTTTCTTTATCTTAAGACACTTCTAGTGATTAGGTGAACACTTAACCTAACCTTAGAGACTTAGATGAGTTAGCCATAAGAATAAGTTACGCCTTAGGGGTTTAGGAGGACTTGCCTACCCTATAGCTTAAACCCAATCTTTGCTTCCTTCTTTGAAACCAAACCTCAAATTCCAATCCAAATTCAAATCCAAATTCCAAAATCCAAATCATGAATCAATTTCAAAACAAATGATTGAAACCCATGATCAATTCCAAATCCAAAACCTTCCTAAGCCTTATGAATCACATCCATAAGCAAACCCTTCAAATCAACCCAAATCCAAATGAGTTCATTATAAATCACTGATTCCATCATTTGTATTCACAATTATAAATGAAATTGGCATCCAAGTCATTCAAATAAAATGAATATAAATCAAATCAAATCAAAACAAAACCCTTTTTCAAACTTTTTTGACCTATCTTAGCCAAATTCATAATAAAATCCCTCCTAATTTACATAATTCTCTCATAGATCCTTTATATTCTCATTTACATTCAGAAATATAAATGAAATATAAATTCAAATGGACAAAATCAAATCAATATAAATTCAAAACTCAAATCCAAACCCAACTTATATCCTAATTTCTTGGATTTAGCCAAATCATTCTTAAATCAATCCAAACCCTTGGATTTTCTCTTCAAACAATCACCCTTCAACCACATGCCCAAATAAAAACATAAACTACAATCACCACCAAAATCAAACTAACCCAAGTCAAACCTATGTTCATCCTTTTGACTTGAAATTGTCAAATGAACCAAAACCCATTTGACTCCAAACCACTTGAAATTGGATTTATATTTTCATCATAAGTCCATATGTGAGTTCAACCAAACTTGAATCATGCTTTGATTAAGCCATTTGATCCATTTAGGCTCACTTGACCCAAGGTGACATAAAGGACCTTTATGAGCCAAATTCTAATCCAACCCAAATTAGATTGAACTAAGCCCATCAAAGCCTCACATTGTGACAACAATCATCCTAGAATGATTAATCACTCAAATTGGGTCAAACCATGTCAAACCAAGCCTTTGAACTAGTCAAGACTTAGCATAAATGAAACCTAAACTAGCCATAACCTACCATATGCCAAATTGACTAAAACCATTGACTCAAACCCATTCATAATCAATGATTGAACATGACCAAGCCATCAATTGAGCCAAACCAACCCTAATTGGCCACTAAATTGACCCAAATTGACCTAAAAAACCAAAATGGGTCAAATCTTGATCTATGCAAATTGGTTGCAACCAATGGGTCAAATTCATTCTAAATTGATTGTTGAACTTGACCAAAGCTTCAATTGACCAATTAGACCCAACCTAGCCCAATTGATCATGAACCCAACTTGACCTAAAAGGTTAAATCAACTTGAAATTAAACCAAATAAAAATTGTTTGAAGCCAAAGCTTTCAATATATTTCATCAAGCAAGCCAAGACCAACCCATGACCTTGCTCAATTGGGTTAAATGGGTCAAATTGGTCAACTTGACCCATTTGACCCAAATGAACCTAAATGATCCAAAACCAAATCTAAACCAAATTGAACCAAACCAATGACACCCATAGGCTCCAAATGATCATTTGAACTTGACTTAACCCATTGTTTGACCCAATTTGACCAATTGGTCAACCTAATTCAATTTGATCCAACTTAAACTAAATGGGTCATATTGAGCCAAATCAAATCAAATGAACTCCAAATCACTTAAAATTTGGCCCAACAAATTTTCAAGTCATTTCAAAATTTCCAAAATTAAACTCATGGCCAAATGACCATTTTTCCCTTAGGTCAAAGGGTATCCTATGACCAAATTCACTTGGAATTTGGCCATTTCTTTCTCAAGGCCACTTAGCATCCTTCTATTTGTCCACATGGCACCAAGGGAGGTGGTGAACATGGCACAATGAGCTTGGGTCAGCCATGACCCAAGGCAAGGCCAAACTGACCTCCCCAATTGCATTTGAATACTTGGAACTCCAAATGCACTCATCTAGCACATGGGCATCCACTCTCCTTCACTCCACTACCCAAAATGACCCATGTGGGGTTTTTTCCAACTCAATTTATTCCTCCAATCCAAGCCATTGCTTAGAAATGGAAAAACATCCTCTCACCATCCGATCCAAGTAGGGGGAGATATACTCCCCCTCATTATCACTCAAACCAGACACAATCATTTCCTCAGAGCTAAGGAGATTCAATTGAAGCCTCCTCAAGCTTTTCCAAGCCATTCCCACACTCCCTTGATTTCCATTTTGGTTTTACTCAAAGCTGAAATAGGAAAGATCAATCCCAAGCTCAACTCATCAAATTCTTAACCAAAATCAAATTAACCTTGCACACATCATCCTTGGACCTTGTCGAGCTTGATAAAGTCATTTTCCATGCCTCCAAGCCACACAAAGCACTACTTCAATCAAGATCGATCATTAGTAAAGGGGAACTTGGTCAACCGAGCCATCTACTTTAAATCAAGACATAATTCCTTTAATAGGGCTTCGTCTCTACTAGACGAAGCTACCTCCTCCATTGGAAGCACTGGTGAAAGCCTCCATCAAAGTATGCCATTTAAACGGACCTTAGAATAAATTTTGCTTGGTCCTTTATGAAGAAAATTGTTTAAGTCATGTGATCTCCATCGTTAGATGTATTGCTTGTTCTTCCCCGAAGGTGTGAGATGAGTTTGAGCTCTATTCAATCTCGGGTGAGCTCAGATCAAGTGACGATCGATGAATGAAATTCATCTCTCGCCACTCAGGAAGTGACAGATCACACACTGTCCATTCCGCTTGATTGGAAAGAAGGACTGTGATCAGATCATGTTAAATACACTGTGATTATAAGCCTAAATGGCATGATTAATCTTGATTGTCCAATCTTAGATTGATGAAACAGCGCTTACGCGGTGACTCATAGATGGATGTGACAAGTTAAATAACCAATTCCATCGTGTCATGTAAAAAGTGTATCGCATCAGTGAGCCGTGTCAGCCGCCATGTGGCCCAATGGGATTATGGGTGTAATTAGGCTTAATTAATTTGATTTTAATGGTGAAACTTCTAAAATTCATAACTAAATGTAGAAAAATCTAAAAAATACAAATAAATACTCATTCAAAGATAATTCAAAGGAGAATAATATAAAATCAAAATCAATTAATTTTGAACAATAATTTTCACTCAATTTGGGTTTTATTGAAAATATAATTAAGCTAATTATAACCCAATTACTCTAGCAATTAATTCCATATTTTTTGAGATTAATTAGTGGGATGACCTCTGCCTCCCATGATTTTCTAGAAATTTATTACTTGACTAATTAAGGGAATTTCTTGTCTCATTCTTAATCACTTTCTTAATTAATTAAATGATTAATTAACATGTTAAATAATGATAAATTCATTAATTAAACTTGCTAATCATCATTAAATAATGAATGGACATAAGAAATGAGATTAGGACCTCTTTTCCAATCTTTCCCCTAAGTTTATTTCATTTGGATAAACACTTAATCAATTTGCAATTAATTAATGACTTAATAACTTCATTAAATAGTTTAATTAATCAAATTCAAAACCAAATCATTCCAAAACTTAATCATTCAATTCTTGGGTAGATTCTTAGGTGTTCAATAACCTAAGAGAATTCCAAAGGAAATTATAATCAAACTATATGTGTAGTAGGATTATAAAAGTATTAAATCAAACCCTTTAGCTTAATTAATCAATAATTGTGAGCTAATTGCATTATGCCCCTTTATTTCTTAGGCGTATTGATGATTTAATTGACATGTGGTTGCATGTCATATGTTGGCTCATAATTACTTGGTTAACCATGTTAAAGTGGTATAAGTAAAAGTAACTAATGGATTTAATTCATACCTTAACCTAATTAAAATATCAAATCAACCTAATTGTCCTAAATTAAACCAAATCAATTCATACATGGGAGGGGAATAGGTTAGGACCAACAAAACCTTTTCATTTTTTTATAAATGAAATCGAATTCAAAGATAAAATTCTCTTTAAAGAATTTTTGATTCATTTTTAAATGATCTTATTCTATATGATTGTCCTTAGGAGTTAATTAGGGTGAATGAAGTTATGTTCTTACATACTTTTCATTTCTTTCCAATCATACTAAATATTACTTGCCATATGAAATCATGCATTCATTTCTTTTAAAAATTAATTAAATTAAATGTTTCCTTTTATGTCAATGTTGCATGTGTTGGCTAAAATTAATAATATGAGTGGCTATTATCACTATTAAAACCAAAATTATTTTCAAAACCTATAAATCAAAAATTATGAATGAAGTGATACTAGTTATAAATATTTATAGGCTTGCATGTGATTATAGCATAAGATATGTATTATGAAGTTTTCTTTCTTTCTCTTAATATGAATTTACATAGGGTTTTCAAGTGTATAGTTCATTTGAAAAGAACACAACACTTGTTTAAATCTATTCCCATGCATTTATATGTTATGACTTAAGATGGATCTTCATATTATACATGTAAATTATACAACCAAACCAAACACAATCTTTTGCATGATTTCTTATCCCATTGGTTCTTTTTGTACATTTACATGTATCTAAGAAATGTGGTACATCAGTCTGGACATCTCGGGGCTACAAGGCTTTAAGTAGCCTTAAGTAGGTCTTGTATCTTACGCCCCTCGTGTAGAAAATAATAGGGTTGTACTCACTTATAACTTTCATACATGTGAATGTGCATTTAGTTAATGGATGAGAAATTCCTCTTTTCTACATAATAAAGACATGCATCAATGATCCAATTAACACATGGAATATCCAAATTTTTAAATCACATCTTTTTGCATTCATCATTAAAGTGTGCTAAGATTTGCATTGCATGTATAGGTATGTTTAGGATTGTTCATATGTATGGTATACATGGTGGAAATAAATGAAGGGGTATGTGTTGCATTGATAGTAATCCACCCTAATTGATCCTAAGATGCCTTTCTTATTAAATAAGACTATTTAAGGAGAACCTAAACTTAAGACCAATTAAAACACATAATAAACCATTCACTAAAGGAAATTCATTAATCAATCAACCTTAGAAATGTTTTAAGGGAGGGATGAAAAAAAGCTCTCTTCTCTTTTCTTCTCTTCATAACATTTAGTCACTAAATGTAGGTTCATTCAAACTAAATCAAATCACCAACTAAAATTGACAAGTCAACCAAATCACTTGAAATGAAACCACCATCTAAATTGAATCTTTCACACTTAAAAAATTCCAACCTGAAAGCCTAGCTAAGAGATGTCAGACAAGCCTTAAAATGACACAAACATTAGACTAAGTCACAACTTTTAGCTTTAGGTTAGGACAGGGCATGGTGTGATGAATATTTTATTTTGTGATGTATTATTTTAGACTGGATGTTATGGTGTATGTGCATAGACTGGATGATAAGGTGATCTTAGCCTAATCAAGTCTTCTATAGGGGCTTGTGCTTAAGGAAAATTGTAATAAGAATATAAATACCTTTTACTATGCAAGTCGCTTATACCCCTAAGCATAACCCAAATTAGGACAAGTGGACTTGGTTACGCATGTGTGGCGTGCTAAGTCCAACTTATTCTTATATACTTGGGTTGTGGTATTTTAGCTAACCATTATTTTGTAGGTTTAGTTAGATTTACTTTTCCCATTTTGATGTAAATTTTATTAAGATTTCAAACAAGTGTTATGGGATTAAGGTGAACATTGGTTATAAGACTATCTTATATACTAGGTGACACCATGGAGAAAACCACATCCCAAGTCAAACCAAAAGAAAGAAAGAAATGGAACAAATCAAGATGAAGGAATGAAGGACAAGGAGTGAAGAATGGAGGATGAAGAATGAAGACCCCCATAACACTTATCATTTCATAGTAATTATTCATTTATAATTGGTTGTATAAGGGTAGAGCTCGGCTACCCACATTTCTTTTCGGGTTGTGCAGTGGAACCCGACCACATCGGCCTCTTATTCTTTTGCACTAATTTTATAAATTGATTGATGTTATGTTTATGATTACAGAATTAACATGGAATGATTTTCCTAGTTTCTTAATTGTTTGATGGTTATTGAATGGCTTGGATGCGATTAGGCCCTTAGAGAAAAATAAATTTTTTATCCAATTAGTCAACTAAAAATTAATTTAAATAATTTATAATCTCACATAAAGTGTAAGGCATAAATTAATAATAATAAAATATTTAACAACCCCTTAGCTGGATGTTGTATGTCTCATATCATGCATAAATCATATTATCTCACTCTTGCTAATGGAGGACTTTCACATTTGCCAGAGAAAATGGCTTGACCTTTGAGAGCCATGGTGGAAACACACCTCCTTCTTTTTGATTTTGGCCCATAACTAATTTTCTCATGCATTAGGCATATAAAATCCTGTAGCTCGTGTTAAATAAAAATGTCCAAAAATCAAAATAAAATTTGAAAAAAATTGCATTAGATCTAGGTCATTATTCATGCATTAGGGACTGAGTTTAAGGGCTTAGTCTTTTTCTAAATAAACAAATGCCTAGCCATCTTGCAAAGCATAAGACTTGCATACATTTTTTTTAATCATAGAGGAATTAGTTGGCAGCCAGCCCCAGGCAGTTGTAAGCCCAAAAGTCGGGTGGTTTACTCTCTCTTGTGGAGGAAAATCATATACCCATGTTTGCCTTAGATTTATGTCATGCTTCCTTGCCAAAGCTCCCTAGATTTAGGATATGAGGTTGTTGTTTCCCTTTGCAGGCTACAAGCATAAATTCTCACCTCTTATGCATTTCTACAATCTTATATTGTGGAATTGTAAGCACTAAATTTCTAATAAAAATCCAACTCAAATAGATAATTCTCTTCAACTTCAAAAATATAAAGCCCAACCATAGAATAGTTTGGGATGCTCACTAGGTTTTCTAGTATCATGAGCATTCCTTATTTATCTCCTTTGGTTTCAATAAGAACTCTTCCTTTTGATCAATTCCACTTGATTTTCCAAAAATAACCAATTGGATGATAGTCCTATCTTTGAAATCTTTGAGACAATGATCATTTGCCTTAATCAAGAGTATTCCTAAGGAATCTCATTCCTTATGATGTAATTAACTATGGGGGCTTGCCTCCATAGGGAACTTAATGAACCCAGCTTAAAATAAACCCTACTTTACTTTTTCATATAAAGTAGAGGAAAGATCGTTGGTACATTCGAAGACCCATCATGCCTTAGGGGTCCTCATTTAGGTAATTAGGTCTACTATAGGATAATGACTTCTATCTCTTGAGATAGTACATTATTCGTTAATGTTGTACCTGATCATCCTAATGATTACATCTGTGGATCTGCGTGGTGTCTCCTCACATAAGCACACAGCTAATAACAGTAACATTCATCATAAAAATAAACACCACAGATTTTTCTGGCAACTTTCACTGGGAAAGGTTCCTCTCTCCATCCTTAGTAAATGATCATTATCGCTAAGTATCGATAGTGGATTTGTATTTCATAGTCCGAGACAATCCTTCTTCTTCATTGGCACTTAGCGCATTTCATTCTTAAACTAAACTAACCAACATCCTTTAGGTTTTAGGACCTCACTCCATGTAGGTCTTAAAACCCCTGTTAGGTCCCCCAATAGGTGAAAATAAAATTTAACTAAAATAGATGACTAAAGCCCCTTTTTGAACCTCCTTACTATCTCTATGGTAAGGTAAGGTTCTTTCCACAAATAGAAGAAAAATAAATCCTTTATAAAAATGCCACTTTTTAAAAGCACTTTCTCAAACTTCACATAATAAAATACTTGCACAAACATTTTCACAAAAAGATATATATAACTCAACCCCATCTAACAATCCTTAGGATTGTTACATGTAATTCCTTTTCAAAACCAAAATCAAAATCATCTTTCAAAAGAACATATTTAAAAATGAACATCTTCATTCAACATACCCAGATTTATTGAATGAAGGTTTCATTTCCAAAATAATTTATTTCATAAAATTGAAACTCCACTCAGAATATCTCACATAAGTTGAAATTGGGGTTTCTTTCTTTTCAAAAGAACATAGTTGAAAATGAGAATCCTCATTCAATATACTCAAATTTATTGAATGAAGATTTCATTTCCAAAGAAAATCATATCATAAGATTGAAACTCCACCCAATATATTCCATATATATTAGAGTTGGAGTTTCTTTCCTCTTTTCAAAAAGCACAAATTTGAAAGTAAGCATCTTCATTCAACATATCCAAATTTATTGAATGGAGGTTTCATTTTCAAATAAAATCACACCATTTGAAACTCCACTTAACACATTCCACATGTGTTAAGTTGGAATTTCTTATTTTCAAAAAGCAAAAATCACGCACAAAAATTTTATCTTTGAAAAATAAAATATGACTTGCTTCCATTTTACATACCTAAATTTGTTAAATGGAAATCTCCTTTTAAAATATCATGAAAATCAAAATACATTGGAATTCTATTTGACATACCCAAATTTGTCAAATGAGAGTTTCATTTTTCAAGGAGAAAATTGAAAATAAATTAGATTGTATTTAACACACCATATTTGTTAAATAGAAATCCCCCTTTTCAAAAATAACACAACTCAAAAAAAAAAATCAAACACATTTGGACTTTATTTAGCATACACAAATTTGCTAAGTAAAATATCCAATTTTCAAAATCAAAACAAAAAATAAAAATTGGGTTTTAATTAGCATACAAAAATTTGCTAAGTAAAGATTCAATTTCTAAACTCACATATGATACACATCATGGGCAAACAAGCAAAAGAAGAAAATTATTTTCAAACATCTCATTTAGCATATCCAAATTGGCTAAATGAGTAATCCCAAAAAAATTCAATTGAACCTTTATTTAACATACTCAAATTTGTTAAATATAGGGTCCCCAAAAAATAAAATCAAATTCAAACATAAACCAATGCAAGCATCAAAAGTCTCTCCAAAATACTAGAACCCATTCAACATACACAAATTTGTTGAATGTGGTTTCTAAACTCAAATGAACTCAAAATCTCTCCTCCAATTTATTCAAAATCTCTCTCAAAGTCAATGAGCCCCACTTAAGGTATTCAAATTGTTGAGTGTGGGTTCAAACTCTAAATCAAATCTAAAAAGTCAATGAAATACCAAGGCAGAAAATCTGATTTGAGTTTATTTTCAACAATTTCAGAGTTCCATTTCAGTTTCAGCTCAGTCTAGTCAGATTTCTCAGAATAGTACAAATGGATCCACAAAACTATGTGTTCTCCTTCCCCTTTAGGATGGATTTGGCCTTGGATCGGGCCAGCCTACCCCAAACAGATTTCACCCATTTGATATTTTTTGGCTGAGGATTCGAGGGAGCTAAAATTACTTGTGAGGGCAACCCTCACCACTGTCAGCAAGAATGTGGTGGCTATTCAGAAGCTAGTCATCCATATTGAGATTCATCCATATTGAGATGCCCTCAGATTTTGAATTTCCCTCACTGAAGAGGAACGTGGTAGAGGTTTCGTAGCTATAGTTCTAGTGCCCATGCAATCAGTTGTTCCCATCATTACCCCGGTCAGCTAATACCCACTCATTAGCTTTCTCTAAGGGGAAGACTACACTGGCTTCAGGGATAGTCTCGTCTACCTTTGAGGTAGGGTCTAGCTCCTGTACTACTCCACCTAGAAAAACTCAGTACCGCAATAGGAGCTGCAAGATCAAGCTGCACCACATGCACATTTCCAAGGAGATGGAGGTAGTATCTCATGTTGTAGAAGAGGGGTCACCTAGGGTAGCTTCTCTTTTGCTTACTCAGAATAAGTTTCATCCACATTTTGGTTCTGAAGGAGAGGAAGATGTCAAGAGAATTATAGTATCACCTTCACCTCTGGTTCATTATGAGACACTTGTTAGAGATAGGAGGAGGTCATATTATCCTCATGATAGTTTTATGCCATGTTGGCAGGGCTTATGGATGGTCAGAGTCCAGTTCCTAGTTTGATTTATGATTAGTTATTCCTCGTAGTGTAGATGAGCAAGTCTATCAGGAGAGGGCCAGAGAGGCTCAAGAATCAGTTCACATTACTAGCAGAGAGAGGCAAAGATATGTCAGGTAGTCAGCATCCTCTACCCTCATAGATTTCCCTAATCGATGGTCACACTGATAGCATTGTATTGACTGGTAACACTCATCATGGGAGGAGAGCCCCCGTACAAAGGGAGTCGGTGTTGTCTCCACCACACCATTATACTTCAAGTCCACTATTGCCAATTCAGGTTCCATCTTCTACAGTTCCACCCAAAGCCATGAGAGCAGCATCAAGGGAGAAGAAAGCCCCACTAGTGATCTGGCTATGATAAAGGGATCCCACTTCATATACGCCACTGACTAAGGTAAGGGCGAGCTCTCCTGCTCGACCTCCCACTTTAGTTATGGTGAAGAGGGAGTGGAGACCTCGTAGAATCATAGTCATGCCATCACCACCATCACCTCAATGGATCATGGATATAGTAGCAGCAGAGGGAGAAGGAGACAGTTCTATTATCCTCATGATATTAGATTCCCCTAGGGTTAGTACTCCACCCATAGCAGGTGACAGTCAAGAGCATGTGTCTTCCAGTGAGCATAGCCCTCACAAGGTTAGCACTCCAGTAGCAGGGGAGGTCAGATCTATCTCTGTTCATGAGCATGATCCCACCACCGGTCAGTTGTGAGCATTTATGCCTACACAATTAGACCACTCCATGCATGATATCTTAGCATAATATTTTACTAAAAGAAAAAAAATCCTAGGTATGATTGGTCTAACCTCGAAGAGGAGAAGGTTAGATTTGACCCTAACAAAGATGATTTGTTAGAAGATTCAGTAAAGGTACATATGGTTGATACTAAAGGTTCTCTCCTTCAAGATCACCAGAGTTTGGAAGGTGTTGCGCCCAAACAAAATGATATAGCTTATTCAACCCAACACCTCCTTCAACAACTCAAACAGAAAGATGAGTAGATTGATAAGATGGGAAAGAGACTTGAAGATTTGTTAGCTGTAGTTCTAACACTTCAGAATCAAGCTCCAGCAGTACATCCTACCAATGTGGAGACTAGTTAGCCTGATTTATTGCATGTCTTGGATCAACCCAAGAGTTCACCTCCAGTAGAGTAGAGAAGAACTATCTTGTATAGGAATGTAGTGGACAATACCTCCATACATGAAAAAGATATCTATGGTGAAATATTTTTGCCTTCATCTATCTTTTTGAAGAAAATAAATGAAAATAGAAATATATGCCTTTAGTTGGGACATCACGTAGATCCACAGATGTTCTTATTAGGTTGATCGAGTATGACATTGAGGAGAGGTGTACTTTCTCAAAATATAGAAGTTACCAACCTACAATTGACCTAATCATCTGAATAAGGACTCTTAAGGGCTATGGGTTTTTGTATGTACTAGAGATTCTTCCCCTACTTTACATGGAAAAGTAAAGTAGGGTTTATTTTAAATCAAATTCATTAAGTTCCATACAGGGGCAAGCCCTCATAGTTAATTACATCCTAAGGAATGAGATCCCTTAGGAATACACTTGATTAAGGTAAATGATCATTGTCTCCAAAGATTTCAATAGGTAGGACTATCAATCGATTAGTTTATTTTGAAAGATCAAATGGGATTGATCAAAGAGAGGGACTTGTTATCGAAGCCAAAGGAAGATAAATAAGAGATGTCCATGATGCTAGGAAATCTAACGAGCATCACAAACTATCCTATGGTTAGGCTTTATATTTTTGAAATTAAATTATTCATTTGAGTTGACTTTTTATTAGAAGTTTAGGGCTTGTAATTCCATAATAAAAGATTATAGAAATTCCTAAGAGGTGAGGATTTATGCTTATGTCCCATAGAAGGGAGAAGTAATCTCAGAACCTAAATCTAGGGAGCGTTGGAGAAGCATGACCTAAATCTAAGGCTACAATGTGTATTTGGTTTAATTCCATAAGAGAGGACAAACCACGACTACTTGGACTTATAACTGCTTGGGGGTGGCTGCCAACTAACTCCTCCTATCAATTTAAATTTATGTAGGCAAGTCATATGCTTTATGCAAGATATCTAGGCTATTTTTTATTTATAAAGAGGCTAAGTCCTTAAACTCACTCCCTAAAGAGACTAGATCATGTAAGGTCATGCTTCCAATGACCTAAATTTAATGAAAATTATATTACATGTTATTTTCATTTTTGGACAATCATTTGACTCGGGCTTATAGGATTCATATGCCTAATACATAAGAAGTAAGATTATTGGCCTAAATCAGTGAGAAAGGAGGAGGTGTGTTTCCACCATGGCTCTCAATGGTCAGGCCAAGTTTCTCTGGCAAAGGTGGATGCCCTCCAATCAAGAGTGAAAAGAAGATGCATTTGTGCATGATGTTATAAAATAAATACTCATCCAACTAAAGGGTTGCTAGATCTTTTAACTTGATTTTTAGCATAAGCTTTTAGGTGAGGTTATGAGCTCTTTATTTTAATTTTTTAATTGTTAAATTTGGTAGAAGATTTATTTTTCCCTGAGAGCCTAATCCACATCCAGGCCATACATCAAGCAAGGAAGAAACTAGGAAAAGGATGCCATATTAATGCACAAACTAAACAAATCATCAATCAATCTATAAAGTTAACGTGAAAGAATAAGAGGCTATTTATAGTTGGCCACCACTGCACAAACCCGAAAACAAATTGGGTAGCTAAGCTCTAACCTTATACAACCTGGATTACAAATGAATTAAGTACAATTTAAGTAAAGAATTCATTCTTATGGGGGTCTTCAAGCTTCATTTCTTCATTCTTCTTTTCTTCTTTCTTCTTTTTCTTCTTTCTTCTTTGGTTCCTTCTTTTCGATGGTTGGAAGGCGATTGCTCCAAAGGATTCACATGGTGTATTAGATGAGATCTTATAACCAATGCTCATCCTAAACCCTCATAACAAACATTCCAAAATCCTAATTGCAAAAATACATGAAAAGGAAAAGTAAATCTAACTAACACCTGGAAAATAGAGATTGGCTAAACAAACCATATAAATCCCAACCATGTATATTGGAATTAGCACCCCACACATGGGTAACCAAGTCCACCTGGCCTATTGGATTATGCTTAGGGGGTATGAGCACCTGCACAACAAAAGAAATTCTATTTTTATTATAGCGCCCCTTAAGCACAATCTCCTGTAGAAAATAGTAATTAGACTAAACCATCCTACCACTCATTCTAGGCATATTCACTCTAACATCCAGACTAAAACATATATCACAAAATAAAAGCAAACATCAATCCATGCACCACCCTAACCTAAAGCTAGAAGTGGTGACTTAGTCTAATGTATATGCTTAAGAAGGTTTGTGTGGTATGCTTAGCTATGATTTTAAGGTTTGGATTTCTCTAAGTGTGAAGATGTTCAACTTAGATGGGTGGTTTAATTTAAGTGTTTTGTTGATTTGGGTTTATTTTATTTTGTATTTTTTATTTGGTTTAAATGAATCTACAATAAATTACTAAGAGAGGGAAAAGTGAAGAGAACTTCTCTTTCTTTCCCTACCTTATGTAATTTCTAAAGTGGATTCATGTTTAGTTTTGTTTAGTGAATGTTTTATTATGTATTTTAATTAATTCTAATTTTATAGCAATTCTAAACAAATCTTTTCAAAAATAATGGCATTTTAAGATTAAGTAAAGTGAACTAAATTCACAAAACACACATCACTTCATTTCTTTCCCAACATTATAGCATGCATATGGATGCATCTTAAGCATATCTATATATATAAATGAGAATTTTTGGCACATTTTATGATGAATGTTAAGTGTTTTACTTAAGAAAATTTGAATACTCATGATGCATGATTTTAATTAAGTATAAAAGGAGTTTTTTATCCAATTTTCATATGCACACATGAATATATGAAAGGCATATGTGTGTAAGACGCCATTGTTAACCAGGGGTGTAAGGTACAAGACCAACTTAGGGCTACTTAAAGACTCACAACCCCGGGGTTGTCCAGACTAATATACCACTTTCCTTAAATAGAAGCATATGTACCAAAGAAATAAATGGAAAAAAAAAAAAGCAAAAGTTTGTACTTGATTGTTTATTTTATTTATGCAATTTATATGTACAAGTGTAGATATCCTTCTTAAGTAATAGCATAGGAATAAATAAGAAATAGAATTAAGAAAGTGTTTGGTTCTTTTCAAATAAACTAAACACTTTACCAAATCCTATTCAAAACTATACTAAAAGAGGGGAGAAGGAAAACTACACTAAGCACATCCTTATATTTTACACACATACAAGCTTATAAATAAAATATAAGTAACACACTTTCAGTTTTGGTAATTGATTCACATATTTTGAAAATAATTTGGATTTAATAGTAATAATAGCCATTCATATTTCTATTTTCTTCCAAAACATATAATTTGACATAAAAGAAACATTTCACTTTCATTTTTTATTTTTGAAAAGAATGAATGCATGAAATTCATATGAAATACATTTAGCATGTTGGTAAGGAACAAAAATGATGAAATCATATAAACAAACCCACCCTAATTAATTCCTAAAGACAATCTTATGAAATAAGAAAGCTTAAAGAAAATCAAATTATTTTTAAAGAAGGTTTGGATTTGTTTTGAGTTTGATTTAAGTTGAAAAGTGTGAGGTGAGTTTGTTGTTCCTAACCCATTCCCACATATGTTGGTTATTTTAGACTAATTTTTTTCGGTGATTAGATGATTTTTATATGTTGCTTAGGTTAGGGTATGAATTAAGCATATTAATTATCCCTTACCTATACCACCATAGCATAGTTAATTAAATAATTATGAGCTAATGAGATGACATAAAATCTCACAAGGAATTTAAATTTGCAATGCACCTGAAAAAAAATAATGTAATTTGGCTCATGATTAATGATTAATTAAACTAAGGGGTTTTAACTTAAGTAATTTCATAACCTCCCTCACACATGTGAGTTGAGCTTTGATTTCCTTAATGTACTTAGGCTCTTGAACACCTAAGCATCTATCCAAGATAGATTAATTAAGTTTTGAAAGGTTTTATAATTTTATGAAATTAATTAAGGGGTAATTAGTGAACTAACCCTTAATTAAGGATGAATTAAGGGAGAAAAGGGGTTTAGGAATATCTCAAGGAAAGCATCCCAAAATTATTTCCTAAACCTCATACTTACTCAATCAAAACTTAATTGACTTAATTAGAGGGATAAACCACTAATTATGCCCTTAATTAAACCTAATTATATTAAGGGAGTGATTAAGGAATGAACTAGCAATTCCCTTAATTAAGCCACCAATAAATCCCAAAAAAATTATGAGAGGAAGGAGCCATCCCACTAATTAAGCACAAAAAGTTTGGGATTAATTAGAGTGTAATTAAAGGGTAATTAGAAAATTAAAATTCCCAATGAAATCCAAATTCAGAGAAAATAACTATCCATAATCAATTAAAATTAATTTTAAAATATTATATATTCAATTATCTTTCATATGCAATTTATTTTATCTTTATCTGATTTTTCTACACTTAGATATGAATTTAAGAAATTTGGTGATTAATTATAAATTAAATAATCTCTAATTATATTATTAATCACGTCGGCACCATGTGCGCGACATGCGCTTTACACGTGGCATGATGAGATTGGGTACTTAACCCATCACATCAAAGTGTAGCATGGCAGTGGCGCCATGCACTTTGACCTCAGCCATCCAAGATTAAAGCCATGGATCTAAGGGAGGAAATTATGGATGCTACACATTTTAATCTTGGTCATCCATCCAAAATGTGTGGATGGATGGCCAGAGATTCATCCCTATAATCCTCTATGAATCATGGAGACCATCCATGTTTAAGGCCATGATTCGAGCTCAATTGAGCTCAGATTGGAATGAAAATCAATGCACACCATCTAAGCATGAGTAAAAGAAAATCAAATGGCTAGATCAACCTAGGATTGAAATTCACTTCATAAAGGACCAACATACATTGAACTTGAGCTCAAAAAAATGACATACCTCACCGGAGGTGATCACCGGTGCTCGTTTCCCTTAGAGAAGCTTCATCTAGTTAAGATGAAGCTTTGCTAAAGTTTGGAAGCTTTGAAATTTAGTGGATGCTTCTATGGGTCAAGTCCTCCTTGCCTTGAGCTCAGCTTTGATCGAATTGGATCCTCCCTTGCCTTTGGAGCTTAGGAAAGAGCTTGGGAAAGTTTGACTTGGTCCTCTAATGGAGCTTGGAGAAGGAATTGGGTTGATGTTGAGTGTAGAGTTAATTCAAATTTTAGTGGAGATCCCCTATTTTCAAGTGATGAAAACTGAGAAAATCAAGTTTCAAACTCTCTCTAGAGAAGCTTGGGAAGACTCTCTAAGGCTTGTCTTGAGTTCCTATGCTTCAATCGACTGAGGGAGACTGAAGATTGAATTGAATTAGGGGGAGTATATTTCCCCCTTGAGCAATCGGATGGTCGAGAAGGGTTATGCCATTTTTTATCAATACACCTCATGCAATGAGCTGGTTAGGATATTTTGAATTGTATGTGGTTTGATTTTGGCCAAGAAGGAGTGGGTGAGGTTGTCATGTGCTTGAATTGAGTGTAAGAGGATTTCCAAGTGGACATTTCAATGGGATTGGTGGTTTGGCCATTGGGCTAACTTGGGCTGACCCAAACCCATTGAGTTGGGTGCACCACACTTCCTAGTGTTCACTTGATCCATTAAGAGAGTGCTAAGTGGTTATGGAGAGGATTTGACCAATTTCCAATTGATTTGGCCAAATTTTACCCTATGGCCTAGGGGTAAAATGGTCATTTGACCTTGATTTCAGTTTGGGCATGTTTGATATGATTTCATTTTGGGCATATTTTGCACTTTTAGATCAAGTTGGGTCAACTTGGGTCAAGTGGCCAATTGGGCTAGGTTAGGCTTAAATGTTGCCTTGGTCAAGTTCAAACATTGATCTTGAATGAACTTAGATCATTGATTTAAATCAATTTGGCTATGTTGGGTTTCATTTTGGCTAAGTGTTGACTTGGTTAACTGTTAGGTTTGACATAATTTGACCCATTTTGAGTGATTGATCATCTCATGATGATTGTTGATCATGATGAGAGGTTTAGCTGGGCTTAGTTCAATCCAATTTGGTTAGGAATAGAATTTGGCTCATAAGGGTACTTTAGGTCACTTTGGGTCAAATGGCTTAGTCAAAGCTTGATTTTAGTTTCATTGAACTCACATATGGACTTATGATTGAAATAT
The DNA here is from genome assembly GCA_021442155.1 of Cymbidium sinense. NCBI lineage: Eukaryota > Viridiplantae > Streptophyta > Magnoliopsida > Asparagales > Orchidaceae > Cymbidium > Cymbidium sinense. The sequence continues at coordinate 33,263,833 of CM038214.1, forward strand.
AAATTCATTTGCAAGTGGTTTGAAGTCAAATGGGTTTTGATTCATTTGATAATTTCAAGTTCAAAGGGGTGAACATGAGTTTGACTTAGGTTTGCTTTTTGAATTGAGTTTTAGTTAAGTTATTAAAGTTTTTATTTATATTTGTATTCATGATTGTAGGATTGATTGAATCATGAAGGGAAATAAAGGGTTTGGCTTGATTTGAAATTGATTTGGCTAAGTTCAAGATTTTGACATGAAAGGCTTAGGTTTGATTTTTGGAGTTGGTTTTGGTTGTTTGAATTTATATTTCATTTATATATGTGAATATAAATGAAAATAAATGAGTTATGAGAAAATTTCATGAGTTTGAAGTGATTTGTACATGATCTAGACTAAGTCCTTAAGAAAATCAAAGTGACTTAGAAGATGATTTAAATTTGAATTTTAAATTTTTTTTTAATTGATTTATTTATTTCATTTATATATGTGAATATAAATGAGAATATTAATGAGTTATGAGAAAATTTCATGAATTTGAATTGATTTAGATTTGATTTAGGCTAAGTCCATGAAAGGAAATCAAAGGACTTGGGCAAATTTGGAATTTAGATTTTGGATTTTGGATTTTTATTTTATTGATTTGAACTTATATTTTATTTATATAAGTGAATATAAATGAGAATATAAATGAGTTGTGAGAAATTTTTATTAGTTTGAATTGATTTTAAGATGATTTAGGCTAAGTCCTAAAGAGGGAATTAAGGACTTGAGTATTTGAATTTTGGAATTTCTACTTTGGATTTCAATCATGGGTTTCAATCATGTGGCATTGATTTGAGTTTGGAGAAAATCAATTAGGCTGGAATTGGTTTAGGTTTGATGTTGATTTGATTTTTAGTTTGACTTCAAAGAAGGTAGTGAGGAATGTGGTTCAAGCTAAAGGGTATGCAAATTTTTCTAACACCCCTAAAGCATGACTTATTTCTATGGCTAACTCTTCTAAGTCTCTATGGTTAGGTTGAGTGTCCACCTAATCACTAGATGTGTCTTAAGACTAAGGATCCCTTCAAATCTAAGAGAGGTCCTATTTCTAAGATGGAGGGGTTGAGAGCTCATCCTAAAATTGAGGTCAACAAAGGGCTCCCAATAGGTGTGGTGTGATTAACAAGGAACAACTTACGTATTGGTGTTGACTGAAATGATCAACAACACCAAATGATCACAAGCTCTAACAGAGATGATCTACTCCTAACTCAAGGTGTAGAAGGTATCTAGAACTTAGTGCAATGTGGCTCTACTTATGTCAAGGACATAAGAGAGGGAAGGAGGGATCCATTAGGGATAGAGTATGTGAACCTTCTACTAAGGAAGCAGGTTCAAGTCATCCACAAGGGGATGAGAGGTTTGATTTTATTTGAGTTTTGCTGGGGAGAAATTTGATTTATTTAATTAAGTCTAGCTGGGGAAGAAGATTGAATTGGTTTCAGTTTCTAGATTTGGATTTTTGAGATGGACCCTATTGGTTTGCGATGGACTACATTGAGTAGGAGCCATTAAGGCCTAGACCTAATTTAGATTTACCAATCCAAAGGGGTAGTCTACTAAATATATAGTAGGACTAGCTAACCAAAGGGATGTCTTTCGGTATGCAACAACTATACTAGGAAGAAAGTGTGGTATACCTACATCCTCCTAAGTAGGGACAAGTTACTAGGGTAATCTATTGGTGAGGTAACAGATTGAACCCAACCTAAGGCTGACTATTGAGTGAATGCTATTGAGGGACTTAGATCAACTCAAAGATATTCAAGATTAATTTCAATTTTAGATTTGTTTTTATGGATTCCATTGGTTTGTGATAGATCATAATGAGGAGGAGCTTATATCGAGACTATCTCAAATTCTTGAGAGAGAGTAGCTTCGGCGATGGAGAACTATCTAACCAAAGGAGTGCCTTTCAATTTATGATGATCAATTAAAGGGTGGAATGCTCAAGGACTCACATCTTCCACTACAAAAGACCACTGGGGTAATTGGTTGCTTCGAACAACAAATCAAACCTGACCTAAGGCTGCCCATCAGTTTGCGATAATCATGCTAAAAAGAATGCATCATAGTCTTACATCTTCCAAAGTGGAATGACTACGGAGATAACCTACTTTTAATAAATAGATTGAACCCAACCTAAGAAGACTATGGAGAGCCAGGGACTTATCTCAACTGTAGTGCAATTCTATAGGGAGTTCTCCACTAAAGATAGGATGCTTACTTGAGAAAAGGGGCCCTTTTGGGGCTAGAATTCCTAATCTACAAGAAAATTAATTTATTTTTTTGTTTAGTTATTTTATCATGGACCCTATTAGTTTTTGAGGGATTAAACTGAGAAGAAGCTTATATCAGCCTAGACCTATCTCAGATTTACTGAACTAAGGGAGAATCTGCGCATCCGCTGAATAAATTCTCTAACCATAGGGGTGGCTACATGGAAAGGGGGACTGTCCAACCCAAGAGTAACCCGAGTAATGTTTAAATGGGGTCTCAAAGGATGTGATCCAAATAGAATGCTCACAGGGAGATGGGCTGCTAAGGACTTAATACAACACCCTAGAAAAGATGACATGGCTAGTCATATATCCTATAGGTATTTGGTGTCCAACTCAAGGAGAAAGCTCAGGGACTCACGTCTGCCAAGAGTGGTGTACTCACCGAGTGAGTCACTGTCAGCATAGCGAACATAAACCAACCTAAGGTTCCCATCAATTTGCAACAATAAATCTATGAAGAAAGCTCGGGGACTCACATCCTCTAAATAAGTGACCACTAGGGTGACATACTAGCGAGGTAGCTTGTAGACCCGACTTAGAGTATCTAATGAGTGATTTTCACAATAGGGCTTGCTCCCACGTCAAAATAGCTTGAGACAAAAGATTTGTGATTATTTTTGTGCATGTGCTAAAAGGGAAAAGGATGCCTCTAGGGGACTCTTACACTTACCTTAAACATGCTTGGGGATTTTGATGGGATAGTGCCACAGATGGCAACCAAGAATTCCCACTAAGAAAGGATGTCACTTGGGTTCTTCACACCTAACTTAGTTGTGCTAATCAAAATAAAATGCCTCTAGGGTTCTCTTACACCTATTCTAATAGAGCTAGGAGATTGTGTTTGTGTTGTAAAGGAGGGATAGGATGCCACTGGGGGACTCTTACACCTACCCTAAACACATCACGGTGGATTCGAAAGACAAGCAAACAATGCTTCGAAAGAAGAGAATATTTTGATGAAATAGAATAAGATTTTTGTTGGTTAATAGAATTATATTCAAACATGATTTATTTCATGGGTAATATTTCTTTAGATAGAGCCCATTAATTGGAAGCATCAGGTGTTTTCATTTACAATCAATGAGCTGATAAGATCCTCCTTAGTAGGTCTTCTCTATGACATAGGGACCTTCCCAAGTGGGTTTAAACTTTCCTCTCATCTTTCAGCGAGCAACAATTGGTCTCCTTAGGACTAACATAAGTTCTCTTACTCGAAAAGACCTAGGGAAAACCAGCTTGTTCTGAGCTTGAATCATTTTGGCCTTATATAACTCGAGGTTTTGGCACGCCCGTAGGCGACTCTCCTCCAAATATTATAATTCTTCTAACCACAACTTTGCATTCTGCTCTATATGATCTCGCTACCCAATGCTATTCTTAGTGATGAGAGTTGAACTTTTAAAGGTACAATGACTTCGGACCCACATACTAAAGAAAATATGGTAGACTAAGTTGGATTTTAGTATGTGGTGTGGTAGGCCTACAAGGCTTCAACCAACTACTCATTCCACTGCTTCTTGTTATCATCAAGAGTCTTCTTTAGTATTTGGATGAGAGTTTTATGGAATGCTTCCACTAAGCCATTTATTTTATGGTAGTATATGGTGAAGTATCTCCAATCTATATAATTTCTTTTGGTGAAGCTGTTAATCTTGGTGCTTTTGAATGCAGTACCATTATCGGATATAATTCATCGAGACACCCCAAACCTATATACGATATGGTTCCTAAAAAACTAAAGCACATGCTGAGATGTGACCTCTCTGAGTGGGATTGCCTCTGCCCACTTGGACAAGTAGTCAATGGTAGTTAAGATGAACCAATGCCCCTTGGAAGAAAGAGGATCGATCGGACCCATAATGTCAGTACCCTAACACTCGAATGGCCATGAGTCCAATGTAGGGTGTAGAATGTTGGGTGGTTTGTGGAGGACCAAACCATGTAGTTGACACTGATGGCATCTCCTAGCTATATCCATGTAGTCTGTAATCATCGAAGGCCAGTAGTATCCTAGTCACTTGATCTTCATCTTCATCCTCATACCAAATTGATGTGCTTCCCATAGACCTAAATGTACCTCAGTTATAATGACATGGGCTTCATGTTTGTCTAAACAATGTAACCACATTTGGTCAAAGGATCGACACTATAGGGTGCCATCAACGAAAGTGTAGGAGAGAGCTCTCTATTTCATCTGATGGGCTTATGAATTTTCTTGAGGTAGTTTTCAGTGTTCAAATAGTCTATGAATGGTTGCCTCTAATCCAACTCCTTATCCTTTTTGGTAATGGCAACCTCCCCTTTAAGAGAAAGTCTCTTGATGAGTTCAGCATCAATAAGAGACAAGACTTGTCTATTTTGGATCCTTATTGAAATGGACTCATCTTTCGTACATGCCAATTCTTTGTTAAGTTTGGCTAAAGCATCTATTACTGTGTTCTCTGCTTAGAGAATCTTGTAGATGATGACTTCAAGAATTTGGGCCAATAGCTTCATGGTATACTCGTGGTAATGACGAAGCTTGGGTTTGAGAACTTTGTAGGACCTGACAATCTGGTTGATGACCAACTGAGAATCCCCAAAGATGTTGATGCTCGTAACACTGATAGTGATGGCTAACTCAGACCAGCAATCAAAGCCTCATTCTCAGCTTCATTGTTGGTGCAGGGGTGGGAAAGATAGTATGAGAATCTCATCACATCATAGTCTGGAGTTAAGAGAACTATTCCTACCCCTCCTTTTCCTAGATCAATGAGAACTCTGGCAAGTCTGAATCTTCCCATGTCAACTGTGATGTAGAGGGGATGGTTGTGTTCCATGTCCCCCAAAAGAAGGTCTTCATCTGTGAAAGTGATCTCTTGGGCTTCTTTTATGTAATATTCCTCTTCACTAATAGTGGTCAGCTGTGCTAAGCATATCTCAGCATCAAGAAGTGCCTTGATTAATGATTCCCTCATCTCTTTGGATAAGATAAGGGCATCGTATATGCTTAGCTTAGATGGAAACTTTCTTAGATGAGAGAGGACTTTGTAATCCACCTTGGGCTGATCCTCCAAAAGAATATCTAAGGGTAGCGCATCCAATGGAGGGGCTTCTCGATCCTCTATACTAATGACTTGTTTCCCTCATCTTCTTTGGTGTGCCTATGAGGTAGAACCTGCCCATGCAGGAGGTTGACCTGATCTCTTGTGGCAAGGTAATGGAAGGTTCTACCTGCACATCAGGCCCACCTATAGCTTCTCCTATGGGACCCTCAAAATTAGATGATTCCAAGTCTATCTCAAGAGGTGAACTTGTAGCATTTAGAGTAGGAAATTCCAACTCTGAATCAGAAAGAGGAAGAACAAAATTGTTATAGTTATTTTGACTTAAAGAGTTATCATTAAGAATAGAAGTAGACAATCATCAGAAGGGACATAGATATAATTCAAGCTAGCTTTATTCTTCAATTTCTTAGATTTGATTTCAACAAATCAAGTAAAGTAAGTGGGGATTTGATGCCCTTATCCATCGATACAAGAGTTCTACTAGTAGAAGAAGAAGAACTAGCTAAAGTAGAGGAAGTCATCGATGTGGTAGCTGCAACAGTAGACTGGAGGCTGGACTCAATCGGTGGATGCACTATTGGGCTATCCTAGGCTGACACATGCTGTTATTACTGAGCTCCCCCTTTCCCTGAGTTGGCACTGGCAACATGCAAACCTTCCTTGATGTTGGAGGTTTGAGCTGACTCAGGAACCTGCAAGGAAAGTTTCTTGATCTTGCAGACAATCTTTTTAGAAGTATTGGATATAGAGATATCCTAACCTTTTTTGGTTTTGGAAGGATCAAAAGTATCCCCAAGGATTAACCTAATGGAACTGGATGGTTGTTCCATAAGGTATTCCTTTGGGATAAGTACAACACCGATCTTGAAGCTATGTTCAAGCCAGTCCTTAAATGTGAATGAATCCCCCAAAACATGACTTAGGATACGGTGGTAGGAGCAAAAGTTAGGATCATGGATTTTGCACACTACCTTGGTCTAGGCTCAGTATGAATATCGCTTCTTTGATATTTTTAAAGATCTTCGATTACCTCTTAAATTGGTTTGTTGAGTTTATCCAAAAGAGTAGGTGGACCATAGCTACATAGCGGTGGGTATGTGAGTCACTATTGCTGATGATATGGCTGAGGAGGTAGAGATGCTGGCCATTGAGGCTATTATGGAGGCTAGTAGGGCTGACTCGATGGTGGTAGAGGAGGTGGAAGCAAAAGCTATTGAAGTCGTGGTCTCTCAGACTAATCTCTACCTATTTTCTTCCCCTTATCCACTACTGTCACTACCCCATGCTTCTTCTCAGAGACCTTTTGCAACTTTGCTTTGGGAAACTGGTCCTAAAAAGGCAATTATTTGGCCTCTCCTTATAGACTTGCCACCTTATTGATTAGCTTCTCAAAGGTTTTGATGGTGAAACCCTTAGAATGAAGGTGACCAGACCATGTATATTATTTAGAAGAATCTCAATGGCATGCTACTCAGATAGCTGTGGTTCGCATTTCATATTCAGGTTACGCCATCTGAGAATATAGTAAACAAGGGAGTCCCCTGGGTGTTGTTGTCCTACAATGAGATCGCCAATAGTAACCTTTGGTTGAGCTCCAGTAAACCTCTTGAAAAAGTGTTGCTCCAACTCAACAAATATCTTTACTGAACCATTGGAAAATTCAGCATACCAATCGAAAGCTATCCCCGCTAGGTTACTAACAAAGAGGTAGAATAGTAAAGCATTGATGCCATAAACATTGCAACAACTAGCCCTAATGTGTGCAATATGCTACCTCGGGTTTCCACTGCCATCAAAACTCTTGAAGGAAGGTGGCAAGAAATCCTTGGGATATTGAATAGCATCAAATTCATCTAGGTAGGGTCAACCCTTTGGGCCATGATCCTCCCTAAACTTGAGCCAATGCTTCCTTCACCTCAACCATAGCCATGATATCTTTCATATGGAGGTACTTTCACTACCTTCCTATACATGCTAGTGCTACCTTGCATGATAAGAGGTAAGGTCTTAGCTGGGTCCAAGACATGCACTAACTCTGGCTAATTAAACTTAGTTTTAGTAGGATGAACTGTTGGGGCTTATTCTGAAGTATTGAGATTTCTACTAACAAGTCCTCAAGCTACCTCACCATCTTATCTATTTGTTCATCTTTTTGCTTTGACTGATATCAGAGGTGTTGGGCTGATTGGGTTGTGTCTTCCTACTCAACATCATCACCTTCCATAACTTGTTGCTCTCTAAGGAGGGATCCCCTAGTATTTACCATGCAAACCTCAACTGAGTCTCCGAACAAATCATCTTCATTTGGAAAAAAGTTGATCTTCTCCTCATTAGACCAGTAGTATCCTAGGATCTCCTTCTTTCTATGAAATAATGAGCTACTATGTCATCTAAAGACTGATTTGTTGAAACTAGTATAAATGCTTTTGGTTGATTGGTAATGAGATCCATATCATGAACTGTGAGGCATCGTACCTCCTCTGGTATTGCAGAATCAATCCTGTGAGGACTGTACTCACTAGAAGAAATGCAGTTATGGCTGTCATTGACTCTGAAATGGGTGACACTCCTACAAGGCTCTACTATCATGGGTGCAACTAGGCTATCATATCCTCCCCTTATCACCACCATCTCTGTTCTAGAATTGGTGGTGCTGAGGATGAGCTTTGGTGTTCCCTCCACACCACAACTAGGGCAAAAGGTCGGTGAAGAGCTGCCCTACATAGGTGTGGATGGAATTGAATCCTTTGGCCGTAGCCAGATCACCAATGGGGTTCTCTTCTCCCTGGATGTGGCCTTCATGGACTTCGACATAAATGGAGATTCTGTAATGAGAATGGGTGATGGTGGACGGGAGGTAGTGCGGTGTGGTGGAGAGACCACTGACTATCTCAGAACAGGGACCCTCTTCCTATTATGGTTCATCCCTATAAGCAAAATACTATCTGTGTGATCGATGTGGGTAGCTCACCGATCATAGTAATTAATGACTGCGGAGGATGCTAACTGTCGACCAAACCTCTACCTCTCTAGTGATCATTGTAGTAGCTCGCCCTCTCCTATCATAGATGTTTCCCCACACTACGGGGGATAACAAATCTGAAATTGAATTGAGCTCCAAACTCAGTAAAAGCTTTTGCCAACGGTAGAACTGAAGGCCCACCTCTTCTAGCTAACTACTACGTGGTACTAAACCATTGGTGGAGGTGAAGTGTACATCCTCCTAGCATCCTCTCTATCAGACCCAGAGAGAGGTAGGAATGGGTTCACTATAACTAGTGGGGGAAATCAGAGTTGGCACCTCCTCCATAACTAATCGTGTAGCGGCCTCCATCTCCCTATCAAAATGTGTATGATATCGCTTAATCATGTGGTTTTTTGTTCCTCCTCTAAGTCTTGGTAGGGTGAGTGGAGTAAGAACTAGACCGAACCTTAAAAGTTGGGGAGCCAATCTCTGGGATCAGAGGAGCCTTACCCTTAAAGGGTGCTAATGAGTGGGTAGCCCTTGCTTGCAACAACCATAGGATCGAGACTAGTGTGATCTTTGGTACTTTCACTACCTTCCTCTTGAGAAGGGATATTAGAGTCGATGGCGATCAATCACAATGATCGGCCACCGACGATCTACTAACACTTGTGGTACCTTGTGGTGACATTTGCCCCTCGAAACATCTACCGAAATAGCTAAGATGGGTGTAATCAACTAGTGGGAGATTGGCTGATCCAAGGCCAAGTCCATGCCGTAGGGGAAAGTAAACAAAAATTTCTATGAAGCGCCATTATAGTCAATTGAAAACTAAAGAAGCGAGGCGATCTTGAGAATCTGCAATGTTGGAAACAAACTTGCATCAAATTTCATATACTTCTAAATTTGAATTTATTTGAACCCACATCCAACCTCTTGGAAGTGGCAAGTGGGGTTCAAATGGATTTAGAGAGGATTTAGATATTTGATTGGAAGAGGAATTTTGAATATAAATCAATTTCAAAAAAATTTGGGTATGTTGAAAATGGGTTCAAATATTTTTAGAAAGATGCTTCTATAAGTTCATTTTTGAAATTATATTTTGATTTGAGGACACTTTCCTTTAAGAAATTTGAGTATTTTAAAGTAAGGGACAATTGGTTTTATTTTTGATTTGATATTTTGGAATTCACTCACTTATATTTGGGGTGCTAAGTGAGGTGTTTGAAAATAATTGTTTCTTTTTCTTTGGTTGTTTTATCTTGTGAATTATTGGTGATTTTGAAAATTGGAATTCCCACTTAGCAAATTTGGGTATGCTAAGTGAAGAACCCAAGTGTGTTTTATTTTTGGAAAAAGTTTGGAAATTTTTTGAAAATAGGGTTCTTAGCAAATTTGAGTATGCTATTTAAATCCTAAAGTGTTTCATTTGTTTTGAATATTTTGATTTTTGAAAAGTAGGATCCTTAGCAAATTTATGTATGCTAGGGGAATCCTGATGTGTTTCATTTTGATTTTGATTTATATTTGAAAATTAGGATCCTTAGCAAACTTATGTATGCTTAGGGAATCCTAATGTGTTTCTTTTTTTGGTTTTGATTTATCTTTTGATTGAAAGGGGAGACTTCACTTTAACAAATATGGTATGCTAACAAAATTAAGTTCCACTTAATTTTAGAGAAATTTCACTTAGCAAATTTTAGTATGCTAAATGAAATTTCAAAATATGTGTTTAAAATTTGTAAGTTTTGGTTTTATTTTGAAAATGGAAGCTTCACTTTAGCAAATTTTGTATGCTAAAGAGTGAAGTTCCAAAAGTGCTTTCAAAAATTTTGATAAGTGGAAGTTTCATTAAGAAAATTTGTGTATGCTAAATGAAATTCCAAAGGTGTTTCAAATTTTTGTTTTAGATTTTGAAAAGGGGAGACTTCATTTTAGCAAATGGGGTATGATAAATTGAAGTTCCAAATATTTTTTAAAATTTTTTGAATGGATATTTCACTTAGCAAATTTTGAGTATGCTAAATGAAATTTCCAAAAGTGTGTTTCAAATTTTATTTTTGGAAAAAGGGAGACTTAATTTTATTAAATGGGGTATGCTAAAATGAAGTTTCAAATGTATTATGAAAAAATTTGTTTTTGTTGATTTTTGAAAAGGGAGATTTCCATTTAACAAATTTGGGTATGTAAGATGGAAAACAATTATGTTTCATTTTCCAAAGATGTATATTTTGTGTGTGATTGTTGCTGTTTGAAAGAGGAAATACAAACCTAATCATATGTGGAATTTGCTAAGTTGGATTTCAAAGTGATGTCATTTTATTTGGAGATGAAATTTTCATTCAATAAATTTGGGTATATTGAATGGAGATATTCATATGTGCTTTTGAAAATTTTTGTTTTGTTTGAAAATTAAACTTTCATTTAATAAGTATGGGTATATTGAATGGAAAGGTTCACATGTACTTTTTTTTGAAAATTTAGTTTTGATTTTGTTTGAAAATGAGATCTCCACCCAATAAGTGTGGGCATATTAAATGGAGAGGTTTCATATATGCATTTTGAAAATATGAAAATCCCAACCTAACACATGTGGGATGTATTTGGTGGAAGTTCAAAGTTATGATTTTGCTTTAAGAAGTAGCATCGGATGTATTGAATGGGAAGGCCAATCTTCAAATTTTATGCTTTTGAAATTATGATTGTTGGAATTTTATTTTTGAAAATGAGGTCTTCACCAAAAATGAATTTAGTGAAGAAACTCATTTGTATTTTTATAAAATGTAATTGTTGGAATCTTATTTTTGTAAAGATGATCTTACATATAACAACCATAAAGATTGTTAGATGAGGGTGTTTAAGGAAAAACTTTGTGCAAACTATTTTATTATGTGCATTTTTGAAAGAGTCCTTTTTTGAAAAGCATGATTTTTGATAAGAATTTATTTATCTTTATTATTTTAGAATGAACCTTTCCTTATCATAGAAATGATAAGTGGGGAAGTCTTTAAATGTTTTCTTTTTATTAGATCTTTTTATTTTAACCCATTGGAGAAATAGGGGTGACACGGGTGAGGTCATAAAACATAAAGATGTTGGCTAGCTTAACTTAAGGTTGAAATAAGCTAAGTGCCAATAGAATAAAATATAGTCTTGGATTCATACCAAACTACAAACCCAATATCGATAGTTGGAGACAATGATCATTACCAAAGATGGAGAGAGGAATGGTCCCCAGCGAAGTCGCCAGAAAAATCTGTGCTAAAATATTTCTACCTTCATCTATCATTTTGAAGAGGATAAATAAAATTAGAAATATATGCCATTAGTTGGGACACCACGTTGATCCATAGATGTTCTTATTAAGGTGATCGGGTATGACATTGAGGAGAGGTGTACAATCACAAAAGATAGAAGTCACCACCCAATAATGGACTTAATGACCTGAATAAGGACTCTAAGGACTATGGGCCTTCATATGTACTAGAGATTCTTCCTCTACTTTATATAGAAAAGTAAAGCAGAGTTTATTTTAAATTGAGTTCATTAAGTTCCATACAAGGGCAAGCCCCCATAGTTAATTACATCCTAAGAAATGAGATCCCTAAGGAATACTCTCGATTAAGGTAAATGATCGCTGTCTCTAAAAATTTCAATAGGTAGGACTATCAATCGATTAGTTTGTTTAAGAAGATCAAATGGGATTGATCAAAGAGAGGGAGTTGTTATCTAAGCTAAAGGAAGATAAATAGGTGATGCCTACGATGCTAGGAAACATAGCGAGCATCTAAAACTATCCTATAGTTAGGCTTTATATTTTTGAAATTGAATTATTCATTTGAGTTGACTTTTTATTAAAAGTTTAGGGCTTATAATTCCATAATAAAAGATTATGGAAATACTTAAGAGGTGAGAATTTATGCTTATGGCCCACAGAAGGGTGAAGAAACCCTAGAACCTAAATCTAGGGAGCTTTGGCGAAGGTGAAAAGCATGACCTAAATCTAAGGCAACAATGGGTATTTGGTTTACCTCCATAAGAGGGGACAAACCACCTGACTGCTTGGACTTACATCCACCTGGGGGTGGCTGCCAACTAACTCCTACAATTTCAAATTTATGTAGGCAAGCCATATGCTTTATGCAAGATAGTTAGGATGTTATTTATTTAAAAATAGACTAAGTCTTAAACTCACTCCCTAAAGAGACTAGATCATATAAGGGCATGCTTCCAATGACCTAAATCTATTGCAAATTATATTACATGTTATTTTTATTTTTGGACAATCATTTGACTCAGGCTTATAGGATTCATATGCTTAATCCATGAGAAGTAAGATTATTGGCCAAAATTAGCGAGAAAGGATGAGGTGTGTTTCCACCATGGCTCTCAAAGGTCAAGCCAAGTTTCTCTAGAAAAGGTGAAAGCCCTTTAATCAAGAGTGAAAATAAGATGCATTTGTGCATGATGTTATAAAAGAAATACTCATCTAACTAAGGGGTTGCTAGATCTTTTATCTTGATTTTTAGTCTAAGCTTTTAGGTGAGGTTATGAGTTCTTTATTTTAATTTTTGAATTGTTAAATTTGGTAGAAGATTTATTTTTCTCTAAGAGCCTAATCCAAATCTAGTCCATACATTAAGCAAGAAAGATACTAGGAAAAGGATTCCATCTTAATGCACAAACTAAGCAAATCATCAATCAATTTATAAAGCTAATGCAAAAGAAACATTTGTGGTCGGGCACCACCACACAAACCCAAAAAAAATTGGGTAGCCTCTACCCCACAACCAATTACAAATGAATTAAGTACAATTTAAACAAGGAATTCATTGTTATGGGGACTTCAAGCTTCATTTCTTCATTCTTCTTTTCTTCTTTCTTCTTCATTTCTTCTTCTTTGGTTCCTTCTTTTGGATGGTTGGAAGGGGATGCTCAAAGGCTTCACATGGTGCATAAGATGAGATCTTATGACCAATGCTCATCCTAATCTGCCATAACAAACATTCTAAAATATTAATTACAAAATACATGAAAAGGAAAAGTAAATCCAACTAACACCTGCAAAATAGAGATTAGCTAAATAAGCCATACAAATACCAAGAATTTATATTGGACTTAGCACCCCACACATGGGTAACAAGTCCACCTAGCCTATTATTATGCTTAGTGAGCACCGCATAACAAAAGCAATTATATTTTTATTACAACGCTCCTTAAGCACAATCCCCTACAGAAAATAATGATTAGACTAAATTGTCCTACCACTCATTCTATGCACATTCACCCTAACATCCAAGCTAAAACATATATCATAAAATAAAAGCAAATATCAAGCCATGCACCACCCTAACCTAAAGCTAGAAGTGGTGACTTAGTTTAATGTATATGCTTAAGAAGGTTTGTATGGTATGCTTAGCTATGATTTTAAGGTTTGCATTTCTCTAAGTGTGAAGATGTTCAACTTAGATGGGTGGTTTCATTTAAGTGTTTTGTTGGTTTGGGTTGACATTATTTTGTATTTTTGGTTTGGTTTAAATGAATCCTACAATAAATTACTAAGTTTTAAAGAGAGGGAAAAGAGAAGAGAACTACTTTATCCTTCCCTACCTTAAGAAATTTCTAAAGTGGATTAATGTTTAGTTTTGTTTAGTGAATGTTTTATTATGTATTTTAATTAATCCTTGGTTTAGATCAATTCTAAACAAACTTATTCAAAAAGAAAGGCATTTTAAGATTAAGTAAAGTGAACTAAATTCACAAAACACACATCACTTCATTTCTTTCCAAACATGCATAACATGCATATGGATGCATCCTAAGCATATCTATACATACAAATTAGACTTTTTGGCACATTTTATGATGAATGCTAACTGGTTTACTAAAGAAAATTTGAATACTCATGATGCATTATTTTCATTAAGTACAAAAGGAGTTTCTTATCCAAATTTCATATGCACACATAAATATATAAAAGGCATATGTGAGTACGACACAATTATTAACCAAGGGTGTAATGTACGAGACCTACTTAGGGCTACTTAAAGCCTTGCAACCCTGGGGTTGTCCAAACTAATATACCACTTTCCTTAAATACAAGCATATGTACCAAAGAAATAAATGGAAAAGAAAAATGCAAAAGTTTGTACTTGATTGTTTGTTTTGTTTATGCAATTTATGTGTACAAGTGTAGATATCATTCTTAAGTAATAGCATAGCAATGAATAAGAAATGGAATTAGGAAAATGTTAAGTTCTTTTCAAATGAACTAAACACTTTACCAAATCCTATTCAAAATTATAATAAAAGAGGGAGAAGGAAAACTACACTAAGCACATCCTTATATTTTACTCACATGCAAGCTTATAAATAAAATATAAGTAACACACTTTTAGTTTTGTTAATTGATTCATATATTTTGAAAATAATTTGGATTTAATAGTGATAATAGCCACTCATATTTCTATTTTTAGCCAAAACATGCAATTCAACATAAAAGAAACATTTCACTTTCATTTTTTATTTTTTAAAAAAATAAATGTATGAAATTCATATGACATACACATTTAACATGTTGGGAAGGAACTAAATGATGAAAGCATATAAACACATTCACCCTAATTAATTCCTAAAGACAATCTTATGAAATAAGAAAACTTAAATCAAATCAAATTATTTTTAAAGAAGGTTTGGTTTTGTTTTGAGTTTGATTTAATTTGAGAAGTGTTAGGTGAGTTTGTTGTTTCTAACCCATTCCCACATATGTTGGTTATTTTAGTTTAATTTGTTTTAGGTGATTAGATGATTTTTATATGTTGCTTAGGTTATGGTATTAATTAAGCATATTAATTACCCCTTACCTATAGCGCCTTAGCATAGTTAATCAAATAATTATGAGCCAATGAGATGACATAAAATCTCACAAGGAATTTAAATTTGTAATGCACCTCAGAACAAAAAGGCCTAATGCAATTTGGCTCATGATTAATGATTAATTAAACTAAGTGTTTTAACTTAAGTAATTTTATAACCTCCCCTCACACATGTGAGTTAAGCTTTGATTTCCTTAATGTACTTAGGCTCTCGAACACCTAAGCATATATACAAGATAAATTAATTAAGTTCTGGAAGGTTTTAGATTTTATAAAATTAATTAAGTGGGTAATTAGTGAATTAACCCTTGATTAAGGATGGACTAAGGGAGAAAATGGGGTTTAGGAAGATCTCAATGAAAGCATCCCAAATTTATTCCCTAAACCTCATACTCACTCAATCAAAAATTATTTGAGTTAATCAGAGGGTTAAACCTCTAATTGAGACCTTAATTAAGCCTAAATATGTTAAGGGAGTGATTAAGGAATGAACTAGCAATTCCCCTAATTAAGCCACCAAAAAATCCCAAGAAAATTAGGGGAGGCATGAGTCATCCCACTAATTAGTCATAAAAGTTCAGGATTAATCAAGAATGTAATTAAAGGTTAATTAGAAAATTAACATTCCCAATAAAACCCAAATTCAGAGAAAATAACTATTCAAAATCAACTAAAATTAATTTTAAAATATTTTATGTTCAATTATCCTTCATATGAAATTTATTTCATATTTTTATAATTTTTCTACACTTTGATATGAATTTAAGAATATTTGGTGATTAGATAGAAATTAAATAATTCCTAATTATATTATTAATCCCGTCGGTGCCACGTGTGTCGCTGACATGGCATGTGCTTTACATGTGGCATGGTGGGATTGGGTACTTAACCCATCATATCATAGCGCCACATGGTGGCGGCACTACGCACTTTCTCCTTAGCCATTCGATCAAGGATCAAATGACTGAGATTAAAGCTGCAGATCTGAGGGAAGAAATTATGGATGCTCACATTTTAATCTTGGTCATCCATCCAAAATGCACAGATGGATGGCTAGAGATTCATCCTTGTAATCCTCTGAGCCATGTAGACCATCCATGTTTGAGGCCATGATCCAAGCTCGATTGAGCTCAAATTAGAATGAAAATCAAACCACACCATCTATGCATGAGTACAAGAACATCTAATGGCTAGATCAAACTAGGATTGAAATTTACTTCACAAAGGACCAACATACATTGAACTTGAGCTCAAAAAAATGGCATACCTCACCGGAGGTGATCACCGATACTCAATTCCTTGGGGGAAGCTTTGTCTAGTTGATGAAGCTTTGAAGTTTGGAGGCTTTGAAGTGGATGCTTCTATGGGTCAACTCCTCCTTGCCTTGAGCTCAACCTTGATTGAATTGGATCCTCCCTTGCCTTCGGAGCTTAGGAAAGAGCTTGGGCAAGTTTGACTTGGTCCTCTGATGGAGATTGGAGAAGGAATTGGGTTGATGTTGAGTGTGGAGTAAATTCAAATTTTAGTGGAGCTCCCCTATTTTCAGTTGATGAAAATCAAGAAAATCAAGTTTCAAACTCTCTAGAGGAAGCTTAGGAAGAATCTCTAAGGCTTGCTCTGAGTTCATATGCTTCAATTGACTGAGGGAGATTGAAGATTGAATTGAATTAGGGGCAGTATATCTCCCCTTGGGCAATCAGATGGTCGAGAAGGATTATGCCATTTTTATGAATACACCTCATGCAATGAGTTAGTTAGGTTATTTTGAATTGTACGTGGTTTGATTTGGCCAGAGAAAGAGTGGGTGAGGTGGCCATGTGCTTTAATTTAGTGTAAGGAGGATTTCCATGTGGCCATTTCAATGGGATTGTCTATTTGGCCATTGGGCTAAGTTGGGCTTATAGCATACTATTGTGCATTATTACTTGTTGTTTAGCATATATTAGTTTGTTATAGTATGATGAAGTAGAGTTTGTACTGTTATAATTCATTAAATACTAATTTATAGGCTGAGATGATGGGATTTGGCCAAATTTAAGGTAAGCTTTAGGGAAAATCATTGGGGGTGTGCTATGTTGTGCCATTTAATCAAAAGAATGGAATTTTGCATCCAAAATAAATGTTCATATTTCAACCAAATTTTATAAACTATTTGCTTAAAGTGATTCATTTTAAGGTGTAATGTAAAATAATATATTATATGAAAGCATATTAAATTTTAATGTACATAACAATATAACTTCACATATATATGAATGTGGTTGCGTGTTTCTAAATGTTATTTTACATTTTAATGTGTTTTACTTTTGTTATAATACATTGGGTCAAAACTCACAAAAAAGTTTTTAATGTTAAGATGGAAGAATTTGGCCAAATTCATGGCACACACCAAGAAGCAACACAAAAATTATGCTATTTTGTACCGTTTCTAAAAAAATAACAATTTTACATCCAAAATGAACATTATTCATATTTTGAGAAAATTTTGTTATTTGTTCCTTTCAAGTGATTTTAATGAGGTGTAAGGTTAGACAATATATTATATTATAGCAACTTATAATATAACATCATATATTATAATATAATATAGTGTGTTAATTCACACTATAATATGTTTAGCATTATATTGTATAGTTAGTTTGAGCTTGCACCATCAAAAATCATAAAATGTTGATTACAATGTTAGCCTTTTGGTTGAAGTATTAAAGGTCTGCATAAGAGAAGAAATAATATTTGATGAGAATTCAATGTCAAAGAAATGGAGGGAGATCTGCTAGGGGATCACACAAGCATTGGACATGACATGTGAGGAGTCTATGTCGAGGCAAAAGAAAAAAGAAAATCTATTGGGGATAAGGTGTGAATTTGATTTGATTATATGATTTATGGAAAGAAGATCTGATGGGGATAAGAATCTATAATCCACCAGGGATTAAGATCAAATTGACTTTAATTTGTTTTGTTTTAATTGATGTGGAGGCATATTTGCTAGAGATATGGGCTCGAGTCTATTGGGGATCGGGTATATTGAACTTCCACTATGGAAACAGGTTTTGCTATCCGCTGGGGATTAAGATTTGAGTTTGATTTCATAGATTTGTTTGGGGATGTATCTGCTGGGAATAAGAGTTTAGTTGGATTTCTTTGATTTAGACTCAACTAGGGGAGTTGGTTTAATTTTGCCTTTCGGTGTGCAACGACTGTGCTAGGATGAAGGCGTAGCAGACTTACATCTTCCAAGTGAGGAACAACCTCTAGGGTGACCTATCGGATGCACAACAAATTGAACCTGACCCAGGGTGACTATTGAGTGAATGCCGCTGGGGAGTTATGTCAACTCAAAGGTAATCAATATTAATTTTATCTTAGTTTAATGTGATTTGATATAGTTTGTTTGGTTTACTTTGCTTTTGAACTGAGGGCATATCTATTTGGGATGTGAGTTTGGTCAAATTTGATAGATTTAATTTATGGATGATGTCAGTGTGATGGACCCATTGATAAGGGGCTATATCTGACTTGCACTATCTCAGATTTATAAATCCAAAGGGATAGTTTATTAGCTGTGGGGTAGATCTATCCAACCTAAGGGGTTGACTTTCGGTGTGCAATGGCTGTGCTTGAAAAAAAGCATTGTAGACTTACATCTTCTAAAGTAGGGAACAACCAGTGACACATTTGTTGACAAATTGACCCAACTCTTGAGTGAATCTTTGTTGGGGACTTATATTGACTCAAGAGTAAGCGATTTGTATGGAGTTTTGCTATCACTGCCCTAAAGATAGGATGCCTGCTTGGGAGAAGGTACCACTAGGGGTGTTCTTTTAATCCATAAGTGAATATATATTTTATTTATATGTTTGCATGGACCCTGTTGGTGTGCGAGGAACCACACTGAGAAGGGGTTATGTAGGCCTTGACCTATCTCAGATTTACTGGACCAAGGGAGAATCCATACATCCACATGTGGATTCTACAACCATAGGTGTGGTTACTGTGAAAGAGGAACTATCCAACCTGATAGTAACCCGGGTAGTGTCAAAATGGGGTCACAAAGGATGCGATCCAAATATAGTTCCCCAAGGAGGTCTTCTAAGGCGTTATCTTGTGCCTTGGAAAAGAAAGCCTATAGGTGTATGGTGGCCAACTTAAGGACAAAGCGTGGCATACTTACATCTGCCATGAGTGGTGTATCCTAAGGTGTGAGAACCAACCAACCTAAGGAGTATCTGTCAGCATGAGTGGTTTATCAGTTAGAATAGTGAGAACCAACCAACCTAAGGTGCCCGTCAGTATGCAATGATCAATCTGGAAAGAAAGCATGTAGGCCTATAACTTTTAAGTGGCCGATCATCGGATAGTCATGGCGGGATAAATGTTATCTGACCTAGAGTGACTACTAAGTGGAGAGCACCGAGGAAAGACTAGACCTAGACTTGAAGTAGTCAGGAGGGAAGGATCCACTAGGGGACTTATCTTAAACCTAAAATATACTCGACCCAATCAGTGCACGAAGGCTAATCCAAGAAGAAAGTGTAGTAGACTCACATCCTTTTAAACGAAGCCAACATGAGGTAGCTTACCGGTCACGATTAAGGCCTACCAAACTAATAAGGCACTCATTGGTGTGTAGTGGCCAAGTAAGGAAGGAAAGTATAGCAGACTTACATCCTTCAAAGCAAGAACACCGCTGGGGTGACACACTAGCAGGGTAAGCCATCGGAGCCTAGAGTAGCTCTAAGTGAGTGGGGGTGTTATCTCAACTTCAGTGGCAGAGATAAAATATATGTTTTTGTTTTATATGTTTGTGTGCATTTTGTATTTGTGTTGTGTCAATGAAGGATAGGATGATGCTCGGGTTTCTTACACCTACCCTAAATACATCATGGCGGATTCCCAAATAAGAATACTTTTGACATGGAAGAGATTGAATTCAAAATGGAATTTTCATTGATGATATTTATTTTCAAACATGATTTATAATATTTCTTTAAGTATATCCCATTGATTGGAAGCATATGGTTCTCTCCCTTATGATTAATAAGCTGATAAGATGTTCATTGGTAGGCCTTCTATATGGATAAAGAGCCTTCCTATGTGGGTTCAAACTTACCTCCCATCTTATGACGGGCAATAATCAGTCTCCTTAAAACTAAAATAAGCCTCTTATTTGAAAAGCTCTTGGATGGACCAACTTATTGTTAGCTTGAATCATTTTAGCTTTGTACAACTCAAGGTTTTGGCATGCTCACAAGTGTCTCTCCTCCAAACCTTCAATATCTTCTAACTGCAACTTGGCATTCTGCTATATTGTGATCTTGCTACCCACAACTATCCTTAGTGATGAGAGTTGAACTTTTAATGGTAGAATGGCTTTGGATACTAAGGAGAAAGGAGTAGATTGAGTTGGAGTTCTATATATGGTCAGAGGCCCACAAGGCTTCACTGCTCATGCCACTTGCTACTTATTATTGTTGAGTGTCTTCTTTAGCAGGATGAGAGTTTTGTTGAAGGTTTCTACTAAGTCATTTGCCCTCAGGTAGTTGATGGTAAAATATCTCCAATCTATGCTATGTCCCCAGGAAAAGTTATTGATCTCGATGCTCTTAAATGCAATACCATTATTAGATATAATTCATCGAGGCACTCTGAACTTATATACGATATGGTTCTTAAAAAATTGAAACACATGCTGAGCTGTGACATCTCTAAGCAGAATAACTTTCTCCCATTTGGAAATGTAGTTAGTAGTAGCTAAGATGAACTCATGACCCTTGGAAGAAGCAGGATCAATTAGACCTTAATTTAACTGAATGGCCATGAGGCCAATGTAAGATGTAGAATGTTGGGTGATTGATGTAGGGCAACACCGTGTATTTGACATTGGTGGCATCACCTAGTTGTATCAATGCAATCTTTGATCATCGATGGCTAGTAGTATCTTAATCTCTTGATCATATCTTTCATCTTCAGATCAGATTGGTTGGCTCCACATAATCCTGAGTGTACCTTAGTCACAATCTTATAGGCTTCATGCTTATCTAAATAATGTAATCACATATGATCGAAAGATCGCTAATATAAGACACCATCCACAAGAGCATAAGAAAGTGCTCTTTGCTTTATCTGATGGGCTTGAGACTTCTCTTGAGGTAGTTTCTCTTTATTTAGGTAATCCATGAATGGTTGCCTCCAGTCTAACTCCTCATCCTTCTTAGCAATAGCAACCTCCCCCGAGTACTTTTGATGAGTTCAATATCAGTAAGGGATAAGACTTGTCTATTTTGGACCTTTATTGATATAGACTCATCCTCTGGACATGTCAACTCTTTGGCAAGCTTGGCAAAGCATACATTGCAACATTCTCTCCTCGGGGAATCTTATAAATGGTAACATCGATCAATTTCTTGACTTCATAAATGACCTATTATTCTATGTCTAATCACATGCATCTAGGAGCTTTCTTGATATGGTTAGCAGTAGGCTCTATTGCTAGTTTATGGATTGCTACATAAAGAGCCAATCTAGGCATCTCTTCATAACTGCCTATAAGGTAGTCCTTAAACTCAATCAATAGCCTAACTAAGTCATTGGTTTCAATTTCATTCAACAAAGAACTGAGGTATGTTGTGCGTGGATCTTCCTCAATTCCTAAGTTGATTTCCTTGAGCTCATCGATGGTTTACTTGATCATCTCTTCTTCAAACTACGATAGTGCATCTTTGACTTCAAAATCATCTGGATCATCAGAAGTTTCTAAGCACAACTCCTCATATGAGTTAGTGATATTTGAAAAAAAACCTATTAGATTCCAAACAATTGGTGATGACTAAGCAGTAATCGTCATCATTGACTGGCCACTATACTGAATCCTAATCTCGGTCTTGATTGAGAGCTTTTGCATTTGTTCTTCCATATTCTTTCGAAGTAATCTGACCTATGCTTTGACCAAGTATATGGGATTAACCCTTTCTTTGCTAAATTATGAACACAAGTAAAGTACCAATAAAAAAGTAATTCTATTAAATCTTTATATGAATCATTCTCAAGTTCTACATCAACTTCTTGATTTGAGGATGATGCTCCCAGAAAGAACCTCTGAGTCTTCACACTTGTGGATGACTTAGGGGCTTCCTTAACTACCAAACACTCAACTTTTTGAGGGGAAAGTAAGGTTAGAACTAAGATTCCCAACTGATGCCAACTGTTTCACATATAGACTTGGATACACTTATGCTTTGCTTTGGAGCCTAATTTTCATTGCTATCTGACTCAAGTGTCACCTCTAAAGGAATCTACTACTGAGAAGAGCTGGTTGGTGTGCTAACTATATAAGACTCATCCTATGAACTAGATTCTAAGTCTATATAAATAACAGGTGTACTCCTGGTAGATGGGATATATCTTCTAATAGGTGGCCAATAAGGAGGTTTTCCACCCTTGGGACTGCCTATGAACTACCCTCTTCCTCTGCCTGGTGGAGGTCAGGTCATCCTACCCATATGTTCAAATGGAGTAACAAACTGTGGGTGGAATCTAAAGCAAGGCTCCACTTCCTCCTCTAAGTCTATTTATGCTCCCTTTTATTTTCTTTTTCATTTTCTCCTTTCTTTTCTTTTTCTTTTTCTCTTTCTTTTTCTTTTTTTTATTACTTTTATTTTTAAACTTTGGCCAAATTTGTGAGAATACACTTATTGATATTGAGGGAGGTAGTAAGCCACATCCTTATATATGCTGACCTTGTGAACTATAAATGACTTGAGATCTCCTTTGATACAGTAGATGATTCCACCTCTTACAAATTTCATACACTGATGTAGAGAGGATGGAACGATGTTGTTCTCATGTATGCATGGTCTCCCAAGCAAAGCGTTGAATGATATGTCTATACATAATGTGAAACTTAGCGGTCATCTAATCATCTATCTCTAAGGGCACTATGGAGCCTGGGCCCATTGACCTCACTTTTGGAGTGTTGATTCAATCTTTCCATCTTAGAGCTAGAGTCTTCTAGACATCAAGATTTCCCTAGTCATAAGACACTTCTAATAATTAGGTAAACACTTAACCTAAGCTAAAGACTTAGAAGGGTTAACCATAGGATTAGGTTATGCCTTAGGGATAACGATAGTCCACCCTACAACCCAAATCCAATCCATGTTCACCTTCTCAAACCATACTGCAAGTTCAATTCAAACATCAAATTCAAATCCAAATCCAAACCAAATTTCAAAACCAAATAATTGAAGCCCATGATCAAATCCAAACTTGAAACCCTTCCCAAGCCATATGACCTATCCTATGGACTTAGCCAAATCTTAATCCAAATCAATCCAAAATCAATTGATTTTCTCATAATAAATTTATATCTTCAATCATCTTTCTAAATATAAATCAAATATACATTCAAATGATCAAAAGTAAATCAAACTAAATCAAATTAAATCAAAATCCTTCCTAAGTTATATGACCTATCCCATGGACTTAGCAAAATATTAATCAAAATCAAGTCAAACTCAATTGATTTTCTAACAAATCAATCATATTTTCAATCATCTTCATAAATTTAAATGAAATATACATTTAAATCATCAATACTAAATCAAACCAAATCAAAATCCAAACCTAAGCCACATGACGCAACTCCATGGACTTAGCCAAATTCCTTCATTCCAAAATCCAAATTCAATTGATTTTCTCATGAATCAATCATACCTTCAATCATATTCACAAGTATAAATGAAATCTACAACCATCAAGCCAAACTAAAATCAACCCAAGTCAAACCCAACTTACCCTTTCTAACTTGAAATGTTCAAATGAACCAAAACCCATTTGAACCCAAGCCCATTGAAATTAAATTTATATATTAATCAGAAATCCATATATAAACTCAACTAAATCAAACTCAACCCAAAATCAAAACCTAAATTGGTGACCCAAAATGGCTAATTTGACTTATTTGAACCAAGTTCTAATCCTACCAAAATTGGATTGAACCAAGCCCATCAAAACCTCCCATCATGATTGTTGATCACCCTAGGTTGATCAATTAACACAAACTAGGTCAAACCAGGTCAACTTGGTTATTTTACCAAGTTAACCCCTTTACCCATATGAAGCTAAACTAGCCAAAATACAACCTAAGCCAAATCCCTTGAAACAAATGATTCATACCAAATCAAAATCAATATTTGAATATAACTTGACCTTCAATTGAGTCAAACCAAACCCAATATGCCCTCTTGACACTATTTGACCCAAATTGACCTAAAAGACCAAATTGGATCAAATCAAAATATAAACCAAATTGATTGCAACCAACGGCTAAAGTTTATTCCAAATTGATTGTTGAACTTGACTAAAGCCATGATTGGACCAAAGCCATGATTGAACCCTAAAGGATCAAGTTGGCCTAAATCAAAACAAAATCCAAATTAACTGAAACTAAAGCTTACAATCATCTTGATTGGTCAACTAAACCCAAACCAACACCTAACCCAAGCTCATTTGGCTAATTTGTTCAAATTGGTCAGCTTAACCCATTTGACCCAAATGAATTCAAATGAGCCAAAATCAAATCTAAGCCAAACTAAACCAAACCAATTGAACCAAAACATCCCAAATGATTATATGAACTTGACCCAACCATTGGTTTGACCCAATTTAACCAATTGGTTAACTTGACCCAACCTAACCCAATTTGACCTAAATGACTCCAATTGAGCGAACCAATCAATCAACTCCAATGGACTTGCAATTTGGGCTAACCCATTTTTTCTCATTTCAAATCTTCCCAAATTAAATCCATTGCCAAATGTTCATTCTACCCTTAGGTCAAGGGCATCACAGAGATAAATCACCCATGTAAGTGGTCATTTCCATTCCATGGCCACTGTACTCTCCCAATGGTCCACTAGGACATTGCTGACCCAGGGGTGGTTGGGTGGCCATGAACCATGGGAGATGAAATCACCTCACCCTCCCAATTGGAGCATTTGAAACCCATAGGACACCCATGATTCCTCCTTGGCAGCCACCTCCACACCTTCAACCAACCAAGCCAAGCCAACTCACCTCCTCCCTGCCCCCCACGACTCTCTAAGATGGTCGGATTGCCACTATAAGCCAAACCCGATCCCACCATCCGATCAAGATGTAGGGGGTACACACCCCCTCATTTCAACTCAAACAAACATAAAAATCATTCCTCAGAGCCCTAGCTACCCAAGACAACTCGTTAGAGCCATTCCCTAAGCTCCCAAGCTCATTCCCCTATCAAAAAATGCCATTTTCATCCATCCCAAAATAGGACACTCCCATTTTTTACCTAACTTCTCCATTTCTCCATCAAACTCAAATTAACTTTGCACACACCTTCCCTAGGCATCATCGAGCAATAATGAATCATCTCCTAAGCTTCTCGAGCACTGGAGGTGGGACTTCGATCAAGGCCAAGCTCCAAATCATCAGTTCATGGCCTTCCAAGCGAACGTCAAAGATTTGATCCAATTGCTACTCAACAGGTCTTCATCTCCACTAGATGAAGCTTCCTCAATCGTTCGAACTACTAGTTTTGAGTTCCGTGGTATTCTTCCAAAAATAATCTTTATGTAAAATAGGTTGGAGCTTTTTGAAGAAAACTTGCATCTCGTGTGATCTTAACCGTTGGATCTTCTTTGACCATTGTCGTGAAGGTGTGGGATCCTTTTAGAGTTGATCCGAGCAGTACACTTGGATCAAGTCAGTAATGGTGGACAGACTCCATTTTGCCTCACTCTTGTGATGTTAGGTCACACATCATCCGTTCTGCATGATCAAAATGGACGATCATGATTAGATCTATTAGATCAGTCTGATTTAATCCTATTAAATAAAATGTCGTAGGTCCGATCATAAATCGGATGGCGAAAGCGTCTGTCATCATCAATAGGTGAGTTGAATAAGTTTTAAGTTACCAATCCCGATGCCACATGGAAAGCATGCCATCAACTTCGCATTGGCTCCAATGTTAGGCTTTAGTAGCTTAATTAAACATTTTTAATGGCTGAAACTTCTAATAATTATAAAAAATCATAGAGAAATAAAAAATGCAATTAAATATATATTTTAAAGGTATTTTAGAGGAGATTTAATTAAAAATGATCGTAGCTAATTTTGAATAATAATTAAGGTTTAATTACAAAATAAATTAGCTTAATTACTCATTAATTACTTGCAATTAATACCAAAATTAGTGAGTTAATTTAATGGTATGACTTCTGCCTCCTATGATTTTCTTGGGATTTGTTTCTTACATAATTTAAAAATTTGACTAATTAAACCTTAACTACTCTTCTAAGTTAATTAATGATTAATTAATTCCATGAACAATAATAAATTGGTTAATTAAGTTTATTAATCCTTACAACATTAAGTGAACTAAGGAATAAGGTTGGGACCCCTTTCCCAAGTTAATTTCACCATTTTTTTAAAATGAAATTAAGATTTAACTAATTAATTGAATCACTTAATCAAATTGAAATCATAATCACATGACCTTAATTAATTTAATCATGGGGTAGATCTTTTGGGTGTTTAATAACTAAAGGAGTTTAATGAAATTATGGTTAGTCCACATGCGTGGGAAAACTAAAAGAGTAATTAATTAAGTCCCTTAATATAATTAACTATTGATCATGAGATAATTGCGTTAGGCCCTTTTATTTCATTGGATCATTTACAAGGTTATATTCCATGCATATCTTGTTGGCTCATAATTATTTAGTTAACTACTTTAAGGTGACATATATAAGAATAGTTAATTCATCTAATTAAGGGTTCAACTTAATTAACCCAAAAAATCAACTTAATTATATTTCCTTAAATTAAATCAAATCACTAATGTGGAATGGGTTTAAAACAGTAAGTGATGATTTCTCTTCTCCTATTTAAATGAAATCAAATCCAAAACTTAATTAATAAAGAAGCTTTAGTTTGCTTTAAATAATCAAATCCTTAAAAACTAGTTTAGTTGAATAAATCACATGCTTATATTTGACTATCCTCTTTCCAATAATGTTAAATTTGGTATGTCATTTGAATTCATGCATCCATCTTTTCAAAATCAAGTAAAATAAAATGGAATTACTTTATGTAAGCTTGCATGAGTTGATTTAATTTAATATATGCATGGCTATTATCACTATTAAATCCAAATGTATTTTCAAAAGCTTATAAATGAATAATAATATGAGTTATGATGCTAGTTATAAATACATAAGAAATGCATGTGCTTATAGCTTAAGTGTATGAATGTTAAGTTCTCTTTCCTCTATTCATGTGTTGATTTATATAAGATTGAATGGTAATTGGTATATATTTTGGACATCCTGGGAACATGAAGCTTTAGCTAGCCTTAAGGAGGTCATTTGATTACCTCACTTTCCTGGTATAACAATGACACGTACCCATTTGATTTCATTCTTATGTATTTCAACATTATAATTTGGATAGAGCTTTAATTTATATATATAAATGATTCAATAAAAAAAATATACAATCTTTGAATGGTTTTCTTTCCCATATTTATGTATACATCCATGTGTGTCCAAGAAAAGCAAGTATATAGTCTGGACATCTCGAGAATATGAGGATTTAGTTAGCCCCAAGGAGGTCATTTGATTACACCACTTCCTAGTTTAACAATGACACATACTTGTCTATATCATTGTACATGTATATGTATATGTGAATGAAAATCCCATTTTACATTAAAATTCCATGCATTCATAATTGACTAAGTTGTTGAATTAATTAGCCATATGATTTGGAGCTTACTTCCTATGTTCATGTATACAAATTTGCATATGTTTGAATGCAAATGGGTATATAGTCTAGACATCCCAAGAATACGAGGCTTTAGATAGCTCCAAGGAGGTCATTTGATTACCTCACTTTATTGGTTTAACAATGACACATGCCTATTTAATTTTATTCTTATGTCCTTTTTGTATAATAATTTGAATAAAGTTTTAAATTAATATGTTTAAATAATTCAAATAAATAAAATATAAATTCTAAACATACACATACATTCATCATTTAAGGTGTGCTAAAATATGTTGTATGTAGATATACTTAAGATTAAATCATATGCTTATTACATGTAATGAAAAGGAATGATTTAATATATGTCATATGGTAGTAATTTAATTAAATTAATCATAAGATGCCTTTCATTTTGAATAAGATTATTTAAAGTGAACCTAAACATAGGATTAATTAAATAATTTAATAAGCCATTCACTAAAGAGAACTAAATCAAATTAATATACTTTAGAAAGTGACTTAAGGTAGGGATGAAGAGGGCAATCCACTTTTCCTCTTATAACACTTAGTTGCTAAGTGTAATAAAATGAAACAAAAGAGAACACAAATTAAAATTTTCAAATCAATTAAACTACTTCAAGTGAAATCAACCTTTCATGTTAAATTGAATCCTTCTACACTTATAAAATACAACACTAATGCCTAACAAGAATTACCACACAAGCCTTAATACACACATTAGAATTAAGTCACCACTTCTAGCTCTAAGTTAGGATAGTGTATGATGTGATATATGATTTTTTTTATGATGTATTATTTTAGATTGGATGTTAGGGTGTATGCTTAAGGCGGATGATAGGCCAATATTTGCCTAATCATGTTTTCTATAGGGATTATGCTTAAGGGATGCTTAAAAATAAATCTGAATGCTCTTTTTCCAGGTTGCTTAAATCCTTAAGCATAATCCAAGTTAGGGCAGGTGGGCTTAGTTACCCATGTGTAGGGTGCTAAGTCCAAATTATAAATACAATAGCTTGGGATTATATGTATATTTAGCTAACATCTATTTTGCAGGTATAGTTCGATTTACTTTTCCCATAGAAATGTAATTTTTATAATAGGAATTAGGATTAGTGCTATGGTGGATTAGGATGAGCAGTGCCTAGAAGGCTTTATCCTGGGTTGCCCTGTGATGCCTTTGAAGTAAGCTCCATCAAAATCAAAGAAGGAACCAAATCATAAATGGAGATATGAAGAAAGAAGACCCCCATATCATTTAATACAATTATAATTATTCTTTCATATTCCATGTTGTATAAGGGTAGAGCTCGGCTACCCATCTTTTCTCTCTTCAGGTTGTATGGAGGTACCCAACCGCACCGACCTTTTATTCTTTTATGATAGTTTATATAATTATTTGATGTTATGTTTACATTGAGCATTAGGATGACATGTTTTTCATAGTTTCTTAAATGATTAATGCTTTAATGTGCGGCTTGGATACGATTAGGCTCTTAGGATAAAAATAGCTTTTCTACCCAACAAATCACTCATAACTAAATTTTAAACAACTCAAAACCTCATCATAAAGCCTAAGACATAAATAAGATAATTAAAATATTTAGCAACCCCTTAGCTGTATGGTTGTATGTTTCACATCATGCATGCATATTCTTTCTCTCTTGAACATGAAGTATCTCCATCTTTGCACGATAAAGGAATGCTTAACTTGTGAAGGCATCCCTTGTGGTGGAGAATGCCATCTTCTAGCTTATTTGACTTATAATCTATTTCATCATGCATTTAGGCATTAGAAATCCTAAAGCCTCTGTCAAAATGATGTGTCTAAAATGATTTGACTTATAACCTATTTCATCATGAATTGAGGAGATTTAGGTCGTGCTTTAGCTTATACTAAAGCTACATAGATTTAGGATCTGAGGTAGCTATTTCCTTCGGGATACGAGCATAAATCCTCACCTCTTAGGCATTCCAACAACCTTATTTTGGTAGATTATAAGGCCTAGTAATCTAATTAAATTTCAACTCAAAACATATAAATCTCCTCAACTTAAAAATTATGAAGCCTGACTCTAGGATAGATTGAAATGCTTATTAGGCTTCCTAACATCATGAGCATTTCCTACTTATTTCATTTGAATTCCAAAATAAGTCTTCTCCTTGAACTTTCCCAATTTATTTTCCAAATATAACAAATCTTTTGATAGTCTAACCTTGAAATCTTTGGGTTGATAATTGTCTACTTTGTCGAGTATTCTTAGGAAATTTCATTTCCTAAGATGTAATTAACTATAGAGGCTTGCCTACATAGAGAACTTAAGAACCAGGTTTATTAGAAATCCTACTTTATTCATCCATGTAGGTGAGAAATCTCAGTACATTGAAGACCCATCATGCCTGAGTCCTTATTGTGATTAGGTCCATTATAAGGTGATGTCTCTATCTTCCAAGATAGTACATAATATGTCAATATTGTACCCGATCACCTCAAAAAGTATTCCCCCTATGATCTGTGTCATGCCCCACCATACATCCATAATAAACACCACAAGACCCTCTCTCCTTGTTCATTGAATCCTCTCAACATCATCCTTTCTTTTTCGAGTTTGGAGATGTCAATCCTCTAGTAGGCGAGGATTCTTAGACTCATAATGTTGATTGATACACCTGGGTCAACTAGAACTCTTGATAGCCTGTATCTGCCAACATCCACTATAATGTAAAGAGGCTGTTGTGCTCGGTCATCCCTAGGAGTAAGTCTTCATCCCTGAATGTAACTCCTAAGATGTCCTTCAAGTGGCATGCCTCCTCTTTAGTAGCAGTCAGCTGAGCTAAGCATATCTCTAGATCAAGTAAGGCTATAATTAGAGATTCCCTCATCTCTTTGGATAAGACAAGGTCGTAATATATGCTTAACTTAGCTTGAAACTTTGTAAGGTGAGCTAGGACATTGTAATCAACTCTGGCTTGGTCCTCCATAAGCATTTCCATGGGTGGAGCATCCTATGGAGGGGCTATCTGCTCAGTCAAACCAATGACTTGCTTACCCTTATCCTGAGGTGCTACCCTAGGAGGTAGAACTTTGCAACTATGTAGGTTGACTACATTGACTTCTTGGAATGATGAGCTTATGGAAAGTTCTACCTTCTCATCGGGCATACCTACAACTTCTCCTATGAAATTCTCAAAGTCAGTTAACTCCAAGTCAATCTCAAGAGGTGAACCTGATTGATTCAGAGAAGGATAGTCTGACTCTGAATCAGAAAGGAAAGGATCAGAACTACTAAAGAAATTATTTTTATTTAGACTCAGAGAGCTTTCAATAGGAATAAAATCAAAAGCATTAGAAGTAGACAATATATAAGTAGAATCTTCTTTCTTCATTAATTTCTATTTGGATGGATGTACATGATAGATATCAAGTAAGTAAGCAGAGAAAGGGATTTAGTGCTCTTATCCGCAGATATAATGCATGTTGGTAAAGAGGAGTTAGCGAAGAGGTGGTAGCTATAACGGTGTAGGAGTCGGACTCGAGATGGTGGCTATGCTCTTGGACTATCACGGCAAGTATGGTGAGCTACCTGCTTTCTGGGCTCATGCTCCTCAAGTTATCCTTTGTAACTTGCAAGCCTTCCTTGGTTGGAGGTTTGAGCTACTTGTGCAAGGAAAGCTTCTTGATCTTAGAAATGATCTTCTTAGTGGTTTGGGGTAGGGAGATATCCTAACCTTCTTTAATCATAAGAGGATCGCAAGTATCCCCAAGGATTACTCTAAAAGAACTGGGTGGTTATTTTAATAAGTATTCTTTAGGGATAACTTTGGCTCTCGACTTATAGTTGCACTCAAGCTAGTCCTTAAAAGTGATACAATCCTCTAAGACATGGCCTAATATGCAGTGGTAGGGGCAATAGCTAGGATCATCGTTCTTGCCCAGTTCATCTGGCCTCTTAGGCTCTAGTAACTGAAAATTAAGTTTCTTTAAGAGATTCTTAAAGAGTTTCCTAACTACCTCTCTCTTGAATGAATATGGCCTATTCAATCTATTAGCAAGAGTAGGTGGAAAGTAGCTACTTGGCGATGGATATGAATACTGCTGCTGGGTAGGCTACTGAGGTGGTGGAAATGGTCATTGTGGTGGCTGCGGTGGCCAGTATGATGGCCAAGGTGGTCGAAGAGGAGGTGGCCAAAAAGGCTGCTGAGCTCGTAGTCTCTCATACTGAACTCTGGCTAGGTGCTTCCCTCTGTCCAATAGCACAACTATCCCTAGCTTCTTCTCAAACACCTTCTGCGGCTTAGTCCTAAATGATTGGTTGAGAAAAGACAACTATTTGGCTTCTTCTTGTTGGCTAGCCGCCTTGCTGATTAATTTCTCGAATGTTTTGATGGTAAATCCCTTAAGCACGAAGGCGACCGGGCCAAGGATATTCTTGAGAAGAATCTCAATGCCATGCTGTTTGGACAGCTGTGGTTCCCATTTCATGCACAGGTTGTGCCTCCTCGGAATATGATAAACAAGGGACTCGTTGAGTTTCTGTATCTCTACTGAGCTCAAGCAAACCTTTTGATGAAGAGGTGCTCCATCTCAGCAAAAATCTTCATCAAACCATTGGCCAGTTCGGTGAACCAATCAAATGCAACACCTCACAACTGAAAAGGCGAAGAGGTGCATTGATGCCCGTGTTGCAATAGCTCTAATGTGTGCAATGTGTTATCATGGGTTTCCACATCAAAGATCTTGAAGGATGGCAGCACAAAACTCTAAATAAAATAAGAACTAAATAAAAACCTAAACCTAAAAAATAAACCTAAAAATCTAAAAATAAATAAAAAATAAAACCTAAATCCTAAACTAAAAAAAAACTAAACCTAAAATAAACAAAATAAAATAAACATAAACCTAAACTAAAATAAACTAAAATAAATAAAACCTAAACTTAAACCTAAAATAAACTAAACGTAAACCTTAAACTAAATAAAATAAAATAAACTAAAAATAAACCTAAGCCTAAACTAAAAAAAATCAAAAATAAAAACCTAAAACCTAAACCTAATAAAATAAAATAAAAACCTAAACATAAACCTAAAAATAAAAAATAAAACCTAAACCTAAAAAATAAAATAAAAATAAACTAAACTAAAAAATAAAATAAACCTAAACCTAAACATTAAAGATAAACTAAACTAAAATAACCTAAACTAAAATAAATAAAATAAAAATAAAAATCCTAAACTAAAATAAATAAAATTAAAATAAATAAACTAAATTAAATAAAAATAATAAAGCAACCTAAATAAAAATAAAAAATAAAATAAAATAAAATAAATAAAAAATAAACTAAATAAAACTAAATAAAAATTAAAATTAAAATAAACTAAAATAAATAATAAATAAATAAAAACTAAATAAATCTAAACCTATTGGTTTACTTAATTTTTTTAAAAAATAAACCCTAAACCCTAAACCATAAATCTTAAACCCTAAACACTAAACCTTAAACCATAAAACTAACCCTAAACCTTTAGCCCTAAAGCGTAAACTCTAAACCCTAAATCATAAAAAAGTCTAAACCCTAAACCCTAAACTAACCCTAAACCCAAGCCAAACCTGACCATAAAAACAAACTCTAAATCAACTTCCTAACCTAAACCTAACCCAAACCCAACCTAAACCCCAACCTTAAATCCTAGTTAACCTAAACCCTAAAACCTAACAACAAAATCATAAACCCTAAAAAACACTAAAACCTAAACAAACCATAAAAACCAAAAAAAACCTAAACCTAACTAAATGAAACCTAAAAGTAAAATAAATAAATAAAATAAAATAAAAACCTAACCTACAACCTAAACCTAAAGCTAAAAATAAAATATAATAAAAAAATTAAAAGTTAACTAAAATATAATAAATAAAAACTTAGACAAAACAAAAATAACAATATAAACCTAGGAATAATAAACCTAAATAAAATAAAAACAAAATGTAAATAAAATTAAAATAAACCTAAAATAAAATAAAATAAATTAAAAACTAAATAAAAGCCTAAACTTAAAAATTAAACCTAAAAAATAAATAAATAATAAAACCCAAACCCTAAACTAAAAATAAAAATTAAACCTAAAATAAAAAAATAAACCTAAACCTAAACAAAAATAAACTATACTAAACTAAATAAAACCTAAACATAAACTTGAAATAAACTAAACCTAAACAAAATTAAATAAAATAAACTAAAAATAAACTTAAACATAAACTAAAAATAAAATCTAAAAATAAAAATAAAATAAAAACCTAAAATGTAAACCTAAAAAATAAAATAAAAATCGAAACCTAAACTTAAAAGTAAAAAAGAAACCAAAACCTAAAAAAAAAAAAAAACTAAAAAATAATCCTAAACCAAAACAAAAACAAAAAAATAAACAAAAAAAAAACCTAAACTAAAATAAGTAAACCTAAAATAAATAAGCAAAACTAATAAAGAATTAAAATCAAAATAAATCAAAATAAAAAATAAAATAAACTAAAATAAAAAAATAAACTAAATAAACCTAAACCTACTAGTTTACTTAATTTAAAAAGAAAGAAATAAATAAAAAATAAATAAATCACCCTAAAACTAACCCTAAACTCTAAACTCTAAACCCCTAAACCCAAACTAAACTAAACCCTAAAACTAAACCTAAAACCTAAACCATAAACTCAGAAACCCTGGCCCACCCTAAACCCACAAACCCTAAATCCTAAAACCTACAACCTTGCCTAAACCCTTAACCCCAAACCCTAAACCCTAAACCCAACCCTAAACCTAAATGAAAACTTTAAATAAACATAAAACCAAAACTTATACATGCTAAATATAACATAAAAAATAAAATAAAAAACTAAACCTAAATAAATAAATAAAATAAAAATATTAAATAAACCTAAACTGAAAAATAAAAATAAATAAAATAAAAACTAAATAAAATAAACTAAAAAAAAAATAAATAAAAAACAAAATAAACCTAAACAAAAAATAACCTAAATAAAATAATCAAAATAAAATAAACTAGACCTAAAATAATAACTAAATAAAAATAAATAAATAAACCTAAAACCTAAACTATAAAATAAAATAAAACTAAACCTAAGCCTAAACTAAAAATTAAAACCTAAAAATAAACCTAAAATAAAAACCTAAAACCTAAGCAGAATAAAATAAAATAAAGACCTAAACCTAAACCTCAAAATAAAAAAATAAAACCTAAACCTAAAGAAAAAAAATAAAACTAAATTAAAAAATAAACATTAGCATAAACCTAAACCTAAAAAATAAACTAAAATAAAAACCTAAACTAAAATAAATAAACCTAAAATAGATAAACTAAACTAAATAAAAATATAAAATAAAACTAAATAAAAAGAATAAAATAAACTAAAATAAATAAGAAATAAACTAAATAAACCTAAACTTATTAATTTACTTAATTAAAAAAACCAACCCAAAAAACTAAACCTTAAATCCTAAATCCTAAACCCTAAACCCTAAAACCTAAAAATAACTTTAAACCCTAAACCCTAAATCTGCAACCATAAACCCTAAACCCTAAACCCAAAATTAACCCTAAAAACTCCAAAAACTCTAAACCCTAAACCCTAAACCCCAAACCCTAAACCCTAAACACTAATCCTAATCCTTAAACCCTAAAAACCTAAACTAAATAAAAAAAATAAAAAAAAACCTAAACCTACATAAATTAAAAAAAAATAAAATAAAATAAAAACCTACAAAACCCAAAAATAAAAAATAATAAATAATAAAATAATCTAAACTAAAAATAATATAAACCAAAGAATAAATAAATTTAAATAAAATAAAAGCTAAATGTAAAATAAAATAAAACAAACCTAAAATGAACCTAAAATAAAATAAAATAAAACCTAAAAAAATAATAAAAATAAAAAAAATCTTAAACCATAAACTAAAAAAAATCTAAACCTAAACTAAAATATACTAAACCATAAATAAATAAACCTAAACCTAAACTAAATAAAATTAAATAAACTAAAAGTTAACCTAAACCTAAACAAAATAAAACTTAAAATAAACCTAAAATAAAAACCTAAAACCTAAACCTAAAAAAATAAAATCAAAACTTAAACCTAAACCTAAAAATAAAAAGTAAAACCTAAACCAAAAATAAAAAATAGAAATAAACTTAACTAAAAAATAAACCTAAACTTAAACCTAAAGCTAAAATAAATAAATAAAATAAAACTAAAGAAAATTAAAAATAAACATAAATAAAAAATGAAAAAAAATAAAAAAATCAAAATAAGTAAAGAATAAATAAACCTAAACTTGCCGGTTTATTTAATTTTAAAAAATAAAAAAATTAAAAACCCTAAACCCTAAAAGCAAACTAAAAATAATGTAAACCTATCGGTTTACCTAATTTAAAGAAACCTAAACTAAAACTCTCCAAACCAAAAAACCAAAATCATAAATCCTCAACTCTAAACTCTAAAATTAAAAAATAAAATAATAAATTAAAAAAAACCAAACCCTAAACCCTAAACCTTGAAAACCCTAAACCCTAAACCTTGAAAACTTTAAAAGCCTAAACCCTAAACCCTAAACCCTAAAACCAACCACTAGCCTACCCCAACCCTAAACCACTGCTAAACACCACAAAACCTAAACCTAAAAAGATAAAATAAAATAAAACTCAACTAAAATAAACTTAACCTAAACATAAATAAAATAAACTAAAATAAAAAAAACCTAAAAAAAAAAGATAAACTAAACTAAATAAAATTAAAAATTAACCTAAACAAAATAAAAGTAAATAAAACTGATCCATAAAGTAAACTAAATAAACTAAACTACTGTTTACTTAATTTTAAAAAAAACCCTAAAGATCTTAAACTAAATCATACCACAACCTTAAACCTAAACTAACCCTAATCATAAACCTTAAACCTACTAACTACCCAAACCCCAACCTGGACACTAAACCCTAAAACCAAACCTAAACCCTGGCCTAAACTAAAATCAACCTAAACCAAAACTAAACCCTAAATCAACCCTGAGCCACTGGCCCCTCTCCCTGAGCCCCTACCAACCTATAAACTCTACCCAAACCAAACCACCACCAACATTGTATCTAAACTCTAAGCCTAAAGCCTGATCTACTCTTAGATCTGACTAAGAACCTAAATAATTAAAATTTAACTGCCGGGTTTGTATTTAATAGCCCAAATAAACGGACCTAAAAACCAACCTACCCTACACACTCTAAACTTTGGAAACAAAGATAAAGAAAATAAAAAAAATTAAATAAAATAAACTATAAAGCCTAAACCATACCCCAGGCCCTATAAAGACCCTAACCACCACCCGGACCTCCACTAAAGGCCCTACCAATCAACCTAAAACTAACCCCACTCTCTAACCCTAAACCCTAAACCTAACCAGAAACCCTACCCTAAAATAAACCCTAACCACCCAAAAACTTAAAAAATAAATAAATCCTAAAATAAATAAATAAAATACCTCAACCTAAATAAAATAAAATAAAATAAAATATAATAAAAAAAATAAATAAAATAAAAAATAGAACAACCTAAACTAAAAAATAAAATAAACCTAAATGAAAACAATAAAATAAAACTAAATGTAAAATAAATATAAATTAAACCTAAAATAAAATAAAATAAAACTAAATAAAAAAGTAAAAAAATAAACCTAAAATAAATAAAAAATTAAAACTAAAAACTAAAAGAACGATCTAAAAATGAAATAAAATAAACCAAAACCTAAACTAAAATAAACTAAACTAAAATATATAAAGCCAAACCTAAACCTTAAATAAATTAAACCTAAACTAAATAAATAAAATAAACTAAAATAAACCTAAATCTAAACTAAAAATAAAATCAAAAAATAAACCAAATAAAACCTCAATTCTAAACCTAAAATAAATAAAACATAAACATAAATCTAAAAATAAAGAAAACCTAAAAAGAAAATAAAAATAAAACTCAACTAAAAATAAACATAAACATAAACCTAAACCTAAACCTAAAAAAAATAACTAAAATAAAAGCCTAAACTAAAAAAAAACCTAAAATAAACAAAATAAAAAAATAAAACAAAATAAAATAATCTATAAAAATAGAAAGAAACTAAATAAAGTAAATAAACTAAATAAACTAAACCTAACGGTTTTGCTTAATTTTTTCTTAAAAAGCCCTAAACCCAAACCTAAACCTAAATCCTAAACCCTAAACTCACAAAACTCTCTAAACCCTCCTAACCTGTTAAACTACACCACCCTAAACTGACCTAAACCCTCCAAATCATAACACCAATCCTAACCTACCCACTCTGCTGACCTTTGGCCATTAACTGACTGACCACACTCCTGGGCCCCACCAGGCCACACCACTTAAACCTAAACCACAGGCCTACCCATACTCCTAAACCTAAACCTCAACCTCCACGGACTCAAACCCACACCCTGGGCTAACCTAAACTATGGATTATCTACTACCTAAAAAATATAAAATGACTAAATCTAAACAAAAATAAAACCTAAAAATCCTAAATAAAACCTCAAATCTAAACCTAAAAAATTAAATAAAACTTAAACATAAATCTAAAGAAAGAAACTAAACCTAAAAGATAAAATAAACTCAAAATAAACATAATAAACCTAAATCCTAAAAATAAACTAAGATAAAAGCCTAAAATAGATAAATAAACCTAAAATAAATAAAATAGTAAAATATAAAATAAAATAAACTATAAAATGGAAAATAAACTAAATAAATTAAAATAAAACCTAATGGTTTTGTTATTTTTTAAAAAATAAACCCTAGGCCAAAACCCTAAACAAATCCTAAACCCTAAACCCTAAACACTAAACTCTACTAAACCACCTAAACCCTAAACCCTAAAAAACTTCACCCACTCCCTAATCATTAAAACCTTAACCTAACTAACCCTAACCCAAATCTTAAACCAAACCCTAAATCCTAAATCTACATAAACCCTAAACCTAAACTAAACCTTAAACCCTAAACCCTAAACCTAAACCTAAACCCTAAAATATTACCCAGTTGGAGAACAAAGGTAAGAGCCTCCAATACAAGAAATCCATAATGAAATGAAATAAAGCCTCAGAACCAATTGTTCCATAAAAAAAAAACTAGATGAATAAAGGAAACCAAAAGGTCATACAGATATAAGGCAAACCCCATTCATGTCCTCCCAAACAAATGCTAATAATCACCTTGATAATAGCAAATTCAACAGAATTGCACAAATCTAAATGATCCAAGAGTAATGAAAAGCGAGAAAGACCCATACCTCCAAATCATCGATGTCGGCCACCCTCAAACAACCCCTCAAATAATAGAAGATAGGAGCAGTCAAAAAGCCAACCATAAAAATAAGCCTACTGAAGATAAAAACCCTTAAGACCATTCACCCAGAAGCCAAGATAGCAGACCAAATATTGAGTTCAATGGAGGATATAAAATGCAGTACAATTATAGCATTGAAACTGTAAGATAAAAGAAAAAAATAGCAACATACAATCCATTAAATCAAGGAGAAAAAAAATAGTCTAAGTAGTCAATAACACAACAAGAAGGAGAGGCAAAAAATAGTCCCAATCATGCAAAGGAACCAACAGAGAACAGTCCCAATCATGCAGTAAGATAGCAGGGATTGTAAGCAAATAAAATAATCTGTCCACGGGTTTGGAAAAGGTCCATCTCAAGCGATTAAAGAAAAGGAAGCAGACGAAACAAGAACAAAAATCTCAAATAAGTAGATGGACAAATAAGAGTCAACCAACGGTAGAGGCAACA
Source organism: Cymbidium sinense (assembly GCA_021442155.1). Lineage (NCBI taxonomy): Eukaryota > Viridiplantae > Streptophyta > Magnoliopsida > Asparagales > Orchidaceae > Cymbidium > Cymbidium sinense. The sequence continues at coordinate 33,303,714 of CM038214.1, forward strand.
GATGCAATAGCTGCCAACACAGGAAATCCAGTAAATAGTTTCAGGGAAATTCATCAGAGAAACCCAAAGGGCAGAGAATAAAATAAAGGATAGCATAAATAGGTTGGGAAAACCAATAACAAATTAAAGAGCTAAAATAAAAACTAATATCTGATATAGGGTAAACCAGTATTGTCCAAATTTACTAACCCATGCAAGTATTTAGGAAGATTAAGCTGATCAAAGAAGGTTATGTCATCTAGTCTAGATTTAGCAAGGTAATCAGCACATGCATTACCTTCATGCCAAACATCTGATTTTGAAACAAACTTGAGATAGAAGAGCTCTAGTGAGATTAAGGAGGTAGAACAAATCTGTATTGCCCATCTTGGTGGAGGTCAACATATCAATCAATAAGAGGGCATCCACCACAATCCAGATGTTAAGCCAACCTTTTTGTAAAAAAATCTCAATAACTTTGTTAATAGCCATTAATTCAGCATAGATAACATAACATGCAGTAAGAGGATAGGCACAAATGTACCTTTAAAATTTGAAAATGCCACCACAGCCAAAAGCATTTTGAGAAACGGAGCCAATAGATAATCTTATCCTCTTTACCATTAGGGAAATCAGGCAGGATAAGACCAAGTTTGTTGGCCACAAATTTACAACCATTAAATTGAATGTTGGTAATTAAACTGGCATTAAATAAGGCATGAATTTTCTCTTTGATTCTAGCAATAATCCTTTTATGATTCATAAGAATCCCACGATGTTTGGCATCATTTCTATCCATCCATAAGAACCATATAAGAGTGATGGCAGTTACGACTTTAATGTGACCTTTAACAGTTCTTTGAAAATAAACATCAAGAAGCTGATATAGGGATAAAGAGCCATTGAAATGATCAATATTGAATAGAGCATGATACGAAATCCATAATTTAGAGGCAATAGCTCCATTAACAAAGTCATGGTTCACATTCTCAATGTGAAAACAAGAGTATTTTGAAGGTAAATAAAACCCTTTACCCACATTAAAGAATCCATGAGGATGAAATTTTTCAAAATTTTCCAAGTAAGGATAGAGTAGGGATAGTGTTATTCCAAAGTTTAAAAAAACACGTTAGAGAAATCATGAGCTTGTCTAATATGAATCCAAACATCTTTAAGATTAAAATCACCATTTTGAGATAGCTTAAAAAGGATTTGATCAGGATGGTTAGCAATGATGGGGATGTTAGTAAATTTATGCAAAATGGAGGTAGGAATATAATCAATAAGCATGGTATCATTCCATTTATTATTCCGGTAGAAAGAGTTAACTTTAAAGCAGCGGTGGGTGAGTAGATAATAAATCATCAATGGAGCCGCCCGGTTATCTTGATGAAGAAAGAAGATCCAGAGTTGACCCCCAAGAAATAAAGGATTGACTTCCATTTGATGGAAAAATTCTTTTCCATACATGAGAGTCACCCATTGTAAGGACAGTTAGAGGATGCTTACCCTGGCAATACTTGGCAATCATGAATTTATCCCAAAGACTATTTTTGTGCCTAAAGTTCCACCAAAGTTTATGAGAGAATGTAGTAATAGCTTCTGATTACAACCAAGCCCACCTTGACAAGGGTGCCACTTTTTATCAGGAAGTCCAATGCATCCTTTTAGTAGAGTTGTTAGATCCCCAAAAGAATTTATTTAGGAGATGCTCAATTCTGTTTAAGGTAGAATTTGTAGGAACAATGGTTTGAATATGATATAAAGGCATGGAGTTTAGGGTACTCTTAAGCAAAGTGAGCCTCCCACCAAATAAAAGTAATTGAAATTCCCAAACTAAATTTTTTTTTGAGATTTTTTGGATTAACTCATCAAAGAGATGTGCTCTTTTCTTACATTTGTATAGAGGAGCTCCAAGATATTTAATAGGAAGGTGTTGTTGCTGAAAATTAGTGATTCTCAAGATTTGATTGATTTTGTTACTAGAGATTTTAGAGGAAGGAATGAAGCAACTTTTACCTTCATTAATAGAAAGACCACTTTCCTTCCCAAACTTAATCAAGAAATTTTTAATGTTTTTAATGTGATGAATGGAAGCATTGCAAAAGATAATGAAATCATCGGCAAAGCTAAGATGGGAGACAGCAAACCACCCAGAGTTCTAAAAAACATGCTAGGATTATTATTGAAGAGGTCATTAAGGCTCCTAAAAAGATATTCCACTGCAATAATAAAAAGAGAGGGAGACAAGGGATCCCCTTGTCTTAGACCATGAGTAGAAGGGAAGAAACCTAAGGCCTCACCATTCGAATAGAGAACCAAGCATTACTAATAGCATTTTTAACTAGGGAGATGAAATTATCAGAGAAGCCAAACAAATGAAAGATTTGAAAAAGGAAGGTCCAGGAGATGTTGTCAAAAGCATTAGATATATCCAATTTGAAAATGATGTTACCACTTCTATTAGAGGAATCCAAATCATGAATCAGTTCTTTGGCGAGAAGAATGTTATCAGATATAGTTCTACCTCTAACAAAACCAGTTTGGTTGAGAGAAATAATTTTATGAAGCAGAGGACTAATTCTGTTGGCGAGCAATTTAAATAAGTTTATGAAAAAAGGTGCAAAGGCTAATAGGTCTAAAGTCACCCCAACATTTAGGATTATCAATTTTGGGTATAAGAATAATGGATGTGCTGGAGAAGTATCTAGGTAAAGGTGTACCATTAAAAAATCAACCATAACGACAACTAAATCATGCTTAATAACAGGACATCAATGCTAAAAAAATGAGTAGTATAGCCTTTCGGGCTAGTAGAATCAGCGTTCATGTTATTAAGTATTTTATCAATCTCTACTTTTGTAGGGACCATTGTAAGAAAGTGATTGTCATCACTGGTAATTGTTAAATGAATCAAATGAGAGTTGGAGATAGCCTCCAAAGTATGGTTGTTGTTCAACAAATTTCTAAAATGATTAGTGATAGAGTCTTTAATCTCATTTATTATTAGTGATCCAGTTTCCATTATCACTTTTAATTTTTTTTACAGAATTTAAAGCTCTCTTTTTTTGGAAAAGTGCATGGAAATATCTGGTATTTATGTCCCCATCAATATGTTTACTAGAAGCCTTTTGCTTCCTATAAGTTTCTCCATATTCTAATAGGTAACTAGGTTATCTTTAGCTTCATTTAAATCCTTTAGTTTAGAAGAATCAGTAAAATAACATTTTCAAGAGAACAAACCAATTGTTCCAAATTTTGATATTAACAAATAGATTTTAAAATGATGCTGTTCCACCAAGTTAGGTTTTGTTTAAGTCTTTAAGCTTAAACCGAGATGAATCATGCCCTTCATAGAATTATCGGTGAAGGGGCCATATTGTGGAGACATTTAAGAAATCAAAATGTTGAGTCCACATATTTTGGAATCGAAATAAGGGAGGGGAGGAGAGTCTATTAGAGGGATTTTTAATGGATATCAAAAGAGGAGCATGGTCAGACAAAGTTCTACTCAAATGCTCAACAGAGGTACCAGGCCATTGATTAATCCATGGAGAGTTAAAGAGTGTCCTATCAAAGCATTTCTAGAGTCTAGAGTTATGCCAAGTGTAATCTGAACCCGAGTAGCCAATGTCAATAAGGTAGCAATCAAGAATCATGTTGGAAAAATCTTCCATGGAATGAATGTTAGGGGAATAACCACCCCTTCTTTCAGAGGTTGAGAGGATAGTGTTGAAATCACCCCAACCAACCAAGGTTTATTAACTGAAGTAGCAAAAGTTCTTAAATTATCCCAAAGGATGTTCCTACCAGCCCTGTTACATGAGCATAAGCAAAGGAGCCAGCAAAGAAATCACCCAAAGAGATGTGGACATTGACAGACTAAAGATCATCAATGATAGATATATTGACTACATTATTCCAAAAAAATCCAAATTTTAATGCTAATATTATAGAAAATATTATTAAAACCTAGCATTCTAGCAACATGGTTGATTTTAATAGAGTGTATGAGAGGTTCAATAACAACCAGTAAAGCAATATTATTAGTACGATAGAGACATCTCACATGGTTACAAATAATGAGGGTCCCAATCCCTGGAACATTCCAAATAAGTACATTAAAAATAAAGGAAAATTAAATAAGCTAAGAAAAGAAAAAAAAGCTAATAGAGAGAAGAAAGGAAAGGAGACAATTATTTATGAGAGGGAAGGAGATCTAGTAGATCTAGTTGGGTTATTAGGGTACATTTTTTGCTTTTAGTGATTTCTTTTAACTACTGATTTGAATAGTCTATTTTTGTCCAAAGAATCCCCATTCGAGAGAGACTGATTAATATTAATAATGGGGTCAGGATCAGTCAAAGCATTTCTAATGATAACTTCACCTTCCTCAATTTCAGTATTAAGCTGTAAGGTCGAATTAGCATGCATGTCAATCTCAGGATTAGAAGTAAGAGATGATGTGAAACCATTTAGAGCATAAATTTCAGGATCAGCTTTAGAGTTATATTTTAGATTTTCCACCATCATCAATTTACCATTTAAATTATTATTAAGGATCACATGTTCCTCCTCATGTTCAACAATCAAGAGAGGCAAGGTAGTCTGAGTAGAGGCAATATTTTGAGGAGATAATTTATTTTGTAAAGCAGCATAGATATACAAACCATCATATTTAATATTTTGGGCAACATTAGCAATATCTTTAATTTGCTCAAATTATAATTTTGGAATATCATCATTGAGCACTTCATTAAGCAAAGTAGTTGGTTCCAATGAAGTAGAATTATGATCCCCATTTTGATTAACCTTAGGCACATAAATAGGTTTTCCCACTTTGTCAGTTGGTAGATTAGGATTGGGATCGATCAAGTTTTTCTTTTTAAGATGTGGGTGCATCACAAAACATTCTGAATTATCATGCCCATGAATTTTGCAATGCGAGCAGAAAATAGGAAAATTCTCAAATTCAACTTTTTGATTGTAACCAAACTTCTCAGATCCAATCCAAACTTCTTTAGGGTGCTTTTTAGAGATATCAATTTCAACCAAAATGAGAACCATAGAAGGTCGATCTTACAAGTGGCGATCAATTTGAAGAGGCCAAAAGAGCTCCCCATAATAAAAGAACTTGATGCGTATAATGAAATCTCATATTGGAAAGCCAACCAAAGCAGAACAATGTGATTCCTCTTTTATATCAAAAAGGGGAGACCACTTTAAAAGGTGGATTTTATAATTAAAATTAAAGTACAAATGATGAGAAATAACCTTAGAAAAATCTAGGTCATTAGTAAGCTGAATTAAAATGTGCCTTGGATCAATCAAACCAATAGAAAATGCACCTAAAAGCTTATGATTGTGAAAGAAAGATTTGATATTATCTAGATTAGGTCAGCGCAAAGTAAATTTACCAACTAAAGTGAATTTATAAGGCAACTTCTCAACATCGATTCCGAGCACATAATCACGAGGATCCCACATGAGGTTGATATCAAGTTCACCAATCGGTAGGGAAAGGGTCTTACAGAGAGAGCATCCTTAAAGGATTTAACCAGGTAATGAAGAAGGAGCTTTTGAATCTATAAATCTGATAGATTTGGCCTAGATGCGTCTCATGAGGAGCTTGATTACGACCAAAGACCACGACCATCAACAAGATATCAGGAACATCACGCATGGTCAAACAGAGGCAAACCAACAAAGATCTGATCAGTAAAGGAGAAAAAACCAACCAAATCACAAGGAGAAAGGGATCGAAGAGGAAACATAGTCAGAGTAGGTTTAGTTTTTTAGTTTTTTAGTTTTTAGGTTTTTTTAGTTTTGGTTTAGTTTTCTTTAGTTTTATATTTTAGTTTAGGTTTAGTTTTGGTTTAGGTTTAGTTTAGTTTTAGTTTAGTTTAGGTTTAGGTTTAGGTTTATTTATGTTTAGGTTTAGTTTTAGGTTTAGGTTTAGTTTAGTTTAGTTTAGGTTTAGATTTATGGTTTAGATTTAGCTTAGGTTTAGGGTTTAGGTTCAGGTTTAGGTTTAGTTTATTTAGTTTAGTTTAGTTTAGGTTTAGGTTTAGTTTAGTGTTGGTTTAGTGTTTAGGTTTAGTTTATTTTAGGTTTAGGTTTTAGTTTATTTTTAGTTTAGTTTATTTAGTTTAGTTTAGTTTTGGTTTTAGTTTAGTTTTTGTTTAGTTTTAGTTTAGGTTTAGGTTTAGTTTAGTTTAGTTTTAGTTTAGTTTAGGTTTAGGTTTAGTTTAGTTTAGTTTTAGTTTATTTTATTTTTTGGTTTAGGTTTAGGTTTAGTTTAGCTTAGTTTAGTTTAGGTTTTAGTTTTAGGTTTTAGTTTAATTTAGTTTAGTTTAGTTTTTTTAGTTTAGGTTTAGGTTTATTTTTTAGTTTAGTTTAGGTTTAGTTTAGTTTAGTTTATTTAGTTTATTTTAGTGTTTTAGTTTATTTTAGTTTAGTTTAGGTTTAGGTTTAGGTTTAGTTTAGGTTTAGGTTTAGTTTAGGCTTAGTTTAGGTTTAGGTTTAGTTTAGTTTAGTTTAGTTTAGGTTTAGTTTAGGTTTAGGTTTAGGTTTTTAGTATATTAGTTTAGGTTTAGGGTTAGTTTTTAGTTTAGTTTAGTTTTAGTTTAGTTTAGTTTATTTTAGTTTAGGTTTAGGTTTAGGTTTAGGTTTAGTTTAGTTTAGTTTTAGTTTAGGTTTAGGTTTAGTTAAGGGTTTAGGTTTAATATTTAGTTTTTAGTTTATTTTTTAGTTTAGGTTTAGTTTAGGTTTAGGTTTTAGGGTTGCAGGTTTTACGGCTTAGGGTTTAGGGTTTAGGGTTTAAGATTTATAGTTTAGGGTTTAGGGATTTTAGGTTTAGGGTTTAGCGTTTACAATTTAGGGTTTTGGGTTTAAGGTTAGGTTTTTTCATTTTTTTTATTTTTTATTTTGTATTTAGGGTTTAGGGTTTAGGGTTATTTTTAGGGTTTATGATTAGTTTTAGGGTTAGTTTAGGGTTTAGGGTTTATTGTATAGGGTTTAGGGTTTGTTGTATAGGGTTTATGGTCAATTTAGAGTTTAGGGTTAAGGGTTTAGGGTTTAGGGTTAGGGTTTAGGATTTAGGGTTTAATGTTTTTTTAAAATTAAGTAAATCTACAAGTTTATGAATATTTAGTATATTTAGTTTATTTTTTATTTATTTTTATTTACTTTAATTTTTTTTATTTAGGTTTTTTTAATTTAGGTTTAAAAATAAAGGGTTTAGGGTTTTTAGGGTTTAGGTTTTAGGGTTTAGGGTTTAGGGTTATGTTTAGGGTTGTAGGTTTAGTGTTTAGGATTTAGGGTTTAAGGGTTTTTTTTTAAATTAAGCAAATCGATAGGTTTACGTTTATTTAGTATATTTAGTTTATTTTATATTTATTTTCATTTACTTAATTTTTTATTATTATTTAGGTTTATTTTTTATTTTTATTTTTTTAATTTATTTATTTTTGGTTTATTTATTTTGTTTAGGTTTTTTTATTTTAGTTTATTTTTTAGGCTTAGGTTTTGGTTTAGGTTTATTTTTTAGTTTAGGGTTTAGGTTTTATTTTTTTATTTATTTTTATGTTTATTTGTTAGGTTTAGGGTTTTATTTAGTTTTTATTTTATTTTATTTTATGTTTACTTTATTTTTATTTTATGTTTAGTTTTTATTTTATTTATGTTTTATGTTTTTAGGTTTATTTTAATTTTTAGTTTATTTTATGTTTTTATTTATTTTATTTTTGTTTAGTTCTTATTTTTTATTTTATTTTATTTTTAGGTTTAGCTTTAGGTTTAGGTTTAGATTTTAGTTTTTGTTTTTATTTTATTTTATTTTATTTAGGTTTATGATTATTTATTTATTTTATTTTTAGGTATTATTTAGTTTAGGTTTAGGTTTTTAGGTTTTTAGGGTTCAGGGTTAAGGGTTGTAAGTTTTAGGGTTTAGGGATTAAGGTTTAGGGTTTATGGTTTAAGGTTTTTGGTTTAGGGTTTAGGGTTTTGGGTTTAGGGTTTAGGGTTTAGTGTTTAGGGTTAAGTGTTTCAGTTGTTGGTTTAGGGTTTAGCGTCAGGGTTTTTTTATTATTTTAATTTTTTATTTAGGATTGAGGGTTTAGGGTTTATTGTTAGTTGTAAGGTTAGTTTAGGGTTTAGAATTTAATGTATAGAGTTTAGGCTTTTGGTTTTAGGGTTTTTAAGGTTTAGTGTTTAGGGTTTAGGGTTAGTTTAGAGTTTAGGGTTTAGGGTTTTAAGGTTTTGGGTTTTGGGTTTAAGGTTTAGGATTTAGGGTTTAATGGTTTTTTTAATTAAGTAAATCGGTAGGTTTAGGATTATTTAGTATATTTAATTTATTTTTTATTTATTTTAGTTAACTTTATTTTTTATTTTTATTTAGGTTTATTTTTTATTTGGTTTAGTATATTTATTTTTAGTTTATTTATTTTTTCTTAGGTTTATTATTTTAGTTTATTTTTTAGGCTTAGGTTTTGGTTTTGGTCTATTTTTTAATTGAGTTTTATTTTTATTTTATTTTTTAGGTTTAGGTTTTATCTTTTATTTTTAGGTTTTTTGTTTTGATTTTTATTTTATTTTATTAGGTTTAGGTTTTAGGTTATTTTAGATTTATTTTTAGGTTTTATTTTTTTGTTTAGATTTAGGTTTATTTTTAGTTTATTTTATTTTATTTAGTTTAGGTTTAGGTTTAGCTTTTATTTATTTTAGTTTAGTTTATTTTTTTAGGTTTAGATTTATTTTATTTTGTTTATTTTTGGTTCAATTTTTTTTTAGTTCCAGGTTGAGGTTTTATTTTTTATTTAGGTTTTAGGGTTTGGGGTTTAGGGTTTAGGGTTTAGGTTTTAGGGTTTACAGTTTATGGTCTAGGGTTATAGCTTGAGGGTTGAAGGTTTAGGGTTATAGGTTTAGGGTTAATTTAGGGTTTAGAGTTTAGGGTTTAGGGTTTAGGATTTAGGGTTAATTTTTTTTTAAAATTAGGTAAACCAATTGGTTTAGGTTTATTTAGTTTATTTAGTTTATTTTTTATTTATTTGAGTTTATTTTATTTAGGTATATTTTTATTTTATTTAGTTTAGTTTATTTATTTTAGTTTTATTTATTTTAGTTTAGGTTTTTTATTTTAGTTTATTTTTTAGGTTTAGGTTTACTTTTTAGTTGAGTTTCTTTTTAGGTTTATGTTTTATTTTTTATTTTTAGGTTTTTGGTTTATGTTTTTATTTTATTTTTTTAGGTTTAGGTTTTAGATTTTTATTTGAGGTTTATTTTAGGTTTTATTTTTTAGTTTAGGTTTAGGTTTATTTTTACTTTATTTTATTATATTTAGTTTAGGTTTAGGTTTAGGTTTAGTTTATTTTAGGTTTAGGTTTAGGTTTTATTTATTTTAGATTAATTTATTTTAGTTTAGGTTTAAGTCTATTTTATTTTGTTTATTTTTTTATTTTAGGTTTAGGCTTTTTTTATAGTTTAGGTTCATTTTTTAGGTTTAGGTTTATATTTAGTTTATATTTTATTTTATTTTAAGTTTATTTTATTTTTAACTTTTAGTTTTTAATTTATTTATGTTTCTTATTCTTAGGTTTACTTTATTTTTTAGTTTAGTTTATGTTTTATTTATTTTATTTTCATTTATTTTTTACAATTTTATTTTATTTTATTTTTATGTTTAGGTTTAGATTTTAGTTTAGTTTTTTATTTTATTATATTTCCTTATTTTATTTAGGTTTAGATTTTTTAATTTATTTTTTTAGGTTTTATTTAGATTAGGGTTAGGTTTTTAGGTTTTTAGGGTTTAAGGTTTAGGGTTTAGGGTTTAGGGTTTAGGGTTTATGGTTTTGGGTTAAGGGTTTACGGCTTAGGGTTTTAGGGTTTAGTGATTAGGGTTAGGGTTTAGGGTTTAGGGTTTATGGCTTAGTGTTTAGGCTTAAGGGTTTAGGGTTTTTAGGGTTTAGGGTTTAGGGTTAGCTTTGGGTTTTGGGTTGGTTTAGGGTTTAGGCTTTAAGGTTTAGGGTTTTTATGGTTTAGGGTTTAGGGTTTAGGGTTAGTTTAGGGTTTAGGATCTAGGGTTAGGGTCACGATTTAGGGTTTAAGGTTTGGGGTTTTGGGTTTTGGGTTTAGGGATAGTTTAGGGTTTTGGGTTAGGGATAATTTTGGGTTTAGGATTTAGGGTTGTAAGTTTAGGGTTTAGGGTTAGTTTTATGGTTTAGGGTTTTTTTTTAATTAAGTAAATAAGTAGGTCTAAGTTTATTTAGTTTATTTTTTATTTATTTTAGTTTATTTTATTTTTTATTTTTTTATAGGTTCATATTTTATTTTTATTTAGTTTATTTTATTTATTTTAGGTTTATTTATTTTAGTTAAGGTTTTTTATTTTAGTATAGTTTTTTTTTGTTTAGGTTTTGGTTTATATTTAATTTTTAGTTTAATTTTATTTATATTTTATTTTTTAGGTTTAAGTTTTATTTTTTATTATTAGGTATAGGTTTTTATTTTTATTTTTAGGTTTAGGTTTTAAGTTTTCATTTTATGTTCTTTTTTAATTTTTTTTTAGTTTAGGCATAGGTTTATTTTTAGTTTATTTTACTTTATTTCATTTAGGTTTTATGTTTAGTTTATTTTAGGTTTAGGTTTAGGTTTTATTTATTTTAGTTTAGTTTATTTAGTTTAGGTTTTGGTTTATTTTATTTTGTTCATTTTAGGTTTAGGGTATAGGTTTTATTTAATATTTATTTTTAAATTTATTTTTCAGGTTCAGGTTTTTATTTAATTTTTTTTTATTTTATTTTATTTTAGGTTTATTTTATTTTTATTTTATGTTAATTTTAATTTTATTTAGGATTTTTATTTTTAGGTTTATTTTATTTTTTAGTTTAGTTTAGGTTTTTATTTATTTTATTTGAGTTTAGTTTTTATTATTTATTTTATTTTATTTTTAGGTTTAGGTTTAGCTTTAGATTTTAGTTTAGGTTTTTATTTTATTTTATTTTATTTTATTTATGTTTAGGTTTTTAGTTTGTTTTATTTTTAGGTTTTATTTAGTTTAGGTTTTAGGTATTTTGGTTTTTAGGGTTTAGGGTTTACAGTTTAATGTTTAGGGTTTAGGATTTTTAGGGTTTAGGGTTTAGGGTTAGCTTAGGGTTTATCACTTATTTAGGGTTTAGGGTTTAAGGTTTGGGCTTTAGGCTTTAGGGTTTAGGATTTTTAGGGTTTAGGATTTTGGGTAGTTTAGGGTTTAAGGTTTAGGATTTTAGGCTTGAAGGTTTAGGGTTTTTTTTTAAATTAGGTAAACCAGTAGGCTTAGGTTTATTTACTTTATTTTTCATTTATTCTAGTTTATTTTATTTCATCTTTTTATTTAGTTTAGTTTATTTAATTTAGGTTTATTTATTTTAATTAAAGTTTTTTATTTTAGTTTAGTTTAGTTTTTTTTTTCAAGGATTAGATTTATGTTTATTTTTTTAGTTTACTTTTAATTTTTTTTTATTTTTTAGGTTTAGGTTTAATTTTTTATTTTTAGGTTTAGGCTTTCATTTTCTCTTTTTAGGTTTAGGTTTTTGGTTTATTTTCTCTTTTTAATTTATTTTATTTTATTTAGTTTAAGGTTTATGTTTGTTTATTTTAGGTTTAGGTTTTATTTATTTTAATTTAGGTTTTATTTATTTTGTTTATTTGGATTTAGGTTTTTTTTAGTTTAAGGTTTAGTTTTGCCTTATATTTATTATTATAGGTTCAGGTTATTATTTAATTTTTATTTTATTTTATTTTAGGTTTATTTTATTTTTTATTTTACGTTTAGTTTTTATCTATTTAGGTTTTTTATTTTTTGGTTGATTTTATTTTTTTAGTTTAGTTTAGGTTTTTATTTACTTTATTTGAGTTTAGTTTTTATTTTTTTTTTTATTTTTTTAGGTTTAGGTTTAGGTTTATGTTTAGGTTTTAGTTTAGGTTTTTATTTTATTTAAGTTTAAGTTTTTTATTTGTTTTATTTTTAGGTTTTATTTAGTTTAAGTATAGGTTTTTAGGTTTTTAGGATTTAGGGTTTAATATTTTATTATTTAGAGTTTTAGGGTTTAAGGTTTAGGGTTATGATTTAGGTTTGGGGTTAGGGTTTATGGTTTAGGGTTTAGGATTTAGAGTTTAGGCTTTAGGATTTAGGTTTTTTAGGGTTTAGGGTTAGTTGAGGGCTTAAGGTTAGATTAGGGTTTAGGCTTTAGGCTTTAGGATTTAAGTTTTAGGGATTTCTTGGTTTAGGGTTTATGGTTTAGGTTTAGTTTAGGATTTAGGGTTTAGCATTTTAGGGTTTAGGGTTTAGGGTTTAACGTTTAGGGTTAGGGTTTGTGGTTTAGGGTATAGGGTTTAGGATTTAGGGTTGAGGGTTTAGGGTTAGTTTAGTGTTTAGGGGTTATGGATCAGGGTTTAGTGTTTAGGGTTTAGGGTTTAGGATTTTTAGGGTTTAAGATTTTGGGTAGTTTAGGTTTTAAGGTTTAGGATTTTAGGCTTTAAGGTTTATTTTTTTTTAAAATTAGTTAAACCAGTAGGCTTAGGTTTATTTACTTTATTTTTCATTTATTTTAGTTTATTTTATTTCATCTTTTTATTTAGTTTAGTTTATTTAATTTCGGTTTATTTATTTTAATTAAAGTTTTTTATTTTAGTTTTGTTTAGTTTTTTTTAAGGATTAGATTTATGTTTATTTTTTTAGTTTACTTTTCATTTTTTTTATTTTTTAGGTTTAGGTTTTATTTTTTATTTTTAGGTTTAGGCTTTCATTTTCTCTTTTTAGGCTTAGGTTTTAGGTTTATTTTCTCTTTTTAATTTATTTTCTTTTATTTAGTTTAGGGTTTATGTTTAGTTTATTTTAAGTTTAGGCTTAGGTTTTATTTATTTTAATTTAGGTTTATTTTATTTTGTTTATTTTGGAATTAGTTTTTTTTAGTTTAAGGTTTAGTTTTTTGCTTTATATTTATTTTAGGTTCAGGTTATTATTTTATTTTTATTTTATTTTATTTTAGGTTTAATTTATTTTTTATTTTACGTTTAGTTTTTATTTATTTAGGTTTTTTTACTTTTAGGTTGATTTTATTTTTTAGTTTAGTTTAGGTTTTTATTTACTTTATTTGAGTTTAGTTTTTATTTTTTTAATTTTTTTAGGTTTAGGTTTAGGTTTAGGTTTAGGTTTTAGTTTAGGTTTTTATTTTATTTAAGTTTATGTTTTTTTTATTTGTTTTATTTTTAGGTTTATTTTGTTTAAGTATAGGTTTTTAGGTTTTTAGGATTTAGGGTTTAAGATTTTATTGTTTATGGTTTTAGGGTTTAGGGTTTAGGGTTAGGATTTAGGGTTTGGGGTTAGGGTTTAGGTTTTAGGATTTAGGGTTTAGGGTTTAGGATTTAGTGTTTAGGCTTTAGGATTTAGGTTTTTTAGGGTTTAGGGTTTAGGGTTAGCTAGGGCTTAAGGTTAGATTAGGGTTTAGGCTTTAGGCTTTAGGATTTAAGTTTTAGGGATTTCATGGTTTAGGGTTTAGGGTTTAGGGTTAGTTTAGGATTTAGGGTTTAGTGTTTTAGGGTTTAGGGCTTAGGGTTTAGGGTTTAAGGTTTAGGGTTAGGGTTTGTGGTTTAGGGTAGTGGAGGGTTAGGGTTAGGCTTAGGTTGGTTTAGTGTTTTAGGGTTTTAGGATTTAGTGTTTAGGGTTAAGGGTTTAGCATTTTGGGTTTTTTTTTAAAATTAAGTAAACGGGTAGGTTTAGGTTTATTTAGTTTATTTAATTTATTTTATATTTTTATTTATGTTTATTTTTATTATTTAGTTTAGTTTATTTATTTTATGTTATTTATTTTAGTTTATTATTTTATTTTAGTTTATTTTTTTGGTTTAGGTTTAGGTTTAGGTATATTTTTTAGTTTAGTATCATTTTTATTTTATTTTTATGTTTAAGTTTATGTTTAGATTTTTTTTAGGTTTAAGTTTTAGGTTTTATTTTAGGTTTATTTTTAGGTTTTATTTTTTTGTTTAGGTTTATATTTATTTTTTAGTTTAGGTTTATTTTTAGGTTTAGTTTATTTCAGGTTTACATTTAGGTTTTATTTATTTTAGTTTAGGTGTAGGTTTATTTTATTTTGTTTATTTTAGGTTTAATTTTTTTTAGTTTAGGGTTTAGGTTTTATTTTTTATTTATTTTAGATTTATTTTTTAGGTTTAGGTTTTTAGTTGGTTTTTATTTTATTTTACATTAGGTTTACCTTATTTTTATTTTACGTTTAGGTTTTATTTTATATAGGTATTTTATTTTTAGGTTTATTTTATTTTTTTAGTTTAGTTTAGGTTTTTATTTATTTTATTTGAGTTTAATTTTTATTTTTTATTTTATTTTATTTTTAGGTTTAGGTTTAGGTTTAGGTTATAGTTTAGGTTTTTGTTTTATTTATTTTAATTAGGTTTAGGTTTTTTATTTATTTTATTTTTAGGCTTTATTTAGCATAGGTTTATCCCATCATCCAAAGTTTGTCATCCAACAAGGCTGCAAAATCCTCCAAACAAAAAACATAACAACCAACCACCAAGCCGTCAGAATAGCCAAGCCCAATAAGGAAGATAATCAACCAATCATCAAGGATAGCAACAATACAGTATGAGCACCACCAAAGCCAACACTAAAAAAGAATAACAAAATCAAAAGGAGCAAGCATTATGATAGGGGTAACAACACAAACAGAGACAAACAAGAGCAAAAAAGAAAAATACAAGTGCTCATATCCTCCACCAACAAAGCAAAAATAATAGGCAGTTAAAACACCCAAATAGGAAAAAGGGGGTCAGTTGCTACCAAGAGAGAAAAAACAAAGTTGGAGGAAACTAGAAATATAGGACACAGAAAGAACACTAGCAGATTCCCAGAACAATCACCCAAAGAGCAGGAAAAACTGGCCAAAATAACCACCCCTCCAGGACAATACAACCCACCACCACCAAACCTCCTAACCACCACAACAACAAAAGACTCAAGTCAGTGTAAAGACCAACAATAGTCATCAAGCCAAAATCACCCATGACAACCAGAGAAATGGTAGAAGCAAACAGCAGCCACCAAAACAAATGAAGGCAAAAAAAATCTGATACAGGTACGTAGAACAACCAGCCAAGGACAAAAAGGTACAAAGCCTAGTATGATAGACTACAAGCCAACCAATAGGAAGAGCATCAATAAAGGCACCCAACCAAGCCACCATCACTCAAGGCCAACTAACAGCCATAAAATAGCCTTCAACCAGCCAATCCAAAATAATACCCAAACCAAAACGCTGACTACTAAGACAGGAAGGCCGATACAAGAGGAGGTGAAAACCATAACCAAAAGATATAAAATAAAATTTGCAAAACCAACCACCAAGCCCCAGTCAACAAAATAGAGAAAATAACAGTCAACCATCAACCTCCACATCAATCACCAACATAAAATGAAAAAATAGCCAAAATAGCCAGCCATCCAACCAACCCTACCAGCCAAAATTGCTAGCCAACCCAACCGGCCAGCAAAGCCACCCTATCAACCACCATAGTAGCATGTCCAACTCAGGTAAGTTAGCAAGCAGCCCATAAAAGAGGCAAAACCCATATAGAAAGAAAAACCTACAATAGCCATAGCCACAACCCAAAAGGAGGATATAAAAAATTGCCAAAGGAAAATTATGGTAAACACCCAGCCAGACAGATAGAAGCTACCAAGCTAAAAACCAAAACAACCCAGTCTACACTTACAATAACCACCAGGTAGCAAAAACTAGGCCAATCCAAAAGTAAGAGATCAAAAATATAGCCTAGCTCAAGCCAAAGAGAGAAAATAAGTAGATAACTAGAACCCAAAGAGGGTTTAGTAAGGGGCAAGAAAAAGTAAAATATCATAAAAAGCTAACAATAAAAAGCAAGCCAAGAATTTATAATTTGAGAAAAGGTAATCCAATATTATCCAGATTAACCAAACCTTTTAATAGTTTAGGCAAAGTTTGGTTGTCAAATAAAGTGAACTTAGTTAAGTTGGCAACAAAGTTAGCCAAGTTATCAGCATAAGCATTAGCTTCATGAAGGATGTGGGAAATTTTAAAGCAAACTTGAGAAAGAAGATTTTTAGTATGATTAAGAAGATAAAATAATTCAGCATTTTATTGGAATTAAGCACAAGAGCATCAACTTCAATCCAGATGTTGAGGAAACCTCTATTCAAACAAATTTCAATAGCTTTATTATTATCCATAAGCTCAAATAAATATAACATAGCTTTGAGAGAGGATAGGCAAAGGCACAAATGACATAACCTTTAAAATCCCTAAAGATGCTACAACCATATTTATTGGAAGCAGAACCATAAGTATTCACTTTAATCAAATATTCTTTAGGTTTGATCTAATGGATAATCCTAACACTTTTATAAAAGTCAAACTCAGGCAGAATGATACCCAATTTTTTAGCCACAAATTTATAACCTCTAAAATGAATATTACTAATAAGATTGGCATTAAAAAGAACATGATTTTTTTCTTTAGTTCTAGCCAAGATCCTTTTGTGGTTCATAGGAATACCACGATATTTAGCATCATTTCTATCCATCTAAATGAACCAGATAAGGGTAATATCAATTAAAACTTTGATATGACCTTTCACTGTATTCTTGAAATAGACTTCAAGAAGTTGATATGAAGAAAGAGAACCTTGAAAATAGTTGGTGTTAAATAAATCATCATACCAAAACCATAATTTAGAATCAATAGCACCTTTGATAAAAACATAATTTACATTTTCATTATGAAAGCAACAATAGCACTTTGAAGGTAACTAAAACCATTTATTCCAGAGCAAAGAGTCCACCGGACTAAAGTTATTCAAAATCCTCCAAGCTAAAATCAAATAGGAAATGGGAATGATATTTTTCTAAAGTTTAATAAAAATGTTAGAGGGGTTCTATTTATCTCTAATAAAATTCCAAACCTCTTTAAGAACAAAGTCACCATTAGAAGAAAGCTTAAAAAGAATTTGGTCAGCTTTGTTAAAATAAATGGGGATATTTCTAAAGTGGTCAAAAATTGAAATTGGAATATACTCAAGTTTGCTTTTATTCTAATTGTTATTAAGCCAAAAGAATTAACTTTGATAGCAGTAGTAGAGTGGGTAGATAAAATGGTGTCAATAGAGCCATTGCCAATCCAATTATCTTGCTAAAATAAGGAAGAACCCTAAATACCCCAATATATTAATGATTCAACAACCCATTTAATGGAGCAAAGCCTTTTCAAAACTGGAGAGTCACCAACTTAATAAGCATAGCTAAGGGGGTGTTTACCTTGGCAATAGTTTTCCATCAAAAAAATATCCCAAAGGCTATCATTCTTCCTAAAATTCCACTAGAGCTTATGAGAGAAGGCAGTGATAACTTCACTAATAGGCTTACAACCAAGAGCACCTTCTCCCAAAGGACCACAACATTTATGCCAAGATGTCCAATGCATTCTTTTGGTAAAATTATTGGAGCCCCAAAAAAATTTATTAAGCAAACGATCAATTCAAGTAAGTGTAGTATTAGTTGGGATAATAGTTTGAATAAAATAAAGAGGCATTGAGTTAAGAGTGCTTTTAAATATAGTGAGCCTACCACCAAAAGAAAGTAAATGGAATTCCCAAATAGAAATTTTATTTGAAATTTTTTGAATTAACTCATCAAAAAGATGGGAATGTTTCAGGCCTTTAAAGAGCGGAGCATCGAAGTACTTAAGAGGTAAGTGTTGATGATTAAAATTAGTGATATGCAGGATTTGATTGATTTTATTATTGGAGATACTAGATGAAGTGATAAAATAGCTTTTATTATCATTGAAAGAAAGGCCACTTTCTCTTCCAAATTTATTTAAAAAAGACTTGAGATGCTTGATGTGATGAATAAAAGCATTGCAAAAAATAATGAAATCATCTGAAAAACTTAAATGAAAAATAAGAAGACCACCAAGTGTTTCATAGTACATACTAGGAATGTTTAAGAATAAATCATTGATGCTCCTAGATAAGTACTCAACAACAATAATAAATAAAGCAGAAGATAAAGGATCCCCTTATTGTAAGCCATGGGAAGAGGAAAGAAACCCAAGGCTTGTCAATTAAGCAAACTAAAAAACCAGGAATTATTAATACAATTTTTGATAAAATAAATAAATTTATTAAAAAACTTAAATAAATTTAGAATATGGAAAAGGAAATCCTAATGATGTTATCAAAGGCTTTGGTAATATCTAATTTGAAAATAGTGTTTCCACCTCTAGTCTTGGCAGCAAGATCATGAATTAATTCTTGGCAAGTAAAATATTGTCAGAAATTATTCTACCTCTAACAAAATTGATTTGGTTGAGAGAGATAATTCTACTATGTAAAGGACTAAGTCTGTTAGTAAGAATTTTGAAAATAAGCTTATTGAAGGAGGCACAAAAACTAATAGGTTTGAAATCACTCCAATAGTCTAAATTATCTTTCTTAGGTATGGGGACAATAGAAGTACTAGAAAAATATCTAGGAAAATAATTACCATTAAAAAATCAATCACAACTCAATCAAATCATTTTAATGATAAATCAACGTTTTTGAAAAAAATTGAGTAGTGACACCCTCCGACAATAGAATCTATGTTCATGCTATTCAGAACTTCAAAAATTTCATCTTCATTAGGTACAATGTTAAGAAAATCATTAACATCATTAGTAATAAAAGAAGGAATCAAGTGCGATTGATAAATATCTTCATAAGAGTAATTATTATTAAGCATATTTCTAAAGTAATTAATAAATGATTCCTTAATATCATTATTCTCCATAATCCAATCTCCATTGTCATTTTTGAGTTTTTGAATATTATTTAAAGCTCTCTTTTTATTAAACAAAGCATGGAAATACTTAGTATTCCTGTCACCATCCGTAATATGTTTTCTTATAGATTTTTGGCGTTAATAAGACTCTTCCATATTTTGGAAGTTAATAAGTTTATCTTTTGCCTCAGTCAAGTCTATAATCTTAGAAGGATCAGACATAACAGATACTTCAAGTTCACAAACCAATTTTTTCATATCTTTAATATTAGAAAAAGGTTTTAAATTAATGTATGTTCCTCTAGCCTAAATTTTGTTTAAGTCTTTTAAGTTTAAACCAAAGTCTACTCATCCCCATAATCAAATTATCAAGACGTAAAGGAGATTTCCAATTATTAGCCACAACATTAAAAAAATCATTATGTTGAATCCACATGTTTTGAAATCTAAAAGGAGAGGGTTTTCATAGTCTATTAGAATTATCTATAATAGAAACCAAAAGAGGGGCATAATCTGACAAGGTTCTGCTTAAATGGTCAATAGATGTAATAGGCCATTGAGTAATCCAATGAGTATTAAAAAGAATCCGGTCCAACTTTTTCCAAAGTATAGAGTTTTGCCAAGTATATTTAGAGCCTTTAAAGCCAATATCAATCAAATTAAAATCAAGGATCATATTGGACTAATCTTCCATGGAATTAATATTAGGAGAGTAACCACGACTTCATTCAAAAGAGAATAAAATGGTGTTGAAATCACAACCAACAAACCAAGGTTTGTTGACAGAGGCAGCAAAATTCCTTAAATTATCCTAAAGAATATTTCTACCAGATCTATAACATGATGCATATACAAAAGAGTCCAAAACACAATATTCACCATAAGATATTTAAGCATTGACAACTTGATGAAAGTCATCAAGAATAGAGACCTCAACAAAATTATTCAAAAAACACCAAATATTATTACTAACATTAGAAAAAATTTATTGAAAACCATCATTGTAGCACCATGGTTAATTTTATTAGCATGAATAAGAGGCTCTAAAACTATATGAAGAGAAATATTATGAATGTGACAAAGATTTCTAATACGATTACAAATAGAGAGGGCACGGATCCCTCTAACATTATGAACAAGAAAATTAAACATAAGGTAAATAAAGAAGGGGGGTTAAGCAAAGGTTAATTAAGAGAGGAGTGAAAGGCCGCAGCAGATCTAGTGTTTTTGGACAATTTAGGAAGGAAATTTTTAACATTTTTTTTCTTTTTAGCATGATAAGTTTGGAAGCCATTTTCTTTTCCCATAGAGTCATCATCCAAGTAAGATTTAGTAACATTGGTCATAGATTTAGGAGAAATCTCCAAGTGTTTGGAGGGGAGTTCACGTTATTCTAAATCTATATTTAGTTGAAAAGTAGGATTAACATGAATATCAAGATTAGAAATGAGATATGGTGACAATTTAGAACCATTTAAATCATATGTAGTAAAATCCAGTTCAATGTTTTCAGCATGCTTCACATCATTTAAATACTCATTAAAAGCTTTATTTTCATCGATCAAAGCCATCCTAGATGCAGGAATAGAATCAAAGGAAATAGAATCATCTTCTAATAATTTAGAGAATTTATTATTCTCTGCATTAGAAATATTTAAATTCAAAGAAGGAATAAGAGGTAAATCATCCTTCCCATTTTGAATATTGGCAGAATCCCTACCAACATTAGAAGCCAAAACATGTTCAATAGGATTAACCCCGATATCCAATGAATCAACCTCTATAGCAGCCTACATACCATTCTTAGGATCTGAGGAAAATTTTTGAACATAAGTAAGAATCAGATTATGGGTAGAGACAACATTTTCTTTAGGAGGAATTCATTTTTTAAGTGGGGATGGAGAATAAAACATTGTGAATTGTCATGATAGTGTATTTTACTATGGGAATAAAAAATTGGAAGTTTCTTCGATTCAACCTTTTGCGAATACCCAGATTTTCTTAGGGTATTTTTAGTTATGTGTAATTCCACAAGGATCCAAGCCATAGAAGGGCAAGATCACTTAGCGGTCGCTGGGTCGAGTTGCAAAGGCCGACCAAATAAAACCAACAAAAAAGCCCATGATGGGTAACAATATGAATGTGCATATTAGGAAGAGATAACCACACAGGGATAATAGGAGATTCCTCCTTAATGTCAAAAAGGGGTGACCACTTCAGCAAATGTAATTGAATATTATAAATGAAATAAGAATGATGTAAAAAAACACATGAATAATCTAGATCATTGGAAAGTTGAATCAGGATATGCCAAGGGTCAATAAGATCAATCGAGAAGGAACTTGTACGATTGAGATTATGGAAAAAAGAAGATTTTATCCAAATTTGAATGACATAAGGCAACTAGACAAGAGAAAATTCAAAGGGTTTTGCCAACTTTTCAACATCTACATCATAACACATTATGGTCAGCAAACCTCTAAAAGATGTCAAAATGAGATTAACTAATCAATAAAGGGACAAAGCTTACTAGAGAGTGCTTCCTTAAAATATTTAGTAGAAGAT
Organism: Cymbidium sinense; assembly: GCA_021442155.1. Lineage (NCBI taxonomy): Eukaryota > Viridiplantae > Streptophyta > Magnoliopsida > Asparagales > Orchidaceae > Cymbidium > Cymbidium sinense. Next base: position 33,325,105 of record CM038214.1, read on the forward strand.
GGAGCATTAGGGTTGCTAATCCCCATAATGTTGGATGCCCTAGCCAAAACATCCATATTTTGAGGTGGAACCCAAGGAATAAAACTCACGACCATGGTCAATTGCAAAACATCATGCAAATTGCCAGATGTCATTCAGGTCTTCAAAAATGGTCAAAATCGATGCTAAAGCCATAAAAATCCCTAGTCGAGGGTACGCCGCCAAGAGGGATTCAAAATTACAAAGAACGAGAGAACACTTGGGGGAGGATGGTTTAGGGTTTAGGGTTGTAAGTTTAAAGTTTTTTTTATTATTGTTTTAATTTTTTTAAAATTAAGTGAACTGGTAGGTTTAGGTTTATTTAGTTTGTTTTTTTATTTATTTTAGTTTATTTTAATTTTAATTTTAATTTTTATTTAGTTTAGTTTATTAATTTTAGGTTTATTTATTTTAGTTTTTTTTTCTAGGTTTAGGTTTAGGTTTAGGTTTATGTTTATGCTTATTTTTAGTATAGTTTTATTTTCATTTTTATTTTTATGTTTAGGATTTATTTTTTATTTTTAGGTTTAGGTTTAGGTTTTCATTTAATTTTTTTAGATTTAGGTTTTTATTATTTTAGGTTTATTTTTGGTATTCTTTTTTAGTTTAGGTTTTGGTTTATTTTTAGTTTATTTTATTTTATTTAGTTTAGGTTAAGGTTTTGGTTTAGTTTATTTTGGGTTTAGGTTTAAGTTTTGTTTATTTTAGTTTAGTTTATCTTTGTTTAGGTTTAGGTTTAGTTTTTTTTTTTTTAGATTTAGGTTTTTTTTAGTTTAGGGTTTAGGTTTAATTTTTTTATTTATTTTTAGGTTTTATTTTTAGGTTTAGGTTTTTATTTAATTTTTATTTTATTATATTTTAGGTTTATTTTATTTTTACTTTAGGATTAGTTTTCATTTTATTTAGGTTTTTTTATTTTTTTGTTTAGTTTAGGTTTATATTTATTTTATTTTAGTTTTTTATTTTATATTTTATTTTGTTTTTAGGTTTAGGTTTTAGTTTATGTTTTTATTTTATTTTATATTTTCATTTTATTTTTGTTTAGGTTTTTTAATTATTTTATTTTTTTTAGTTTTATTTAGTTTAGGTTGAGGTTTATAGCTTTTTAGGGTTTAGGTTTTAGGTTTTAGGTTTAGGTTTATTTTTTGTTTATTTTATTTTATTTAGTTCAGGTTTTAGGTTTAGTTTATTTTAGGTTTAGGTTTAGGTTTTATTTATTTTAGTTTAGGTTTAGGTTTATTTTATTTTATTTCTTTTATTTTTATTTTAGGTTTAGTTTTTATTTTTAGTTTAGTGTTTGGGTTTAATTTTTTATTTATTTTCACGTTTTATTTTTAGGTTAATTATTTAGGTTTACATTTTTATTTAATTTTTATTTGATTTTATTTTAGGTTTATTTTAATTTTATTTTATGTTTAGTTTTTATTTTATTTAGATTTTTTTATTCTTAGGTTTATTGTATTTTTTTTAGTTTAACTTAGGTTTTTATTTATTTTATTTTAGTTTATTTTTATATTTTTTATGTTTAGGGGTAGATTTAGATCAGCTTTATTTTATTTTATCTTTTATTTATTTAGGTTTATTTATTTATTTACTTTAAGTTTATCATTTTAGTGTTTAGTTTAGTTTAGGGTTTAGTGTTGGTTTAGGTTTAGGGTTTAGTTTAGGTTTGAGTTTAGGGTTTAGGGTTTAGGGTTTAGGGTAGGTTTAGTTTAGGGTTTAGGTTGGCCTAGGGTGGGTGGTTTGTGGTGGTGGTTAGGTTAATTTAGGGTTTAATTTAGGGTTTAGGGTGTGGTAGGTTTAGTTTAGGGAGTCATGGTGGGTTTAGGGTTTAGTGGTTTAGGGTTGTGGTGGTTAGGTGGGAAGTGTCAGGTTTGGATTTTAGGTTCAAATTTTTTAGTTTTGGGTTTAGGTTTAAGTACAGGTTTAGTTTGGGTTTTGTGGTTTAGGGTTTAGGTTTAGGTTTAGGAGGGTTTAGGGGTTTAGGGTTTAGGGTTTTTTTAGGGTTTAGGGTTTAGTTTAGGGTTGTATGTTTTTTTTTTTTTATTTTTTATTTTTAAAATTATGCAAACCATTAGGTTTTAGTTTATATAGTTTATTTATTTATATTTATTTATTTTAGTTTTATTATTATTATTATAGGTTTACTTTTATTTTTATTTAGTTTAGTTTATTTATTTTAGGTTTATTTATTTTTGTTTATTTTTTAGGTTTAGGTTTAGGTTTATTATTTAGTTTAGTTTTATTTTGTTTTATATTTTAGGTTTAGGTTTAATTTTTTATTGTTAGGTTTATTTTTAGGTTATTATTTTACTTTTCATAGGTTTAGGTTTTAGGATTTTATTTTAGGTTTATTTTTGGTTATTATTTTTAGTTTATGTTTAGGTTTATTTTTAGTTTATTATATTTTATTTAGGGTTTAGGTTTAGGTTTAGTTATTTTAGTTTAGGTTTAGGTTTTATTTATTTTAGTTTAGTTTATTTTAGTTTAGGTTTAAGTTTATTTTATTTTATTTTAGGTTTAATTTTTGATTTAGTTTAGGGTTTTGGTTTATTTTTTTATTTACTTTTAGGTTTATTTTTTAGTTTAGTTTTTTATTTAGTTTTTATTTTATTTTATTTTAGGATTATTTTATTTTTATTTTAGGTTTAGTTTTTATTTTATTTAAGTTTTATATTTTTTTAGTTTAGTTTAGGATTTTATTTATTTTATTTTAGTTTAGTTTTTATTCTTTATTTTATTTTCATTTTAGGTTTAGGTTTAGGTTTAGGTTTTTATTTTATTTTATTTATCTTACTTTATTTTGGTTTATGTTTTTTATTTATTTTATTTTTAGGTTTTATTTAGTTTATGTTTTGAGCTTTTTAGTTTTAGGGTTTAAGGTTTAGGGTTTAGGGTTTAGTTGGGTTTTTAGGGTTTTTAGGGGTTGGGGGTTTAGGGTTTAGGTTTTATGGTTTAGGTTTTAGGGTTTAGGGTTTAAGGTTTAGGGTTTAGGCTTTTTAGGGTTTAGGGTATAGGGTTTAGAGTTTAGGATTTTCAGGGTTTTTGGTTTTTTTATTGGAGAACAAATTCAGATTCAACATTTATTCTTTTCGATTTCTTCAACCAAGTAACACATCAAAGTTTTTAAGACACAAGCAATGACATAGATAAAAAATGATGACTCATAGAGCAAATCAATAACCCTAAATAACTAGAATCATCTGTACAATAAAGACAATTTCATAAGCGACAAATTGGATCGAGCATTCTTTAGTTTCTTTAGTTCCCATCAGAACCATTCCGGCCTGTCGAGTAGTGGGATCCACCATCATATCCCTTATCTTTCCCTCTGACACCACCATGACTTTAAAATTCATCGCTTCCATAGCTACCACTACTCTGACCACCACCTCCATATCCACCAGCACCTCCAGATCCCCCTCCTCCACTATGATAACTACTGCCTCCGCTTTTGCCTCTAGCGCTAGATCTAGAGTGAGCCTGGTTGATGGTGATGTTCATGTCATTAATGTTCTTCTCATTCTTAGGGTTTAGGTTTCATATTAGGTTTAATAGGTTTTAGGGTTTAGGTTTATTTTTTAATTTATTTAGTTGCTTTAGGTATAGGTTTAGGGTTTGGGGTTTAGGGTTTAGGGTTTAGGGTTTTAGGGTCATGCTTTTAGGGTCTAGGGTTAAGGATTAGGGTTTAGGGTTTAGGGTTTAGGATTTATGGTTTTTTAGGGTTCATAATTTAGGGTTTAGGGTTCTTTTTTTTGCCATAAAGGGTGAATTTTATTGCCACAAAAAGGGGTAAGGTCCTAAAAGGGGATAAACTCCACAACTATTGCTCAAAGAGCTACAATCAACCTAGAGAGTAAATCCCCTATCTAAATACAACCAAAAGCAAAATAAAAGAGTAAGGAAAGAAAAAGATACAAATTGATTAACAAGATAAGCCAATGGAAGATTAGGGCCAAAGCTCTTCAGGATGAGAGAATGCATGAAACTATGGAGAAAACCTGCAAGAGAACAAGAGAATAGCACCTGTAAAATTGTAGAAAAAAAAGAAAAAAAATTAGAACAGTTAAGGTAATACAGACAGAGTGAAAATTGAAAGAATCATAAACTGAAAAAGATAATAAGGAAGTGTGATAGAGAAGGCTCCGGCTCAGTCACATCAAGTTGGGGCAAATGCAAATATGAGCATCCATACTTCAACAGAAGGGTTACATCATAAGAGATACTACCAAACCAAAAAGGAGTGAAATCATCACATCCATCATAGCCAACAAAATTGTATAGTAACCATTTGTTGAAAGTCTTTTGAGCCTTAGTACCTGCAAACATAAGTAAAGCCCTATACTGAATAGAAATGAAAGCAGCAAAGAGAAGAATGGGTAAGGGGATCCCATGTAGAGTAAAATTCATCATATTAGGCACCATGTCATGAGAATCCCAACACAAATAAAAGTGAAACATCATTGTCAGATCTACCATATTTTTAATCAGGTCCAAGGGTTTAATTAGATAAGCATGAAGACCCACCATAGGAAGACAACAGAAAAGGCCAGGCAGAGGTAAGATGCATAAAAGACCAATAGAAAGACCTGCTGAAATCCAGCAAGGCAAATAAAATAGCATGGAATTAACCCCATCCCAAACATATGGGACAAATATTAAACAAACAGTCCTGGTAAACAGCCCAATAAATAGCCCAGGGATATACCCCAGGAAAAGAAGTGCAATGAAAGAAAGCAATGCAGAAGTTAACAACCTCCATGTTACAGAAGTTAGTAACCAGCAAGTGTAAGGCAAGATAGCATATCCCAAGCCCAAATTACCATAGGAATTGTAGAAGTCAATCAGAGAGGAGATGGGAATGCAATAGCAGATTAGATGAACCATAAGGCACATGTAATAAGATGCTCCCCACCACAACAACTCCAAGTAAAGACAATCAAAGATTCAATCCCAGAATCAGCTTGCTGAGTAGAAAACTCAGTAATCCAGTTCAGCCTACAACCAAGACAATAATAGCTAGCAAGCTGGCCATAAATCCACTCATTCAGAGTAATCAGGTGATGAGCAGCAGCCCGGTTGCAATCAGCAAAAATACATTTAAAAGCAATAGGTAACAAACAGCTAACAACCTCAAAGACAGGCTGCTGGACATAGGACCCAAAAATCCAACAGCCAACAATGAAAACAATAATACAATTATTGCACCCACCATATGATAAGCCAATGAAAAGTAGGATAAATTCCATGTAGATAATGAAGTTGGCCATAAAACCACCTATTCAAAATACATAATGCATAGGATAAATTCCATGTAGATAATGAAGTGATCTGGCCAAGTCTAGCTGAACCAAGATGGAAAAAACAACAGCAGTTTAGATAGGCCTCACACATGTGATGATCAACTGCAACCCTATTGCAAACAACAATAATAAGTAGAAAAGAAAAGCCACCATGCAGCCAAAACCCTCAAAAGAGGCCTATTGGTGATAAGATCCCAAAAACCCAAAAGCAGCTTGTTGAACATTAATCCAGTTCAGCCAACAACCAAAATAGAAACTATCAACAAGCTGGCCAAAAATCCACCCATTCAGAGTAAACACTGCATAGGTTAATATCCAATTAGGCAATAGCATAATCACAGTGATCTGCATAATTCTAACAGAACCAATAGGGAAAAATAACAATAGATTAAGTAGACTTCAAACATCAGGTGATCACAGCCTGGTTGCAAATAGTAAAAATAGTGGGAAACAAATAGAAGTAATTCCAAACATGCGAAACATTCAAAAACAACAGCAACAAATAGCCACCACCAGGCGACTAGATAATGGACCCGATAATCCAATAGCCAACAAATAAAACAACAGCACAATTATTGCACCAATCATAAGATAAGCCAAAAAAGAATGGTGGGGCAACATAGCTACAGAAAGGGTTCAAAAGTAAAACATCAATGAAATCCTTCAAGACAAAGGAGAGCAGGTTAGCAGCTGAACTACCATCATAAAAAATAGACTGAAAGGAAATCATTAAGTAAGTCCAATCCTGCAAAGAGACAATAATAATAATAAGGGTATTGCAGTTTCTCTCCTTACAAGTTGGAAAGATGAGGTTAGCAAATACAATTAACAAACCAACTCCAAGAGTAGCCTGCAAGACAAAAGGCCCAGAAATCCAACAACCAGCAATTAAAACATCAAAACAGATATTGCACCCACCATAAGGAAAGTCAGTAAAAACAATGGTACAACATTGGTTATAAAATGGTCCAAAGGAAAGCCATCTTTAGATCCATCAAGACACATAATATCATGCCAGCAGCTAATTCCACAACATCAGTAAAAACAAACTGGATGGAAATCAAGAAATAATTTGAATCATTCAGAAAAGAAGTTATAATATCAAAGATATTACAATTTCTCTCCTTACAGGTTTTGGAGGTAAGGGTATGGAACATAGGAGGGACCACAACCATAATAAGGTGAAGAATAATAGATAAATTAGGGCTAGCCATAAGGTTAGATAGATGTATAGCATTTAAACATAGAGACAAGTGCCCCAGAATATAATTCCAGAAAGAGGAAAGGAGGAAGAACACAGCTTTAATCATAAAATGAGAGACATAAACAATAGGATCCATAATCAAAATATTGATGGCAAGAGGGCTATCTCTGTTGATCAAAAAATAAAGCAGAAAATAAAGCATAAAGTAACACATCTCCCTCCAGCAAATAGGAAACACCTTACCATTAAAAGTGGAAGCAGTAGAAGCAGTAAGGCCCCATTTAAGGTTGGGAGAGTTAAACCAACAACAGAAGCCACAGAGATCAGCAAATAACCAACAAGGGGTATCAAGATGCATCAACAAATTCCAAATGAACATCAACACATTAACAGTAGGAACAATAGAAGCAGTAAGCCCCTAATTAAAGCTAGGGTAATTAAACCAATAGCAAGGGATATTAGGATGATGCATTAGCAATTTCCAAAGAAACAACAACATTAAATAGAAAATGATCATGCAGTTAAAATATAGAAGATCAATCCAATAAGTTGGATTAATTTTGAGATAAGGGAGTCCAGATTAACCAATCCACGCAAATGTTTAGGAAGAGTAAGTTGATCAAAGAATGTTATACCATCCAATCTAGCACCTAGATTGGCAAGATAATCAGCACATGCATTACCATCATGCCATACATGAGAGATTTTAAAATAGGGTTGAGAAAAGAGAGCTCTAGTCTGCTTGAGAAGATAGTACAATTCTGCACTGCCCATTTTGGTGGAAGTCAAAAGATCAATCAGTAGCAGGGCATCCACCTCAATCCAAATATTGAGCCAACCTTTTTGAAGGCAAATCTCAAGAGCTTTGTACACCGCCGCCAAAGAAAAGAGAAGTATTAAGGGGCTAAGCAAAAGCACATAGGACTTTACCATTAGTGTTTTTGAAAATGCCACCACATCCATAAGCATTTTGAGAGACAGAGCCATCAGTGTTAATTTTAATAGTATTAACATGAGATTTAACCCAATAAACAATCTTGTCCTTTACAGTTGGGTTGATCCGGCAAGTTAAAACCTAGTTTATTGGCTACAAATTTACAACCTTTGAATTGTTTGTAATTAATTAAATTGGCATTGAACAAGTCACAAATTTTGTTTTTAATTCTAGAAATTATCCTCATGTGGTTCATAGGAATCCCACGATGTTTTGCATCATTTCTGTCCATCCATATGAACCAAATAAGAGTGATAACAGTTATGAATTTAATGTGACCTTTAGTAGTTTTATCGAAATAAACTTCAAGAAGTTGGTATAAAGTTAAGGAGCCATTGAATTTGACAATGTTAAAGAGATCATCATACCAAATCCAAAGTTTGGAAGCAATGGCTCCATTAACAAAAACATGATTTACATTCTCAATGTGAAAGCAGCAGTGGCATTTTGAAGGTAAGTGAAAACCTTTCCCCCCACATCAAGGAGTCAACAGGGATGAAGTTTTTCAAAATACGCCATGTAAGAATAGAAAAAAAAGTAGGAATAGTGTTATTCCAAAGTTTGAAAAAAACATTGGAAAAATCATGAGCTTCTTTAATATGAATCAAACATTTTTAAAGTTGAATTCACCTTTTTAAGAAAGCTTAAAAAGGATCTGATCATGATTGCTAGGTATGATAGGAATAGTAGTAAGCTTGTTTAAAAGAGAGGAAGGAATATAATAAGTAAGCTTACTATTGTTCCACATATTATTCTGTCAGAAAGAGTTCACTTTAATAGTAGTCGTGGAATGGGTAGAAAGTAAATCATCAATGGACCCACCTCCAATCCAGTTATCTTGCCAAAAGAAAGAGGTGCCAGAGTTAATCCCCCAAGAAATTAATGATTCAGCATCCCATTTGATGGAACAAAGTCTTTTCCAAACATGAGAGTTTCCCGCTTTATAGGGGAAAATGAGAGGGTGCTTACCCTGGCAGTATTTAGCAGTCATGAAATTAGCCCAAAGATTATTGTTACTCCTAAAATTCCATCAAAGTTTATAGGAAAAAGCAGTGATAGCTTCCTTGATAGGCTTACATCCAAGGCCACCTTCAGCAAGAGTGCCACAGCTTTTATACCAAGAGGTCTAGTGCATTCTTTTAGAGGAATTGTTAGAACCCCAAAAAATTTATTGAGGAGATGCTCAATTATGTTAATGGTAGAATTGGTCGGCACAATGGTTTGAATGAGATATAAAGGCATGGAGTTAAGGGTGCTCTTAATCAAAGTGAGCCTACCACCAAATGAGAGTAAATGAAATTCCCAAGCAAAAATTTTACTAGAGATTTTTTGGATTAACTCATCAAAAAGATGAGATCTTTTCTGACCTTTAAAAAGTGGAGCACCAAGATATTTAATAGGAAGTTGTTGTTATTGGAAATTAGTAATTTTCAGGATTTGGTTGATCCTATTACTAGGGATTTTAGAGGAAGGAATGAAACTACTTTTGCCTTCATTGAGAAAAATACCAATTTCATTTCCAAATTTATTTAAAAGATTCATAATAGTTTTAATGTGAAGAATAGAGGCATTGCAAAAGATTATAAAGTCATCAGCAAAACTAAGATGAGAGATTGAAAGAACACCTTGAGTTCTAAAAAACATGCTAGGGTTATTATATAAAAGATCATTCAGGCTCCTCGAAAGGTATTCAACAATGGTAATAAAAAGAGAGGGTGAACGGGGATCACCTTGTCTCAAGCCATGCATAGAAGGGAAAAAACCAAGGGACTCACCATTCATGAAAACAGAGAACCAGACATTGGTAATACAATTTTTGATGAGGCGGATAAACTTATCAAAAAACCCAAGGAAATGAATAATTTGAAAGAGGAAATCCCAAGAGAGGTTGTAAAAAGCTTTAGAGATGTCCAGTTTGAAAAGGATGTTGCCACCTCTGATAGGAACTTCAATGTCATGAATCAGCTCTTGGGCTAGAAGTATGTTATCAGATATAGCTCTACCTTCAATGAAGCCAGTTTGGTTGGGGAAATAATTTTAGGCAGCAATGGACTAATTCTATTAGCAATTAATTTAGTAATGAGTTTATGAAAGAAGGTGCAAAGGCTGATAGGCCTAAAATTGCCCCAAGATTTAGGATTATTAATTTTGGGAATGAGAACAATGGAAGTGCTAGAAAAATATCTAGGTAAGGGGTTGCCATCAAAAAAATCAACAACAACATCAACAAGGTTAGACTTAATAATAGCCAACTTGAAAGAATTGAGTCATGTAGCCTTGGGCCGCAGAACAATCAATGTTCATGCTATTGAGAATACTACCAATCTCGGTCATAGACGAAACCCAGCAAGTGGTTGTCATCATTAGTAATCATTGAGGGAATCGTGTGTGTGGAGAGGCTTCTAAGGAAGGGTTGTTGTTTAATAAGTTTTAAAATGTTGTATGACATAATCTTTAATATTATTATTTTATCATTTTTTGATTTTTTTTAATAGAGTTTAAGGCTTTCTTCTTTTGAAAAGAGCATGGAAATACCTTGTATTTCTATCACCATCGAATATATTTATCACCTTTCCGCCAATAGGTTTCCTCCATGTTTGATAATTAATCAAGTTATCTTTAGCTGCATTCAACTCCTCAAGCTTAGTAGAATCAGTCAAAATAGCATCTTCAAGAGAACAAACTAATTGCTCCATTTTTTTGAGATTAGCAAAAAGATTTTTAAAATGATGCTTGTTCCACCAATTTAGGTTTTGTTTAAGCCTTTTAAGCTTAAGCCAAAGGCGAATCATGCCTTTAAGGGAGTTATCCGGATGAATAGGGGCCATCCAATTAATGGAAACAATATTTATGAAATCACTATGTTGGATCCACATATTTTGGAATCTAAAAGAAGTAGGGGAGGAAAGTCTACTGGGAGGATTTTTGACAGAAATCAGAAGCGGAGCATGATCAGACAGAGTTCTGCTCAAATGTTCAACAAAACTAAGGGGAAGTTGATTGATCCAAAGGGAATTAAAGAGGGTCCTATCAAGCCACTGCCAGAGTCTAGAGTTATGCCACGTATAGTCGGATCCCAAAAGCCAATATCAATCAGATTGCAATCAAGGATCATATTAGAAAAATATTTCATGGAATGAATGTTAGGAGAGCAACCTCCCCTTCTTTCTGAAGAAGCGAGAATAGTGTTGAAATCACCCCCAACCAACTAGGGTTTGTTGACAGAGGAGGCAAAGGTTCTTAAGTTATCCCAAAGGATGTTCCTACCAGCTCTATTACAAGATGCATAAATAAAGAAACCAAAAGCAGAAAATTCACCCAATGAGATTTGAACATTAACCAATTGTTGAAGATCATCAAGGATAGAAATGTTGACTAAATTATTCCAAAAGCACCAAATTTTATTGCTAATATTATAGAAGAAATTTTGAAAGCCAAGCATTCTAGCAACATGGGTGATCTTAGAAGAGTGTATGAATGGTTCAATAACAAAAAGTAAGGCTATGTTATGGGTACGACAAAGGCTTCTAATACGGTTACAGACAATGAGAGTCCTAATACCCTGAACATTCCAAATAAGAAGATTAATCATAATAAAATAGAAGAAAAGGAAAAGAGATAACTTGAAAAAATAAAAGCAAGAAGAAGAGACAACATGAAATAATTATTTATGAGAAGTTAGAGAAGATCTAGTGGTTATGGTGGATCTATTAGTGAACATTCTAGCTTTAAGGGATTTTTTTTAATATCAGTTTGAAAAGGTCTATCTATGCCCAAAGTATCTCCATCCGAGAGAGAGTGATTTGTGATATTCAGAATATGACCAGTATCTGTCAAAGTATTCCTAATGGTAATTTCCCTTCTTGGTCGAATTAAGTTGAGAAATTGGGTTAGCATGTGTATCACTCTGTAGGGTAGGAGAAGGAGAGGTTGTGAAGCCATTAATAGCACAGATTTCATGCTCAGTTTCAAAATTACCTTTCAGATTTTGTTCCATGACCAAAGGATCACAATTTTTTGGATTTTGTTCTTTCATCAGTTGAACAATTATAGAATTTGTTTTCAAATTTTGATCCAACCTAAAGTTTCCATTCAAATCACCACTAGGGTTCATTTGAGTCTCCTCGGGTTCACTATCCAAGAGGGTAGATTAGACTGAGTCAAGGTATTGTCTTGAGGAACCAAATTATTATAATTAGAAGCAATGTTAGGTAAGTTATCATTAGCCTCCTCACGAACCTCATAAGCATTATTTTTATCTTACTCATATTTCTCTTCAATAAGCAAATCAGTAGATAATAAAAGAGTAGGGGTAGGGGGATGAGTTCCATTTTGAGTGACTTTAGGCACATAAGCAAATTTATTGATTTTTTCATTTGCTAGAGAGGGATTAGGATCCGATAATTTATTCTTTTTAAGATGAGGATGCAACACAAAGCATTCAGAATGATCATGACCGTGAATCTTACAATGTGTGCAAAACACAGGAAAATTTTCAAATTCCACTTTTTGATTATAACCAAATTTCTCAGAGCGATCCATACTTCTTTAGGATACCTTTTGGTAATATCAATCTCAACCAAAATATGAGCAACTGAAGACCATGATCTCGCAGCGGTGGCCTGATTAATTTGAAGAGGCCGACCAAAGAGAGCACCAACCGCAAAGAGAACTTGATGTGTAACATAGTGTATTCACATATTAGGAAGAGCTAGCCATAAAGGAACAATTGGAGATTCTCTTTTACATCAAAAAGAGGAGACCATTTCAAAAGCCTCATTTGATAATTATACACAAAGTAGGAGCGACGAGCAAAAACTCTTGAGTAATCTAAGTCATTAGAGAGCTGAATAAGAATATGCCTAGGATCAATCTAACCAGTGAAAATGCCAGAGAGGTTTATGCTATGAAAAAATGATCGGATGTTATCGAGAGTTGGCCGACGTAAGAAAAATTTACCAACTAAAGAGAATTCAAAAGGCATCGCCAACTTTTCCACATCAAGATCCGAACACATAACAACAGGCATCCCACGAAAAGAGGTTGAGATCAAATTGACCGTAGCATTAAAAGAAGAGTTCTTACCAGATAATGCATCCTTGAAGGACTTAATAGCAGGAAGAGTAACGGATGATGTCGGATCCATAATACCTTGTAAATTAGAAGCCCAAGCCAATGCCTCCAAGTAGGAAATGCTCGGCTGCATGGAAAGCAGCTCCCCTGCCATTGAAAGAGCAAAGGGAAAATCACATTAGCGGCCAATCAGAGACAAAAATTCTAAAATTATGATCGAGAAGGATCGAAGATCGGCCAAGCCACAAGGAAAATGAAATGGAACATGGAATCGCCAGAGAGCGCCACGACCGAGAGTAAGAAAAAAGCTTTTTTGGGTTTAGGGTTTAGAGTTATAGGTTTAGGGTTTAGCATTTAAAGTTTAGGGTTTAGGATTTAGGGTTTTTTTAAAAAAAAATTTAAGTAAACTAGTAGGTTTAGGTTTATTTAGTTTAGAGTATAGGGTTTTCTAGGATTTAAGGTTTCAGATTTTTTAGAGTTTAGGGTTTGTTTTATGGTTTAGGGTCTATGGTTTGGGGTTTAGGATTTAGGGTTTAGGGTTTAGGGTTTAGGATTTAGGGTTTATGGGTCATGGTTTATTTTAAGTTTATTTTATTTTTATTTTAGGCTTAGTTTTCATTTTATTTAGGTTTTTTATTTTTTAGTTTATTTTAGGTTTTTTATTTTATTTTATTTTAGTTTAGTTTTTTTATTTTATATTCTTTTTTTAGTTTAGGTTTAGGTTTTGGTTTATGTTTTAGTTTAGGATTTTATTTTACTTTATCTTTTTTACTTTATTTTTGTTTAGGTTTATTTATTTATTTATTTTTTAGGTTTTACTTAGATTTGGTTTAGGTTTTTAGCTTTTTAGGGTTTAGGGTTTAAGGTTAGTTTAGGGTTTAGGGTTTAGGGTTTATCTCTTAAGTTTTAGGGTGTCAGGTTTAGGTTTGGGGGTTTAGGGTTTACGGTTTAGGGTTTTTATGATTCAGGGTTTTGGATATAGGGTTTAGGTTTTAGGTCTAGGGTTCAGGTTTTAGTTTTGGTTTAGGGTTTTTGGTTTATTTTTAATAGAGAACAAATTGAGATTCAACATTTATTCTTTTCAATTTCATCAACCAAGCAACACACCAAGTTTTTTAAGACACATGCGATGACATAGATAAAAAATGAGCACGCATAGAGAAAATCAAAAACCATAGATAACTAGAACTATTTCTAATGTGAAGACACAGTTTCATAAGCGTTAGATTGAATAAGCCATTCTTTAGTTTCTCTAGTTCTCAATAGAACCACTCTGGCCTCTCGAGTAGCAGGATCCACCATCATATCCATGATCTCTCCCTCCACCACCACCACTGTAACTCCCATCACTTCCATAACCACCACTACTCCGACCACCACCTCCATATCCACCAGCACCTCCAGATACCCCTCCACCACTGTGATAATCGTCGCCTCCACCTTCGCCTGCACCACCAGATCTAGACTGAGCTTAGTTGACGATGATGTTCCTACCATCAAGGTTCTGCCCATTCTTAGGTTTAGGTTTAAGTTTATTAGGTTTTATTGTTTAAGTTTATTTTTTAATTTATTTTGTTACTTTAGGTTTAGGTTTGGGGTTTGGTGTTTAGGGTTTAGGGTTTAGGGTTAGGGTTTAGGATTTAGGATTTAGGGTTCATAGTGTAGGGTTTAGGGTTTAGGGTTCAGCAGGGTTTAGTAGAGGTCCATGCTTAGGTTTAGGTGGGGATTAGGTTAGGGTTTAGTGGTTTAGGGTTTTTTTTAGCATTTAAGATTTAAGGTAGCTTTAGGTTTAGGGTAGTTTTAGGGTTGTGTAGGTCAGGTTTGGGGAGGTTTAGGTTGGTTAGGGTGGTTTGGTTAGGGTCAGGGTTTAGGGTTTTAGTTGGATCCGTGGTTTATGCATCTTTTAGAATTAAGCAAACCCGATAGATTTATGCTTATTAGTTAGGGTTTAGGGTAGTTTTAGTAGTTTTATGGGGTTTAGGGTATTTTAGTTTTAAGGTTTAGGTTTAGGATTATGAGGGTTGCCATGTTAGGTTTTATTTTAGTTTATTTTTTATTTTATTTAGGTTTTTTTATTTTTTAATTTAGTTTAGGTTTTTATTTATTTTATTTTAATTTAGTTTTTATTTTTTATTTTATTTTCTTTTTTAGGTTTAGGTTTAGGTTTAAGTTTTAGTTTAGGTTTTTATTTTTTTTATTTTTTTTATTTTGGTTTAGATTTGTTTATTTATTTTATTTTTAGGTTTTATTTTATTTAGGTTTAGGTTTTTAGCTTTTTGGGTTTTGGGTTAGTTGAGGGTTTCAAGTTTAGGGTTTAGGGTTAGGGGTATAAGGTTTAGGGTTTAGGGTTTAGGGTTTTTAGGTCTAGGTTTTAGGGTGTAGGGTATAGGGTTTAGGGTTTTAGAGTTTAGGGTTTAGGATTTAGGGTTTTAGGGTTTAGGCTTTCGGGTTTAGGGTTTAGGGTTTATAGTTTAGGGGTTTTAGGGTTTAGGGTTTAGTGTTTAGGGTGTAGGTTTTAGGTCTAAAGTTTACATTTTAGTTTAGGGTTTAGGGTTTAGGGTTTTTTTTAACAGAGAAAAAATTTAGATTCAACATTTATTCTTTTCAATTTCATCAACCAAGTAACACACCAAGTTTTCTAAGATACAAGTGACAACATAGATAAAAAATGAGCACTCATAGAGCAAATTAAAAACCTTAGATAACTAGAACCATCTCTACCATAAAGACAGTTTCATAAGCAGCAGATCAGATCAACAATTCTTTAGTTTCTCCAATTCCCAGTTGGATCCACCATAATATCCTGATCTCTCCCTCCACCACCACCATAGCTGTAACCTTTGTCACTTTAATAACCACCACAGCTCTGACCACCACCTTCATATCCACCAAGACCTCCGCCTCCCTCCACCACCAATAACCACGCCTCTTCTCCACCTCCGTGATCTAGACTGAGCCTAGTTGACGGTGACATTCCTGCCATCAAGGTTATGCCCAATCTTAGGGTTTAGGTTTAGGTTTAATTTTACTAGGTTTTAGGGTTTAGGTTTATTTTTAAATTTATGTAGTTACTTTATGTTTATGTTTAAGGTTTGGGGTTTAGGGTTTAAGGTTTAGGGTTCAAGGTGTAAGGTTTAGGGTTTAGGATTTTAGGTCCATGCTTTTAGGGTTTAGGGTTAAGGATTAGTGTTTAGGGTTTATGGTTTAGGGTTTAGGATTTATGGATTTTTAGGGTTTGGGATTTAGGGTTTAGGGTTTAGAGTTATAGGTTTAAGGTTGTATGTTTAAGGTTTAGGGTTTAGGTTTAGGGTTTAGGGTTTAGGTTTACAGTTTAGGTTTTCTTAAAAAAAATTAAGTAAACCGGTAGGTTTAGGTTTATTTAGTTTAGGGTTTCAAGTTTTTTAGGGTTTAGGGTTGTAGGTTTAGAGTTGTCAATTTAGGGTTTAGTGTTTAGGGTTTTAAACTTTAGGGTTTATGGTTTAGGGTTTTTAGGGTTTAGGGTTTAGGGTTTAGGGTTTAGGGTTTAGGTTTTTTCAAGTCTAAGGTTCACATTTTAGTTTAGGGTTTAGGTTTTTTGGCTTTATTTAATAGCAACAAAATTCATATTCAACATTTATTCTTTTCAATTTCATCAACCAAGTAACACACCATGTTTTCTAAGTCACAAGTGATGACATTGATAAAAAATGAGCACACATAGATCAAATCAAAAACCCTAGATAAATAGAACCGTCCCTACTGTAAATACATTATTTTATAAGCAGCAGATTAGATCGATCATTCTTCAGTTTCTTCAATTCCCATCAGAACCACTCAAACCTCTCGAGTAATGGGATCCACCATCATATCCCTGACCTCTCCCTCCTCCACCACCACGGTTATAACCTTGTCACTTCCATAACCACCACTGCTTCGACCACCACTTCCATATCCACTAACACCTCTAGATCCCTGTCCACCACTATGATCATCGCTACCTCAGCCTTCATCCCCACCTCCAGATCTAGATTATGCCTGGTTGATGGTGATGTTCCTGTCGTCAAGGTTATGCCCATTTTTAAGGTTTAGGTTTAGGTTTATTAGGTTTTAAGGTTTAGGTTTACTTTTTAATTAATTTAGTTACTTTAGGTTTAGGTTTAGGGTTTAGGGTTTAGGGTTTAGGGTTAGGGTTTAGGGTTCACAGTGTAGGGTTTAGGGTTTTAGGGTCTATGCTTTTATGGTTTAGAGTTAAGGATTAGGGTTTAGGGTTTAAGGTTTAGGGTTTAGGGTTATTTTTAGGGTTTAGGGATTTTTTAATTAAGTAAATGATAGGTTTAGGTTTATTTAGTTTATTTAGTTTAGTTTTGGGATTTTAGGGTTTAGGGTTTAGGGTTGTAGGTTTAAGGTTGTCGATTTAGGGTTTAGGGTTTAGGATTTATGGTTTAGGTTGTTTTTTTAATTAAGTAAACTGGTAGGTCTAGGTTTATTTAGTTTATTTAATTTATTTTTTATTTATTTTAGTTTATTTTATTTTATTTTTATTTAGGTTTATTATTTATTTTTATTTAGTTTTAGTTCATTTATTTTAAGTTTATTTAATTTAGTTTAGGTTTTTTATTTTAGTTTAATTTTTAGGTTTAGGTCTATGTTTAGGTTTATCTTTTAGTTGAGTTTTATTTTTATTTTATTTCTTAGGTTTAGTTTTTATTTTTTATTTTTATTTTTAGGTTTAGATTTTTATTTTATTTTTTTAGGTTTAGGTTTTAGGCCTTTATTTTAGGTTTATTTTAGGTTCTATTTTTTAGTTTATGTTTAGGTTTATTTTTAGTTTATTTTATTTCATTTAGTTTAGTTTTAAGTTTATGTTTTACTTATTTTAGTTTTGTTTATTTTAGTTTAGGTTTAGGTTTATTTTATTTTGTTTATTTGTTTTATTTTAGTTTTAGTTTTTTTTAATTGAGGCTTTAAGTTTTATTTTTTATTTATTTTTAGGTTTATTTTTTGGGTTCTATTTTTTTATTTAGTTATTATTTTATTTTATTTTAGGTTTATTTTAGGTTTATTTTATTTTTTATTTTATTGATGTTTTTTATTCTTAGGTTTATTTTATTTTTAAGTTTAGTTTAGGTTTTTATTTAATTTATTTTAGTTTAATTTAATTAGTTTAATTTATTTTTAGTTTTAGATTTAGGTTTTAGTTTAGATTTTTATTATATTTTAGACTCGAATCTTCAACGAACTCATTCATCAAGTCGAGTGCTATGTCATTGATCTCGTGTAAAAAGTAGAGAAAAGGAAGGCCATCTCTTTGACTTTAGAGTAGTTTTCGAACAGTTAAGACAATTTAACCTTAAAATGAACCCCCTAAAGTGTGCATTCAGAGTATTTTTAGGGAAATTCCTAGGGTTTGCTGTCTGACACTAGGGAATCAAAATCGATCCAGAGAAGATCAATGGGATATTAGAAATGCCACCCCCTAAAAGTTTAACTTAACTCAGATCATTCCAAGGGTGATATGCATATCTAAGAAACTTTATATCCAACCTATCAAGAAGATGTTAGCCATTCTCAACACTTGTCAAAAATGACACCAAGTTCAATGACAAGTATGAGCATGCCTTCAAAGACATCAAGCATTACCTGATGATGTTGCCAGTTCTAGCAGCCCCTATCTCGGGCAAGCTGCTCATACTTTATACTGCTGCATTAGATGACTCCTTGGTGCTTTGTTGGCCCATGCCAATGATGAAGCAAATGAAAACACACTCTACTACCTCAGCCATCATCTAATACTTACTAAGGCTAATTTTCCACCCATTGAGAAGCATTGCCTAGCTTTAATCTTTGCATCCCAAAAGCTGCAGCACTACATGCTTCCACATAAGGTGAACTTAATCTCTAGGATCAATCCACTATAGTATCTCATGACATGACCGACGCTATCTGGATGGTTGGCACGATAGTCCATGATCCTCTCACAATTTGGCATTATCTTCATACCCTCCGCGGTGAAAGGACAAGCGCTAGCAGATTTCTTAACAGCACACCCAGTTCTTGTTGACTCTCCACTTAGTGTAAGAATAGTTCTCTTAACTCCAGACTGTGATGTGATGAGATTCTCATATCATCTATCTAATCCTTGTACCAACAACAAAGTCAAATATGTTGCTCTAATTGTCAGTTTGGAGTTAGTCGTTACTCTAAGAATCCAGAACATCAACATCTTTGGAGATTCTCAACTAATTATCAACCAAATTACTAGGTCCTATAAGGTTATAGAGCCCAAGCTCCATCACTACCACATGTACACCATGGAGTTGTTGGCCCAAATCCAAGAGGTTACCATTTATAAGATTCCTCATGGAGAGAATGACATAGCGTATGCTTTAGCCAAGCTTTCCAAAGGAATTGACTTGTCTAAAAAATGAGTCCATATAAATAAATGTCCAAATAGACAAGTCTCATCTTTTATTGATATTGAACTCATCAAAAAGTACTCTCTTGAAGGGGAGGTTTCCATTGCCAAGAAGGATGAGGAGTTAGATTGGAGGAAAACATTCATGGATTACCTAAATAAAGGCAAACTACCTTACGAGAAGTCCCAAGCTCATCAAATGAAATAAATAGCACTTTCCTACACTCTTGTGAATGGTGTCTTGTACTGATTTTCTTTCGATCATATGTGGTTACATTTTTTAGACAAGCACGAAGCTTGTAAGATCATGACTGAGGTACACTCAGGATTATGTGGAGCCAACCAATCCAGTATGAAGATGAAAGTCAAGATCAAAAGACTAGGATACTACTGGCCATCGATGATAAAAAATTGCATGGATACTGCTAAGCAAAGCCACCAATGTCAAATACACGGTGTGGTCCTACACCAACCACCCGACATTAATCCTACATTGGCCTCATGGCCATTCGAGTGTTGGGGTATCGACATAGTGGGTCCAATTGATCCTCCTTCTTCCAAGGTTCATCGGTTCAACTTAGATGCTACTGACTACTTTTCCAAATGGGCAAAAGTTATTCCACTCATAGAGGTGACAGCTCAGCATGTGCTCTAGTTTTTTAGGAACCATATTGTATGTAGCTTTAGAGTTCCTTGATGAATTATATCTGATAATGGTACTACATTCAAGAGCACCGAGATCAACAACTTTGACCGGAGACATAACATAGATTGGAGATATTCTACCATCAACTACCTAAGGGAAAATGACTTAGCAGAAGCCTTCAATAAAACTCTTATCCAAATAATAAAGAAGACACTCGACAACAAGGAGCGATAGTGGAATGAACAATTAGTTGAAGCCTTGTTGGCCTTCACATCATATATAGAACTCCAACTCAGTCTACTGCTTTCTCTTTAGTGTATGGGTCTGAAGCCGTTCTACCATTAGAAGTCTAACTCCCATCACTAAGGATAGTTGTGGGTAGCAAGATCACAATAGAGTAGAATGCCAAGCTGCGGTTAGAAGAGCTTTAAGGTTTGGCGGAGAGAGGCCTACAAGCATGCCAAAACCTTGACTTGTACCAAGTTAAAATGATTCAAGCTCACAATAAGTTGGTCCATCCTTGAGCATTTCAAGTGGGGGAGCTTATTATGAGGAGACCGAGTTGCCGCATCGTAAGATGGGAGGTAAGTTTGAACCCACATGGGAAGACCCTTTTTCCATAGAGAAGGCCTACTAAAGGATCATAACCCAATCCCACCCCTCCATGTTTGAAATATTTTGTTTGAAAATCATCAAAGTGATGTTTAGGGTAGGTGTAAGGAACCTGAGCGGTGTCCTATCATTCATCAACACAACACAAACACAAACAAAACACAAACAAATAAAATAAACACATATCTTTTGTCTTGAGTTGCTCTGAATTGAGATAACACCCCTAGCAGCACTCACTCAATAGTTGTTCTAGTTTGAACTAACGTGCCACCCTGTTAGTGTGTCACCATAGTGGTGTTCTTTCTTTGGAGGATGTAAGTCACTTTACACTTCCTTCATTGACCAACCAATGATGGTTTTAGTTGGCCTTATTGCATGGCCAGTAAGCTACCTCATGTTGGCTTCGTTTAAGAGGATGTGAGTCTATTACGCTTTCTTCATGGATTAGCCTTCATGCACTGATTGGGCCGAGTATATTTGAGGATTAGGATAAGTCCCCTAATGGCTCCTTCTCTCTTGACTACTTCAAGTCTTAGTCCAGTCCTTCCTCGAGGCTCCCCGCTTAGGTCAAATAGCATCTATCCTGCTGACGACAGACTATCCCGATGATTGGTTCCACTTCAAAGTTGTAAGCCTACATGCTTTCTTTCTATATTGATCATTGCACACTATCGGGCACCTTAGGTTGGTTGGTTCTCACTATACTGAAAGATACACCTTAGGTTGGTTGGTTCTCGCAGCTTAGGATAGACCACTCATGGCAGATGTAAGTCTGTTATGCTTTCTCCTTGAATTAGCCATTGTACAGCTATAGTTTTTTCTTTTCCAAGGTTTAGGATAACACCCCTATCAATACCTCCCCTATGGTCACTATATTTAAATCTCTTCCTTTGCGACCCCATTTATTACTACTGCTCGCCGACAGTTCCTCTTTCCTAGTAACCACCCCTGTAGTTGGAGAATCCATCCTATGGATGTTCAAATTCTCCCATGGTCCAGTAAATTTGAGATAGGTCATGGCCTACATAGCTCCTTCCCAATGGGGTCCCTCGCACACCAACAGGGTCAACAGAAACATATAAACAAAATATACATTCACTTATGGATTAGGAGGACACCCCAAGTGGTACCTTTTCCCAAGCAGGTATCCTATCTTTAGGGTAGTGTTAGAAAAACTCCCTATAGGATTCGTCTGACTATTCTTGAGTTGATATAAGTCCCTAGTGCCATTCACTCAGTAGTCGCCCCTAAGTTAGGTTTGATTTGTTGTGCTACCAACAAGTCACCCCAGTGGTTGTTCCCTACTTTAGAAGATGTAAGTCTTCTATGCCTTCTTCCTATCACAGCGGTTGCACACCGAAAGACAACCCCTTAGGTTGGCTAGCTCTACCCCATGGCTAGTAGACTATCCCTTTGGATTTGTAAATCTAAGATAGGACAAGTCTGATATAGCCCCACTCAGGGGTCCATCGCACACCGACATCATTCATAAATTAAATCTATTAAATTTGATCAACTCACATCCCCAGAACATATGCCCTCAATTTAAAATCAAATTAAACCAAACAAACCATATCAAATCACATTAAATTATGCTAAAATTAATCCTGACTACTTTTGAGTTGACATAAGTACCACATTCACTAAGTAGTCGCCCTAGGTCAGGTTCAATTTTTTGTTCATCCAATAGGTCACCTAACGGTTATTCCTCGCTTTGGAAGATGTAAGTTTGCTACGCCTTCTTCCTAGCATAGCCGTTGCACACCTAAAGGCAACCCCTTAGGTTGGCTAACTCTACCCCATAGCCGGTAGACTATCCCTTTGGATTTGTAAACCTAAGGTAGGTCAAGGCTGATATAGCCCCATCTCAGTGGGTCCATCACACATAGACAAGTCCATACATTAACTCAGATTAAATTAAACCCATTCTAATTTTCCAAGTGAAGTTAAATCACATCCTTCTCCCTAGTGGAGCCCTAAATCATATATAAACAAGTCAAGCAAACAATTCAAATTTGAAACCAACCTCCCTAATAAAGCCAAATTAATACAACTCCCTCAGTAGAGTCTAAACAAAGAAATTCAAATAAACTCTTATCCCTAGTGGATACATCCCCAAACAAATCTATGAAATCAAACTCTAATCCCAATTCTTAGGGGATAGCCCAAACCTTCTACCCTAGTGGAAGGTTCATATACCCGATCCCCAGCGGACTCTACCCCATGTGTCTAGTAGATGTGCTTCCACATCAATTAAATCAAAATAAATTAAAGTTGATTCGATCTTAATCCCTGGTGTATTATAGATTCTTATCCCTAGTGGGTCTTCTTTCTACAAATCATATAATCAAATCAAATTCAACCTTATCCCCAGCAAATTTTCTTCTTCTATGCCCTCGACATAGACCCCTCACATGTTCTGCCCAATGTATGTGTGATCCTAGGATCTCCTCCATGTTTTGATGAAATTCTCATCAAATCTTATTTCTTCTCTTATGCACACCTTTAATACTTCAACCAAAAGCCAACAATGTGTTCGTTCAAATTACATCATCTTTACATTGTAATTAACATTTAATGATTTGTGATGGCAAGCTCAAACTAATTATACAATATCATGCTAAACATATTATAGTGTGAATTAACACACTATATTAGATTATAATATATGATATTATATTATAATTTGTTATAATATAATATATTGTCTAACATTACACCTCATTAGAATCACTAAAAAGGAACAAAAACAAAATTTTCTCAAAATATGAATAATGTTCATATTGGATGTAAAATTATTAATTTTCTATTAGGAATGGTACAAAATTGCTTAATTTTGGTGTCGCTTATTAGTGTGAGCCATGAATTATTCCATCTCAACCTTGAAATTAATATTTTTGTGAGTTTTTACCCAATGTATTAGAACAAAAGTAAAACATACTAAAATGCACAATAACATTTAGTAACACACCTCCACATTCATATATATGTGAAGTTATATTTTATGTACATTATATTTTAATATGCTTTCATATAATATATATTATCTTACATTACACCTTAAAATGAATCACTTCAAGCAAAAAAATTTAAAAAATTTGGTTGAAAATTGAACATTTATTTTGGATATAAAATTCCATTCTTTTGATTAAATGACATCATAGCACACCCCCAAAGATGTTCCCTAAAGCTTAACTTAAATTTGGCCAAATCCCACCATCTCAGTCTATAAATCAGTATTTTTATGAATTATACCAGTACAAACTCTATTGCATCATACTATAACAAACTAAAATATGCTAAAAATAAGTAGTAATACAATAGTATGCTACAATGGATGATGCTACACTGTTATGGCATCCTATATTATAATACACTATATCATATTATATTATACTATATTATATTGCATATCACATCACAAGGGATTGCTTAAGATAAATAATTATAATATTAGTCTAAATAATAAAAACTATCAATGAGTAACAAAGCATCAACTTCAATCCAAATATTGAAGAAACCTTTTGCAAACAAATGTCAATAGCTTTTTTGACCATTAATTCAAAGATAGATAGAACAAGCTTTAAGAAGATAAGTAAAAGCACAAATGACATTACCTTTAAAATCCCTAAAAATACCACCACAACCAAATGTATTCTGAGAGACAAATCCATCTATATTAATTTTAATAATATTATTATGAGGTTTTATCCAATATATAATCCATATTCTTTACAAGATGATCTCATGCAGAAAAGACCGCTTTTTTTGCCAGAAATTTGCAACCTCTAAAATGAGTGTTACTAATTAAATTAACATTAAATAAACCAGTATTTAGCTGTTATAAAATTAGCCTAGAGGCTACTTTTTTTCTAAAAGTTCACCAGAGTTTATGTGAGAAGGTAATAGATCATGAATAGGTTTGTAGCCAAGCCTACCTTCACCTTGAGGACCACAACATTTATGCCAAGTGGTCCAATGCATCCTTTTAATCGAATAATTAGAGCCCTAGAGAAATTTATTAAGAAGATGATCAATTCTATTTAAGATAGAATTAATAGGGATAATGGTTTGAATATAATATAAAGGCATCAAATTAAGAGTACTCTTAAGCAAATTAGGAGCACCCATATATGTAATAGGGAGTTGTTGGTGTTTAAAGTTAGTGATTATCAAGATATGATTGATTTTGTTATTAGAAATTTTAGAGGAGGTAATAAAGCAACTATTGCTTTCATTAATAGAAAGACCACTTTCTCTACCAAAATTATTTAAAAATTTCTTAAGTCTTTTGATATGATGAAAGGAAGTATTAGAAAAGATAATGAAATCATCAGCAAAGCTAAGACGAGAAATAGGGATACCACCAAGAGTTCTAAAGTACATGCTAGGATTTTATTGAATAAATCATTTAAACTCTAGAAAGGTTTTCCATAGTAATAATAAACAAAGAAGGGAACAAAGGATCTCCTTGTCTCAAACCATAAGAAGAAGGAAAAAAGCCTAAAGCTTCACCATTAAGAAGAATAGAAATAAGGAATTATTAATACATTTTTTAATAAGGTTAATGACATTATCAGAGAAACCAAATAAATGCAGGATATTTAAAAGGAAATCACAAGAGATATTATTAAAGGCTTTAGAAATATCTAATTTAAAAAGGATGTTACCACCTCTAGGTGGAACATCCAAATCATGAATAAGCTCTTGAGCAAGAAGAATGCTATCAGATATAGATCTCCCTCTAACAAAACTAGTATGGTTGAGAGAGATAATGTTTTGAAGCAAATGACTTAGTCTATTAACAAGAATTTTAGAAATCAATTTATTAAATAAAGTGAAAAGTCTAATAGGTCTGAAATCACTCCAAGAATTTGGATTATCCTTTTTAGGTATGAGAATAATGGAAGTGCTTGAAATATATTTACGGAGAGGATTACCAATAAAGAAATCAAAAATAGCATCAACTAAGTCATGCTTAATAGTAGACCAAGAATTTTGAAAAAATTGAGTTGTATAACCCTCCGGACTAGAAATGGAATCAATGTTCATGCTATTGAGAACTTTACCAATCTCATCTTTAGTAGGCCTAGTAAGCCAATGATTGCCATCATTGGTTATAATAGAGGGGATCAAATGCGAATTAGAAATAGCTTAATAAGAGTGGCTTTTATTAAGCATATTTCTAAAGTGGTTAATAAAAAAATCTTTAATAACATTAATATCAGTGATTCAATCACTTTTAATTTTTTGGATAGAATTTAAAGCACTCTTTTTATTAAATAAAGCATGAAAATACCTGGTATTCTTGTCCCCATCAGCAATATGTTTACTAGAAGCTTTTATTGCCAATAGGTCTCTTCCATATTCTGATAATTAACAAGATTATCTTTTGCTTCATTCAAATCCTTAAGCTTAGAAGAATCACTCAAAATAGCATTTTGAAGATCACAAACCAAAAGTTCCATGTATTTTATATTAGCAAAAAGATTTTTAAAACAATGTTTGTTCCACCAAACTAGATCTGTTTTAAGCTTAAAACATAATCTATGCATACTAATTGAATTATCAGGGTGTAATGGGGCAATCCAATTAATGGCCATGAATTTAAGAAAATCGAGATGCTGAATCCACATATTTTGAAATTGAAAAGAGGGTGAGTTGTTTAATATTTTAGAGTTATATTTAATATAAACCAAAATAGGGGCATGATCTGATAAAGTTCTACTCAAATGGTTAATAGAGGTATGAGGCCATTGATTAATCCAATGAAAGTTGAAAAGAATT
This sequence comes from Cymbidium sinense, assembly GCA_021442155.1. Classification (NCBI taxonomy): domain Eukaryota; kingdom Viridiplantae; phylum Streptophyta; class Magnoliopsida; order Asparagales; family Orchidaceae; genus Cymbidium; species Cymbidium sinense. The sequence continues at coordinate 33,351,136 of CM038214.1, forward strand.
CTATCAAGATGTTACTAGAGCTTAGAGTTTTGCCAAGTATAATTAGAGCCTTTAATTGTCAATAAGAATGCAAAAAAGAATCATAAATAAAATTCTTCCATATAATGAATATTAGGAGAGCAACCACCACTTCTATGATATGAATACAAAAAAGAGTTGAAATCACCCCCAACCAACCAAGGTTTGTTACCAAAAAGAGCAAAACTTCTCAAATTCCCCCAAAGAACATTTTGACCTGCTCTATTGCAAGAAGCATAAACAAAAGAGCCCAACACACTAGAATCACCAAAAGAAATTTGAAGATCATCAAAAATTAAAACATTTAAGAAGCTATTCCAAAAGCACCAAATTTTATTACTGATGTTAAGGAAAAAATTATTGAAACCAAGCATTCTAGCAACATGATTGATTTTATCAGCATGTATAAGAGGATCAATAATAATAAGTAAAGAGATATTGTTAATTTTACAAAGATTTCTAATATGATTATGAATAGTGAGGGTACCATTCACTCTAACATTCCAAATAAGGTGAATTAAACATAAGAAAATTGTAAAAGGGAATTAAATGATAATAATAAAGAGAGAGAGAGAAAGAATAACAAATCCTCTCCTAAGCTAAAAATTGAAACAACACATTATTTATGTGAAGAGGATCTAGATCTAGTAGATCTGGCAAAATTTGGAGCTTGCATCTTAGAGTTCTTAGTTTTCTTTTTAAAGATTGTTTGGAATTTTCTATTTTTATCCAAAGTGTCACCATCAAAAAGAGATTGATTAAGAATATTATTAATAGGATAAGGATCAACAAGAACATCTCTAATCATAGCTTCCTCCCTCTTCCAAATCAACATTTTGTTGAAAAGTGGATTAGAATGAAGATCAATCTTGGAATTAGGGGAAGGAGAAGAAATTATACCATTCAAAGCACAATTTCCAATGTGAGTCGGTGTTTTGCCTCAAGAATTTTAGCCACATTCAAGTTATCTTTCAAGTTATCACTTAAAACCTCATTTCTCATCAATTAATGCCGCCAAAGAAGCAAGAATAGACTCATTAGAGAATGAATCATCATTTTTTAAGCCTCTTTGAATTTGGAATAAGTCATAATAGGCATATTCTCATGTAAAGAAAGGTTGTTGGACAAATCATCTTTATAAACATTATTAGTACCTTTGTCATGGTTGGAATGAGAAGTAGAAACAACAAGTTTTGGAACATAAGAAGATTCCAAAGAATCAGACCTAATATCAACATTTAAGTTATTTTTAGGCACAAAAATAGCTTTATTAACTTTATCAGAAGCTAATTTGGAGTTGTTTAGTGTTTAGGCTTTAGGGTTTAGGGTTTTACGGTTTAGGGTTTAGGGTTTAGGGTTTTGGGTTTTGGGTTTTGGGTTTTGAGTTTAGGGTTTTAGGGATTTGGATTTAGGGTTGTAGGCTTAGGGTTTAGGGTTAGGGTATTTTTTATTTATCTTATTATAATTATTATTTTTTTTTAGGTTTTACAGTTTAGGGTTTAAGTTTTAGGTTTAGGGTTCAAGTTTTAGTTTAGTTCTATTTTAAAATTAAGTAAACCAATAGGTTTATGTTTTTTTAATTTATTTAATTTATTTTTTATTTATTTTAGTTTCTTTTATTATTATTTTTTATTTAGGCTTATTTTTTATTTAGTTTTATTTATTTTAGTTTAGGGATTTTATTTTAGTTTATTTATTAAGTTAAGGTTTAGGTTTATGTTTATTTTTTAGTTTAGTATTATTTCAATTTTATTTTTTAGGTTTAGGTTTTATTTTTAATTTTTAGGTTTAGGTTTTTATTTTATTTTTTTAGGTTTAGGTTTTAAGTTTTTAATTTAGGTTTATTTTCAATTTTATTTTTTAGTTTGGGTTTTGGTTTATTTTTTAGTTAATTTTTTTTAGTTTAGGGTTTAGGTTTAGTTTATTTTTGGTTTAGGTTTATATTTTATTTATTTTAGTTTAGTTTATTTTAGATTAGGTTTAGGTTTATTTTATTTTATTTATTTTGTGTTTATGTTTTTTTACTGTTAGGTTTAGGTTTTATTTTTTATTTATTTTTAGGTTTATTATTTAGGTTTAAGTCTTTATTTAGTTTTTATTTTATTTTATTTAGTTTTCTTTTTTTATTTTCATTTAGTTTTTATTTTATTTAGGTTTTTTATTTTAAGGTTTATTTTATTTTCTAGTGTAGTTTATGTTTTTATTTATTTTATTTTAGTTTAGTTTGTATTTTTTATTTTATTTTATTTTTAGGTTTAGATTTAGGTTTTATTTTAGTTTTTATTTTATTTTCCTCAAGGTTTTTTAATTTATTATATTTTTAGGTTTTATTTAGTTTAGGTTTATGTTTTTAGGTTTTAGGGTTTAGGGATTAGGGATAGGGTTTAGGGTTTAGGGTTTGGGGTTTAGGGTTTTGGGTTGTCAGTTTTCGGGTTTAGGGTTTTAGGGTTTAGGGTTTAGGGTTTAGAGTTTAGGGTTTAGAGTTTAGGGTTTTAGGGTTTAGGGTTTAGGGTTTAGGGTTTAGGGTTAGGGTTTTTTTATTTTTTATTTATTTTTAGTGTTTAGGGTTTAGATTTTAGGGTTTAAGGTTTAGGGTTTAGGTTTTAGGTTTTAGGTTTAGGGTTGAAGTTTTAGTTTAGGGTTTAGGGTTTTTGGTTTTTTTAATAGATAACAAATTCTTCTTTTCGATTTCATCAACCAAGTAACACACCATGTTTTTTAAGATAGAAGCGATGACATAGATCCAAAATGAGCATAGAAAAAATTAATAACTCTAGATAACTAAACGTCTCTACTGACAGTTCCATAAGCACCAGTTCTGATTAATCATTCCTCAGTTTCTCTAGTTCCCATCAGAACCACCCCGGCTTCTCGTGAGATCCACCACCATATCCTCAATCTCTCCCTCTGCCACCATCATGACTCTAACCTCTGCTCGCTCCTCGAACCATGACTACTCTAACCACCACCTCCATATCCTCGAACACATCCAGATCCCCCACCACGACTGTGATAACTGCCGCCTCTGCCTTCTCTTCAATTTCCAGATCTAGACTGAGCTTGGTTGATGGTGATGTTCCAATTGTCAAGGTTTTGCCCATTCTTAGGGTTTAGGTTTAGGTTTAAGTTTATTAGGTTTTAGGGTTTAGGTTTTTTTTAATTAATTTAGTTACTTTATGTTTAAGATTAAGGTTTGGTGTTTAGGCTTTAGGATTTAGGGTTGAGGATTGAGGTTTAGGGTTTATGGTTTAGGGTTTTAGGTATAAGGGTTATGGTTTAAGGTTTAGGGTTTATGGTTTAGAGTTTAATGTTTAGGGTTTAGGGTTTACTATTGTAGGTTTAGTGTTGTAGGTTTAGGTTATTTTTATATTTTAGTTTATTTTATTATTTTATTTTATTTAGGTTTTTTATTTATTTTAGTTTAGTTTAGTTTATTTATTTTAGTTTAGGGTTTTTTTTAGGGTTAAGCTTAAGTTTAGGTTTATTTTTTAGTTGAGTTTTATTTTTATTTGATTTTTTTAGGTTTATGTTTTTAGGGTTTTAGGGTTTTAGGATTTAGGGTTTAGGGTTTTAGTGTTTATGGTTTCTTGGTTAGGCTTTAGTGTTTAGTGTTTTTAGGGTTTAGGGTTTAAGGTTTAGGGTTTTGGATTTTAGGTTTAGGGTTAGGGTTTTAGTGTTTGGGGTTTAGGGTTGCAGGTTTAGGGTTTAGAGTTCATTTTAGGGTTAGTGTTTTTTTAATTTTTTTATTTTTAGGGTTTAGGGTTAGTGTTTAGGGTTTAGGGTTTAGGTTTTAGGTTTAGGGTTCAGGATTTAGTTTAAGGTTTTGGTTTTGTTTTTATTTAAAAGAGAACAAATTTAGATTCAACATTTTTTTTATTTCATCAACTAAGTAACACACCAAGTTTTCTAAGACATGAGCGATGACATAGATAAAAAATGTGTAGGCATAGTGCAAATAAAAACCCTAAATAGCTAGAATGTCTCTCTAAGGAAAAGTTCCATAACTACATCGAATCGTAGTTCTTAGTTTTTCTAGTTCCCATTAGAACCACCCCTTTGTCAGTAGTGGGATCCACCATCATATCCCTGTTCTCTCACTTTGGCCCTACCACGGCTATAACCTCCGTCGCTCCTCTTGCCTCCATAACCACCACTACTCTGACCACCACCACCAAATCCACCAGCACCTCTAGAGCCCCAACCACCACTATAATAACTGCCGCATCTGCCTTAGCCTCCATCGTCAGATCTAGACTAAGCCCAGTTGATAGTGATGTTCTTACCATCAAGTTTTTTTAAAATTAAGTAAACTCTTAGGTTTATGTTTATTTAGTATGTTTATTTATTTATTTATATATTTTAGTTTACTTTATTTTTAATTTTTATTTTGGTTTATTTTTTATTTTTTATTTAGTTTAGTTTATTTATTTTAGGTTAATTTATTTTAGTTTATGTATTTAATATCAGTTTATTTTTGAGGTTCAGATTTAAGTTTAAGTTTATTTTTAGTTGTGTTTTTTATTTTTATTATATTTTTTAGGTTTAGGTTTAAGTTTTCCTTTAGGTTTAGATTTTAGGTTTTTATTTTAGGTTTACTTTTTAGATTTTAGGTTTTTATTTTAAGTTTATTTTAGTTTAGGTTTAGGAATATTTTATTTTGTTGATTTTATTTTTGTTTTAGGTTTAGGCTTTTTTTTAGTTTATGGTTTACATTTTACTTTTTATTTATATTTAGGTTTATTTTTTAGGTTTGTCTTTTTAATTAATTTTTATTTTATTTTATTTTAAGTTTATTTTATTTTTATTTTACCGTTAATTTTTAATTTTCTTTGTAGGCATTTTAATCTTAGGTTTATTTTATTTTTTTAGTTTAGTTTACATTTTATTTATTATATTTTAGTTTATTTTTAATAGTTTATTTTATTTTATTTTCAAGTTTAGGTTTAGGTTTTTATTTAGGTTTTAGTTTTATTTTGTTTTTTATTTATTTAGGTTTATATTTTTTTATATATTTTTTATTTTTAGGTTTTATTTAGTTTAGGTTTATATTTTTAGGTATTTAGGATTTAGGTTTTAGGGTTTAGGGTTTTAAGGTTTAGGGTTTTTAGGGTTTTAGCGTTTAGGGTTTAGTGTTATGGTTTAGGGTTTTAGGGTTTAATGTTTAGGGTTTTTTTAATTTTTTAATTTTTTATTTTTTATTTTTTATTTTAGGATTTATGCTTTTAGGGTTTAGAGTTTAGGGTTAGGGTTTAGGGTTTAGGGTTTAGGGTTTAGGTTTTAGGGTTTATGGTTTTTAGGATTTAGGGTTTATGGTTTAGGGTTTACGGTTTAGGGTTTAAGGTTTAAGGTTTTGGGTCTAGGATTAAGGGTTTATGATTTAGGATATAGGGTTTACGGTTTAGGGTTTTAGTGTTTTAGGTTTTAGGGTTTAGGGTTTTGTTTAGGTTTTTATTAATTTTATTTTAGTTTAGTTTTTATTTTTATTTAATTTATATTTAGGTTTAGGTTTTAGTGTAGGATTTTATTTTATTTTATTTATGTTTAGGTTCTTTTATTTATTTTATTTTTAGGTTTTATTTAGTTTAGGTTTAGGCTTTTATGATTTTAGGGTTTAGTGTTTGGTGTTCATTATTTAGGTTTTAGAGTTATTAGTTTTAGGGTTTAGGGTTTAAGGTTTACGGTTTAAGGTTTTTATGTTTAAGGTTTAAAGTTTAGGGTTTAGGTTTTAGGGCTTAGGGTTTAAGGGTTTAGTGTTTATGGTTTAGGGTTTAAGGTTTAGTGTTAGTTTTAGGGTTTATGGTTTTATGGTTTAGGGTTGTAGGTTTAGAGTTGTAAGTTTAGGGTTGTAGGTGTAGTGTTTGGGGTTGAGGGTTTAGGGTTTAGGGGTTAAGAAGTTTTTTTTAAAAAAAAATTAAGTAAACCAGTAGGTGTAGGTTTAAGCTTTAGTGTTTAGGGTTAGTTTAGGGTTTAGGGTTTAGGGTTAGGGTTTTTTTTAAATAATTTTTTTTATATAAGATTTAGGGTTTCGGGATTTGGGTTATAGGTTTAGGGTTGTAGGTTTAGGGTTTAGGGTTTAAGGTTTAAGATTTAGGGTTTAAGGATTTTTTTTTTAAAATTAAGTAAACTAATAGGCTTAGATTTATTTAGTATATTTAGTTTACCTTTTATTTATTTTAGTTTAATTTATTTATTATCTTATTTAGGTAGATTTTTTATTTTAATTTAGTTTAGTTTATTTTTTTAGGTTTATTTATTTTAGTTTATGTTTTTTTTTTTTTTTTTTTTTAGGTTTAGGTTTAATTTTTAGTTGAGTTTTATTTTTATATTATTTTTTCAGTTTAGGTTTTATTTTATATTTCTAGGTTTAGGTTTAGGGTTTTACTTTTTTTTTTTCAGGTTTAGGTTTTAAGTTTTTTTTAGGTTTATTTTTAGGTTTTATTTTTTAGTTTAAGTTTAGGTTTATTCTTAATTTATTTCATTTTATTTAGTTTAGGTTTATGTTTAGTTTATTTTAGGTTTAGGTTTGAGTTTTATTTATTTTAGTTTAGTTTATTTTAATTTAGGTTTAGGTTTATTTAATTCTATTTATTTTATTTTTATTTTAGGTAAATGTTTTTTTAGTGAAGGGCTTAGGTTTTATTTTTTACATTTTTTAGGTTTATTTTTTAGCTATAGGTTTTTATTTAGTTTTTATGTTATTTTATTTTAAATTTATTTTATTTTTATTTTATGTTTAGTTTTTATTTTATTTAGGTTTTAGTTTAGGTTTTATTTTATTTTATTATTTTATTTTATTTAGGTTTAAGTTTTATTTATTTATTTTATTTTAGGTTTATTTAGTTTAGGTTTAGGTATTTAGGTTTTTAGGGTTTAGGATTTAGGGTTTAAGGTTTAGGGTTTTAAGGTTTAGGTTTTAGGGTTTAGGGTTTAGGGTTAGGGTTTCAGATTTAGTGTTTAGGTTTAAGGTTTTTTTAACTAAAAAGATTTAGGATTTATTCAGTTTAGTTAGTTTAGTTTAGTTATTATTATTTTGTTTTAGTTCTATTATCTTTATTAGTTAGTTATTAGTTTTTTTAAGGTCTAGGTTTATTAGTTTAGTTTATTATTATTTTTATTTTTTTGGGTTTAATTGGTTTTAGGTTTAATGTTTATTTGGGTTTATTGAGCTTATTATGGTTAGAGTTTTAGTTTAGTTTTAGTTTTTGGTTTTATTTAGTTTTAGTTAGTTTTATTAAGTTTTGGGTTCAGTTTTAGTTTAGTTTATTAGTTTAAGGGTTTTAGGTCTTTAGTTTTGTTTAATTTTAGTTTTTAGTTTAGTTATCATTAGGTTTTATTTATTTGGTTTTATTAGTTTAGGGTTTAGTTTTATTATTACTTTGATTATTATTATTATTATTATTATTATTATTATTATTATTATTATTATTATTACTTTTAATTAGTTTTTATTAGTTTATTAGTTTATTATTATTATTTTATTAGTTAGTTTAGTTTATTTATTAGGGTTTAATTGTTTTAGTTAGTTTATTAGGTTTTAGTTATTATTATTAGTTTTAGTTATTTTTATTAATTTTAATTTTTAGGTCTATTATTAGTTTTATAATTATTTATTTAGTTAATTTTATTAGTTTTAGTTAGGTATTATTATTAATTATTAATTTGTTATTAGTTTTATTATTATTATTATTAGTTTTGTTTTGTTTTATTAGGTTTGGGTTTAGGGTTTAGGGTTAGCTTAGGTAGTGGTGTCAATTTGGTCAGGATTGGGTTGGTCTACCCATTTGGAGTATGGACGAACTTCGACTATGAAGAAAAAGCTAAATAAAATAAAAACTTAACATAAAGTAAAAATAAAATAAACTTAAAATAAAATAAATTTAAAACTAAATAAAAACCTAAACCATATTAAATGAGTCAAAAACTTCAACCCGAACCTGACCTGACTTCAATTAGATTGACACGACATGACCTAAATGATCTATTTATATATATTTTTTAGGTCAAAATCAGGTTCGTGTGTAAAAATCAGGTCAATTTCGGGTTCCCAGGTCAATTTTGAGTCAAATTCGAGTTGGCGGGTCAAAATGAAGTCAATTTTGAGTTGTTGGGTCAGCGAGCAGGACCCAAAATCAAATGGGTCATTTTCTTCAACACGAAAATGATTAACTTTGAACTAGATTTTTTGAGTCGGGTTCGTGTAGAGTTATCGTGTTGGGTCAATTTTTGACACCCCTATGCTTAGGATTTGGGGTTAGATTAGGGTTTAGGGTTCAAGGTTTAGGGTTTTTAGGGTTTAGGGTTTAGGGTTAGTTTAGGATTTAATGTTTAGGGTTTTAGGATTTAGGGTTTAGGGTTAGGGTTAGGGTTTAGGGTTTAGGGTTTAGGGTTGTAGGTTTAGGGTTCTAAGTTTAGGGTTTAGGATTTAGGGTTTAGGATTTAGTGTTTAAAGTTTTGGGTTTTGGGTTTCTTTTATTTAAATTAAGTAGGTTTAGGTTTATTTAGTTTATTTAGTTTATTTTATATTATTATTTAGGTTTATTTTTATTTTTATTTAATTTAGTTTATTTATTTTTTGTTTATTTATTTTAGTTTAGGTTTTTATTTTAGTTTGTTTATTTGGTTTAGGCTTAGGTTTAAGCTTCTTTTTTAGTTTAGTTTTATTTTTATTTTATTTTTTAGGTTTAGGTTTATTTAGGTTTAGGATCTATGTTTTTATTTTATTTTTTAGGTTTAGGATTTAGGTTTTTATTTAAGGTTTATTTTTAGGTTTTATTTTTTAGTTTATTTTTTTATTTAGTTTAGGGTTTAGGTTTAGTTTATTTCAGGTTTAGGTTTAGGATTTATTTATTTTAGTTTAGGTTTAGGTTTAGGTTTATTTTGTTTATTTTAGGTTTTGGTTTTTTTTTTAAGTTTACATTATACATTTTATTTTTATTTTTTTTAGGTTTATTTTTTAGCTTTAAGTTTTTATTTAGTTTTTATTTTATATATTTTTATTTTTTTATGTTTAGGTTTGATTTTATTTAGGTTTTTTGTTTTTATGTTTATTTTATTTTTCAATTTAGTTTAGGTTTTTATTTATTTTAATTTAGTTTAGTTTTTATTTTTTCTTTTATTTTATTTTTAGGTTTAGGTTTTAGTTAAAGTTTTTATTTTATTATATTTTTTATTTTATTTAGGTTAAGGTTTTTTATTTATTTTATTTTTAGTTTTTATTTAGTTTAGGTATAGGTTTTTAGGTATTTAAGGTTTAGGGTTTAGGGTTTAGGGTTTAGGGTTGTAGGTTTTAAAGTTTAGGGTTTAGGGTTTAGGCTTTAGGGTCTTAAGGTTTATGGTTTAGGGTTAGTTTTAGGTTTTAGGGTTTAGGGTTAGGGTTTTATTTATTTATTTATTTTTTTATTAAATTAAGTAAATCAATAGGTTTATGTTTTTTTAGTTAATTTTTATTTATTTTAGTTTATTTTATTTCTATTTTTATTTAGGTTTATTTTTATTTCTATTTAGTTTAGTTTATTTATTTAGGTTTATTATTTTAGTTTAGGCTTTTTATTATTTCTTATATTTTAGGTTTAGGTTTAGGTTTACTTTTTAGTTTAGTTTTATTTTTATTTTATTTTTTAGGCTTAGGTTATAATTTTTATTTTTAGATTTATGTTTTTATTTTATTTTTTTAGGTTTAGGTTTTATGCTTTTATTTTAGGTTTGTTTTTAGGTTTTATTTTTAGGTTTATTTTTTAGTTTAGGTTTAGGTTTTATTTGTTTTAGTTTAGTTTATTTTAGTTTAGGTTTAGGGTTATTTTATTTTATTTTTTTTAGGTTTAAGTTTTTTTTAGTTTAAGGTTTATGTTTTTTTTATTCATTTTTAGGTTTATAATTTAGGTTTTAGCTTTTATTTAGTTTTTATTTTATTTTTGGTTTATTTTATTTTTATTTTTCATTTAATTTTTATTTTATTTAGGATTTTTATTTTTAAGTTTATTTTATTTTTTAGTTTAGGTTTTTATTTATTTTATTTTAGTTTAGTTTTTATTTTTTATTTTATTTTTAGGTTTAGGGTTATGTTTAGGTTTAGGTTTAGGTTTAGGTTTAGGTTTTAGTTTAGGATTTCATTTGATTTTATTTAGGTTTAGGTTTTTTATTTATTTAATTTTTAAGTTTTATTTAGTTTAGGTTTTTGGGGTTTAGGGATTGGGGTTTAGGGTTTAGGGTTTATAATTTAGGGTTTAGAGTTTAGTGTTTAGGGTTTTAAGGTTTATGCTTTTAGGGTTTAGGGTTTATGTTTATGATTTAGTGTTTATTGTTTAGGGTTTAAAGTTTAGGGTTTAGGGTTTAGGTTTTAGGGTTGTAGGTTTTGGGGTTGTAGGTTTAGGTTTAATTTTTAGTCGAGTTTAATTTTTATTTTATTATCTAGGTTCAGGTTTTTAGGCTTTTAGTGATCAGGGTTTAGAGTTTATGGTTTAAGTTTAGCATTTAAAGTTTTAGGATTTATGATTTTTGGGGTTATGGTTTAGCGTTAGGGTTTAGGGTTTAGGGTTTAAGGTTTAGTGTTTAGGCTTTAGGGTTTTGGATTTTTAGGGTTTTGGGTTTAAGGTTTAGGGTTTAGGGTTTAGAGTTTAGGGTTTTTGCTTTGGAGTTTTAGCATTTAGGGTTGTAGGTTTTGGGTTTTGGGTTTAAGGTTTAGGGTTTAGGTTTTAGGTACAAGGTTCAGGTTTTAGTTTAGGGTATTTAGGTTTTAGGGTTTTGGGTTTTTTTTAAATTAAGTAAGCTGGTAGGTTTAAGGTTAGCTTAGGGTTTAGGGTTTAAGGTTTATAGTTTTTTAAAATTAAGTAAACCAGTAGGTTTAGGATTTAGATTATTTTTTATTTATTTTAGTTTATTTTATTTTTAATTTTTTAGGTTTATTTTTTATTTTTATTCATTGTTTATTAATTTTAGGTTTATTTATTTTAGTTTAAGTTTTTTATTTTAGTTTATTTTTTAGGTTTAGGTTTAGGTTTTGGTTTTTTAGTTGAGTTCTATTTTTATTTTTATTTTTAGGCTTTTAGATTTTTATGGTTTAGGGTTTTGGGTTTAGGGTTTAGTGTTTAGGGTCTAGGGTCTCATTTTAGGGTTAGGGTTTAGGGTTTAAGGTTTAGGGTTTAGGTTTTATGGTTTAGGGTTTAAGGTTTTGGGTTTGGGGTTTAATTTTTTTGGGTTTAGGGTTTAGTTTTTAGGGTTTTGGGTTTAGGGTTCTGATTTAGGGTTTTAGGGTTTAGGTTTTAGGGTTTAGGGTTATATGTTTATGGTTTAGGGTTTAGGGTTGTAGGTTTAGAGTTTAGAGTTTAGTGTTTAGGGTTTAGCGTTTAGGTTTTTTTAAAAAAAAAAATTAAGTAAACTTGTAGGTTTTAGTTTATTTAGTTTACATAGTTTATTTTTTATTTATTTTTGTTTATTTTATTTTTTTAGTTTTATTAGGTTTGTTTTTTAATTTCAATTAGTTTAGTTTATTTATTTTAGTTTAGTTTTTTTTTTATTTTAGTTTATTTTTTAGGTTTAGGTTTATTTGTAAGTTGAGTTTTATTTTTCTTTTCTTTTTTAGGTTTAAGTTTTTAGGTTTTTAGTGTTTAGGGTTTGGGTTTTAGTTTTAGGGTTATGGTTTAGTGTTAGGGTTTAGGGGATAGGGTTTAGGGTTTAGGTTCACAGTTGAAGTTTTAATTTAGGGTATTTTAGGTTTTAGGTTTAGGGTTTAGGGTTTAGGGTTTAGGGTTTAGGATTTAGGATTTAGGATTTATGGTTTAGGGTTTTTTTTAATTAAGTAACCTAGTAGGTTTAGTGTTAGCAAGGTTTAGGAGTTTTAAATTAAGTAACTAAACCCGTTAGGTTTAAGTTTATTTAGATTATTATTTATTTATTTTAGTTTATTTTATTTTTATTTTCTTTAACTTTATTTTTTATTTTTATTTAGTGTAGTTTAATTATGTTATGTTTATTTATTTTTGTTTAGTTTTTTTTATTTTAGTTTATTTTAGGTTTAGGATTAGGTTGAGGTTTATATTTTAGTTGAGTTTTATTTTTTTTATTTTTAGGTTATTGTGGTTTGTGGTTTAGGGGTTTAAGGTTTAGTTAGGATGTGGTTAGAGTTTAGGGTTTAGATTTAGGGTTTAGTTTTAGGTTTTAGGTTTATGGTTTACATTTTTTTAAATTAAGTAAACCGTAAGTTTAAATTTATTTAGTTTATTTTTATTTATTTTAGTTTAGTTTATTTTATTTTTTATTTAGGTTTATTTTTAATTTTATTTAGTTTAGTTTATTTATTTTAGGATTATTTATTTTATTTTAGGTATTTTATTTTAGTTTAGTTTTAGGTTTAGGTTTAGGTTTACATTTGTTTTAGTTTAGTTTTATTTTTTTATTTTAGGTTTAGGTTTATTTATTTTTATGTTGGTTTAGGTTTGTATTTTATTTTAAGTTTGATTTTAGGTTTTATTTTAGGTTTATTTTAGGTTTTATTTTTTTAGTTTAGGTTTATTTTTAGTTTATTTTATTATATTTAGTTTAGGGTTTAGGTTTAGATTTTATTTATGTTAGTTTAATTTATTTTAGTTTAGGTTTAGATTTATTTTATTTTATTTTATTTAGGTTTAATTTCTTTTAGTTTAATGTTTATGTTTTATTTATTTATTTATTTTTAAGTTTTATTTTTATGTTTATTTTTTAGGTTTATGTTTTTATTTAGTTATTTATTTTATTTAGGGTTTATATTTTAGGTTTATTTTATTTAGTTTAATTTAGGTTTTTTTCATTTAATTGTTTTATTTTTTATTTTATTTTATTATTTGGTTTAGGTTTAGGTTAGGTTTTACTTATATTTTATTATATTTTATTTATTTTATTCTCCTTAGGTTTTTTTTTATTTATTTTGTTTTTGGTTTTATTTAGAGTCTAGTTTTGTTTCTAGGTTTAGGGTTTAGGATTTATTTAGGAATTTAGGGTTTTAAGGTTTAGTTTTAGTGGGCTTAGGGTTTATTGCAGGTTTAGGTTTGTGGTTTAGGTTTAGTGGTTTTAGGGTTTAGGGTTTGGTTAGCAGGTTTTAGGTGGGTTAGGTTAAGATTTCAGTTTAAGCTTTAGACTTTAATGTTTAGGGCTTTTAAGGTTTTGGGTTTTATGTTTAGGGTTAGTTTAGGGTTTAATGTTTATGGTTTTAGATTTAGGGTTTAAGGTTTAGTTGGTGGTTAGGGTTTAGGGTTTAGGGTTTAGGGTTTAAGGTTGAGGGTTTAGGGTTAGTTTAGGGTTTAAAGCTTAGAGTTTAGGGTTTAGTGTTTAGGATTAGGGTTTATGGTTTTTTAGTGTTTAGGTTTAGGGTTTTTTTTAGTGTTAGGTTTATTTTATTTTGTTCATTTTAGCTTTAGTTTATTTATTTATTTTGTTTTGAGGTTTTATTTTAGGTTTATTTTTAGTTTAGGTTTTATTTTATTTAGGGTTTTGTGCCACCATCCTTCAAGATCTTTGATGGCTGAGAACCCACGATAACATACACATATTACACTTTAGAGTTTTGCAACACCAGTGGAGCAATGCACTCCTATTTCTCCTTTTCATTAGCAGTCTGTCAGGTGTTGCATTTGATTAGTACGTCGAATTGCCAAATGGTTTGGTGAAGACTTTCTTGAGTTGGAGCACCTCTTCATCAAGAGGTTTGGTGGAGCTCAGTAGAGGGTGACTATAGGCGACCTCATTGTAGAGGAGCAAAAACTCAACGAATCACTTATTGATTACATTCTCAGGTGATGCAACCTGAGCATGAAATGCGAACTACAACTATCCGAATCGCATGCCATTGAGATTCTTCTCAAGAATATCCATGGCCTGGTCTCCTTCATGCTTATGGGCTTTACCATCAAAATATTCGAGAAATTAATGAACAAGGCGGCTAGCTTACAAGAGGAAGCCAAATAGTTTCCCTTTCCCGACCAATCATCTAGGCCCAAGCCGCATAAAGTGTTTGAGAAGAAGCCAAGGATAGTTATGCCAGTGGACAGAGGGACGTAGCCAGCCAAAGTTCAGTATGAGAGACTGTGACCTCAACAACCTCCTTTGCAACCTCCTCTTCCACCACCTCGGCCATCATATCAGCCACCGCAGCCACAATGACCATTTCCACCACCTCAGCAGCCTACCCAAGTGGGTATTCATATCTATCGCTAGGTAGTTACTTTCCACCTACTCTTGCCGATAGATTGAATAATCCACATTCATTCAAGAGGGAGGTAGTTAGGAAAATATTTAAGAATCTCTTAAACAAAACTTGACTATCAGTTACCAGAGCCTAAGAGGATAGAGGAAGTGGGCAACAGCGATGATCCTAGCTATTGCCCCTACCACCGCATGTTAGGCCATGTCTTATAGGATTGTACTTCTTTTAAGGACTAGATTGAACAAAGCTACAAGTTGGGAGCCATAATTTACGTTTCTGATCTTACCTATTGTAATTCTGATCCTTTCCTTTCTGATTTAGAATCAAACTATCCTTCTCTGAATTGATCAGATTCACCTCTTGAGATTGACTTGGAGTCAACTGACTCTGGCGATCCCATAGAAGAACTTATAGGTATGTTCGATCAGAAGGTAGAACTTCCCATAAGCTCATCATTCCAAGAAGTCATTGAAGTCAACTTACACAGTGTCAAAGTTCTACCTCCTAAGGTAGCACCTCAGGATAAGGGTAAGCAAGTCATTGGTTCTAGTAAGCATATATGATGCCCTTGTCTTATCTAAATAGATGAGGGAATTTTTAATCAAGGCCTTACTTAATCTAGAGATATACTTAGCTTAGCTGACCACTACTAAAGAGAAGGCATGCCACTCAAAGGATATCTTAGGAGTTAAATTTAGTGATGAGAACTTACTCTTAGGGATGACCGAGCATAATCACCTCTTTACATTATAGTGGATGTTGGCAGATATAGGATATCCAAAGTTTTGGTTGACCAAGGTGTACCAATCAGCATTATGAGTCTAAGAACCCTTGCCTACTTGAGGATTGACATCTTCAAACTCTAAAAAAGAAAGGATGATGTTGAGAGAATTCAATGAACAAGATGAGAGGCCTTATGTTGTTTATTTTGGATGTATAGGGGTACTTTTTTAAGGTGATCGGTACTACATTGAGTTATGATATACAATCTCAAAAGATAGAGACATCACCCTACAATGGACCAAATCATCTAATAAGGACTCCCATGATGGGTCTTAGAACGTACTAGAAATTTTTCCCCTACTTTACATAGATGAATAAAGTAGGGTTTATATTAGACCAGGTTCTTAAGTTCCCTAAGGAGGCAAGCCTCCGTAGTTAATTACATCTTAGAAAATGAAATTTCCTAAGAATACTCTCGATTAAAGTAGACAATTATCATCTCCATACATTTCAAGGTTAGACTATCAAAGGATTAGTTGTATTTGGAAAATCAATTGGGAAAGTTCAAAGAGAAGACTTATGTTTGGAATCCAAATAAAATAAGAAAGAAATTCTCATGATACTAGGAAGCTTAGTGAGCATTCCAATCTATCCTATGGTTGGGCTATATAATTTTGAGGTTGAGGAGATTTATATGTTTTGAGTTAAAATTTTATTAGATTACTAGGGCTTATAATCCACCAACATAAGGTTGTGGGAATGCTTAAGAGGTGAGGATTTATGCTCGTAGCCTAAAGGAAATAGCTATCTCGGATCCTAAATCAAGGGAGCTTTAGTATGAGCTAAAGCATGACCTAAATCTAAGCGATAGGTGGACATTAGGGTTTACCTCTGCAAGTGAGAATAAATTGTCTGACTTCTGGACTTATAATCGCTTGGAGTGGCGGCCAGTTAACTCCTCCTATGATTTTAAAACTAAGTAGTCTGGTTTTATGAATTGTGAGATAGCCATGGTAGTTATTTAATTGGAAAGAGATTAAAGTCCTAAACACACTCCCTATGAGACTAGAGCATGAGTGGTAATAGCATATGACTTAATCTATAGATGCAAAATCTTTTTCAAATTTTATTTCATTTTAGACACATAATTTTGACAGAGGCATTAAGATTTCTTATGCCTAAATGCATGATGAAATAGGTTATGGGTCAAATTAGCTAGAATATGGTGTTCTCCACCAAAGTGGATGCCCTCATAGGTCAAGCATTCCTTTATGGTGCAAGGATGGAGATCCTTCATGTTCAAGAGAGAAAAATGTGCATGCATGATGTGAAACATACAACCATATAGCTAAGGGGTTGCTAAATCTTTTAACTATCTTATTTATGTCTTAGGCTTTATAATGAGGTTATGAGTTGTTTAAAATTTAGTTATGGGTGATTAGTTGGGTAAAAAAGTTATTTTTATCCTAAGAGATTAATCATTTCCAAGCCAAACATTTAAGCATCAATCATTTAAGAAACTATGAAAAGCATGCCATCCTGATGCATAATGTAAACATAACATCAAACAATTATATAAACTATCATAAAAGAATAAAAGGTCGATGCATTCGGGTACTATCGTGCAACCCGAAGAGAGAAAATATGGGTAGCCGAGCTCTATACTTATACAACTGTGAGTATGAAAGAATAATTATAATTGTATTAAATGCTATGAGGGTCTTCTTTCTTTGTATCTCCATTTCAGATTTGGTTCCTTCATTGATTTGGATGGTGCTTGCTTCAAAGGTATCATAGGGCACTCCATAACAAAGCCTTCTGGCCACTGCTCATCTTAATGTCTGACAACACTAATCCTAATTCCTATTGCAAAAATTACATTTATGTGGGAAAAGTAATTCTAACTACACCAGCAAAATAAAGGTTAGCTAAATGTACATATAATCCCAAGCAATTGTATTTATAATTTGGACTTAGCACTATACACATGGGTAATGAAGCCCACCAGTCCTAACTTGGATTATGCTTAAGGATTTAAACAACTTGTGAAAAGAGCATTCACATTTATTTTTAAGATCCCTTAAGAATAATCCCCTATAGAAAACATGATTAAGCTAATAATGGCCTATAATCGAGTCTACAAAGCATACAACCTAACATCCAATCTTAAATAATAAATCATAAAACAAAACACACATCACATCATACACCATCCTAACTTAGAGCTAGAAGTGGTGACTTAATTCTAATGTGTATATTAAGGCTTGTGTGTTTCATCTTGTCAGGCATTAGTGTTGTATTTTCTAAGTGTGGAAGGATTCAATTTAACATTAAAGGTTGATTTCACTTGAAGTAGTTTATTTGATTTGAGAATTTTAATTTGTGTTTTCTTTTGTTTCATTTGATTACACTTAGCAACTAAGTGTTATAAAGAGAGTAAAAGATGATTTCCCTCTTTTATCTCTACCTTAACTCACTTTCTAAAGTATATTAATTTGATTTAGTTCTTTTTAACAAATGGCTTATTAAATGATAAATCCTAAGTTTAGGTTCACTTTAAATAATCCTATTAAAAATAAAAGGCATCTTAAGATTAATTTAATCGAATTACTACCACATGACATATATTAAATCATTCCTTTCCATCACATGTAACATGCATATGATTTAATCCTAAGTGTATCTATACTTGGAATATAGTTTAGCACACTTAAATGATGAATGTATGTGTATGTTTAGAATTTATATTTTATTTGATTAAATTTTTTAAACATATTAATTTAAAACTTTATCCAAACTCCTATACAAAAGGACATAATAATGAAATTAAATAGGCATGTGGCATTGTTAAACTAGTGAGGTAATCAAATAACCTCCTTGGAGCTAGCTAAAGCTTCGTATTCTCTAATGTCTAGACTATATACGTATTTTCATTCAAATATATGTAAATTCATTTACATAAACATAGGAAGTAAGCTCCAAAATCATATGGCAAGTTAATTCAACCACTTAGCCAATTATGAATGCATGCAATTTTAATGTAAAATGGAATTTTCATTTACTAATCACATATACATATACATGTACAAAGATATAGGAAAGTACGTGTTATTGTTAAACTAAGGAAGTGAGGTAATCAAATGACCTCCTTGGGGCTAACTAAATCCTCGTATTCCTGAGATGTCCAAACTACATACTTGTTTTTCTTGGACACACATGGATGTATACATGAATGAGGGAAAGAAAATCATGCAAAGATTGTTAATTTTTTATGATTGAATCATTTATACGATTTAAACCTCTGTCCAAATTCTAATGTTGAAATACATAAGAATGAAATCAAATGGGTACGTGCCATAATTAAACTAGGGAAATGAGGTAATCAAATGACCTCCTTAACTAAAGCCTCGTGTTCCCAGGATGTCCAGACTACATACCCATTACCATTCAATCTTATATAAATCAACACATTAGTAGAGGAAAGAGAACTCAACATTCATACACTTAAGCTATAAGCACATGCATTTCTTATGTATTTATAACTTGCATCATAACACATATTATTATTCATTTATAAGCTTTTGAAAAATACATTTGGATTTAATAGTTATAATAGCCATGCATATATTAAATTAAATCAACACATGCAAGCTTAAGTGTTACATAAAGAAAATCAATTTTATTTTACCTGATTTTGAAAAGATGGATGGATGAATTCAAATGATATATCATATTTAACATGATTGGAAAGAGGACAATCAAAAATTAACATGTGATTCATTTAACCAAACTAGTTTTTATGGAAAATCATATCAAATAAGCTTATTTAAATAAAGCCAAAGATTCTTTATTACTTAAGTTTTGGATTTGATTTGATTTAAACTGGATAAGAGAAATCATTAACTTGTTATTTTAAACCCTTAGTGAATCGATTTAATTTAAGGAAATGTAATTAAGTTGATTTTGTGGGTTAAATTAAAAGGTAATTAAATCAAATATTAGCATGTTAATTAAGTTGATTTTTAGGTTTTGTTTTTAGTTTAGGTTTAGGTTTATTTTATTTATTTTATTTTATTTAGTTTAGGATTAGGTTTAGGTTTAGGTTTTATTTTTTTTTAGTTTATTTAATATTATTTTAGGATTTTTATTTTATTTTATTTATTTTAGGTTTAGTTTTTTTTAGTTTAGTGCTTAGGTTTTTATTTTTTTTTTTATTTTTTTTTTTTTAGGTTTAAGTTTTTTATTTATTTTATTTTTGGTTTTATTTAGTTTAAGTTTAGTTTTTTAGGTTTTTAGGGTTTAGGGTTTAGGGTTTAAGGTTTAGGGTATATGCTTAATTTAGGGTTTAGGATTTAGGATTTGGTTTTAGGGTTTGGGGTTTTTTAAAAAAAGTTTAGGTAAACCATAGGTTTAGGTTTATTTAGTTTATTTATCTTATTTTTATTTAATTTTGATTGTTTAATTTTTATTCTTATTAGCTTTTTATTTTATTTAGTTTGGTTTATTTATTTTAGGTTTATTTATTTTAGTTTAGGATTTTTATTTTAATTTATTTTCTAAGTTTAGGTTTTTGTTTATGTTTATTTTTTTAGTTTAGTTTTATTTTTATTTTATTTTTAATGTTTTAGTTTTTTTTTTTTTAGGTTTAGGTTTAGGTTTGGGGTTTGGGTTTAGGTCTAGTAAGTTTTAGGGTTTAGGGTTTGAGGTTTAGGGTTTAGGATTTTAAGGTTTAGGGTTTAGGGTTTATGGTTTAGAGTTTTTTTTTTAAAATTAAGTGATCTGATAGGTTTATGTTTATTTAGTTTTTATTTATTTATTTTAGTACATTTTATTTTTTTTCTTTTTATTTAGGTTTATTATTTATTTTCATATAGTTTAGTTTATTTATTTTAAGTTTATTTACTTTAGTTTAGGTTTTATTTTAGTTTACTTTTAAGTTTAGGTTTAAGTTTATGTTTACTAATTTAGTTTTCTTTTATTATATTTTTTTAGGTTTAGGTTTTATTTTTTATTTTTAGGTTTAGGTTTAGGTTTCTATTTTATTTTTTTTAGGTTTAGGTTTTAGGTTTAATTTTAGGTTTATTTTTAGGTTTTATTTTAAGTTTAGGTTTAGTTTATTTTAATTTAGTTTAAGTTTAGGTTTAGGTTTAGTTTATCTTAGGTTTTAGGTTTAGTTTATCTTAGGTTTAGGTTTAGGTTTTATTTATTTTAATTTAGTTTATTTTAGGTTTAGGTTTAATTTATTTATTTTAGGTTTAGTTTTTTTATAGTTTAGGTTTAGGTTTTATTTATTTATTTTATTTATAGGTTTTATTTAGTTTAGGTTTACATTTTTAGGTTTTTAGGGTTTAGGGTTTCTATAGACTAGGGTTTTAGGGTTTTTTAGGGTTTAGGGTTTGGGTTAAGGGTTTAGGGTTGTAAGTTTAGGGTTTAAGGTTAGTTTAAGGGTTTAGGGTTTAGGATTTAAGGTTTACATTTTACAGTTTAGGTTTTTTTTTAAAAAAGATTAAGTAAACGAGTATATTTAGGTATTTTTTGTTTATTTAATTAATTTTTTATTTATTTTGGATTATTTAATTTATTATTTGTATTTAGGTTTTTTCTCTTTTGGTTTGGTTTATTTATATTTTATCTTATTTTATGTTTTTTTAGGTTTAGCTTTTATTTTATTTAGGTTTTTTATTTTTTTTATTTTAGGTTTTTATTTATTTTATTTTAGTTTAGTTTTTATTTTTTATTTCATTTTCATTTTTAGGTTTAGGTTTAGGTTAAGGTTAGGTTTGGGTTTAGGTTTTAGTTTTATTTTATTTTGGTTTAGCCTTTTTTAGGTTTTATTTAGTTTAGGTTTAGGTTTTTAGCTTTTTAGGGTTTAGGGTTTAGTGTTTAGGCTTTAGGGTTTAGCGCTTTAGGGTTTTGGGTTTAGGGTTTAGGGTTTAGGGTTTTTAGGGTTTAGGATTCAGGGTTTAGGGTTTAAGTTTTAGGTTTAGGTTAAAGGTTTTAGTTTAGAGTTATGGGTTTTTAGTTATTTTTAATAAAGAACAAATTTAGATTCAACATTTCTTCTTTTCGATTTCATCAACCAAGTAACACACCAAGTTTTCTAAGACATAAGCGAAGACATAGATAAAATGAGCATACATTGAGCAAATGAAAAGCCCTAGATAACTAGAACCATCTTTCTTGAAAAGACAGTTCCATCCAGATCTAATCTTGTTCTTCAATTTCTCCAGTTCCCATCAGAACGCCCGACCACTTGAGTAGTGGGATTCACAATCATATCCCAAATCTCTCTCTCCACCAGCACCATGGTTGTAACCACCGTTGCTTTTCTCGCTTCCATAACCATCACTGATCCGACCACCACCTCCATATCCACCATCACCTCCAGATCCCCCACCACCACTGTGATAACCATCACCTCTGCCTTCACCTCCACCATCAGATCTAGACTGAGCCTAGTTGATAATGATGTTCCTGCCCTCAAGGTTCTGCCCATTCTTAAGGTTTAGGTTTAGGTTTAGGTTTATTATGTTTTAGGGTTTAGGTTTATTTTCTAGTTTATTTAGTTACATTAGGTTTATGTGTTTAGGGTTTAGGGTTATGGTTTAAGGTTTAGGGTTTAGGGTTTAGGGTTTAGGATTTTATGTTTTATCTTTTTAGGGTTTAGGGTTTAGGATTAGGATTTAGTTTTAGTTTTTAGGCTTTAGGTTTAAGGTTTTAGGGTTTAGGATTGTTTGTTTAGAGTTGAGTTTAGGGTTTAGGATTTAGGGGTTAGGTTTTATTTTAGGGTTTAGCATTTAGCATATAGTTTTTAGTGGTTTAGGTCAGGGTTTCAGGGTTTAAAGTATAGGAGTTTTTTAGTTTAGGGTTTAGGTTTTAAAATTAGGGTTTTATTTTTATTTTTAATTTTTTAATTTTAAATTAAATTAGTAGGTTTAAGTTTATTTTGTTTATTTTTATTTATTTTACTTTCATTTATTTTTAATTTATATTTATGTTTATTTTGAATTTATTTAGTTTAGTTTATTTATTTTAGTTTAGGATTTTATTTTAGTTTATTTTTTAGGTTTAAGTTTAGGATTATGTATATTTTAGTTTTTTTTTTTTTAGGTTTAGGTTTAGGTTTTATTTTATTTTTTTTTTAGGTTTAGGTTTAGAATTTTATTTTTATGTTTATATTTTAGATTTTATTTTTAGTTTAGGTTTTCATTTATTTATTAATTTATTTAGTTTTATTTAGTTTAGGTTTAGGTTTTATTTATTTTAGTTTAGTTTATTTTAGTTTAGGTTTAGGTTTATTTTATTTTTATTTTAGGTTTAGGTTTTTTTTTAGTTTAGGGTTTAGGTTTTTTTTAGTTTTCTTTTTAGGTTTATTTTTTAGGTTTAGGTTTTTAATTAGTTTATATTTTATTTTATTTTAGGTTATTTTTATTTTTATTTTAGGTTTAGTTTTTATTTTATTTAGGTTTTTATTTTTTAGTTTAGTTTAGGTTTTTATTTATTTTATTATAGTTTAGTTTCTATTTTTTATTTAATTTTTTTTAGGTTTAGGTTTATGTTTTAGTTTTAATTTATTATATTTTTTATTTTATTTAGGTTTTGGTTTTTTATTTTTTTTACTTTTATGTTTTATTTAGTTTAGGTTTATGTTTTTAGCTTTTAGGGTTTAGGGTTAGTTTAGGGTTTAGGGTTTTTTTTGGGAAATTAGGAGAATTTTATTGCTACAAAGAAAAAGTACAAAGTCCTTACAGGGGTAAATCTCTAAACTAATGCTTAAAGAGAAACAATAAGTCTTAAAGAGATAAACCCCCTAACTATTACAATAATATAAGAAAAAAAATAACAAATGCCAAAGCAAAACGAAATTGCGAGCAACAATTGATCAATGTGCAACAGCAACATCCACTAGGTCCTTTTGATACCAGCAAGATCCACCTGCATGATTCTCCCAACAAATAAAAGAAATCTGCAACATACTAATGAAAGGATGAGTACAATTAAGCAAGCATAAAGAGTAGGAGCAAAGAAAAGGAGCAAAGTAAAGAAAAGGCTCAGGGATCATTACAACCATCTCAAGGAGCAACATTATATGTATGCAAAAACTTCAAGAAAGGTTACAATTACATATAATGCTACCAGCCAAAAGAAGATAGAGAGGGAAACATCAAGGCAATCATTACCAGCATACCTCTTACAGCCCATCATCCCAAGTCCATCATCCTACAAGGCTGCAAACTCCTCCAAGCAGTAGACAAAATAGCCAACCATAAAGCCACCAAAACAAATAAGCCCAATAAGGCAGAAAATCAACCAACCATTAGGGACAATAGCAGTATAGTAGGAACACCACCAAAGCCACCACCAAAGAGGAATAGTAACATCAGAGGGAGCAAGCATCATGACCTTAACAACACAAATAAAAAAAATAAAAAAAAGAAAACACAAGAGCTCATGTCCTCCACAAGCAAACAGGAAATGCAGCAAGGTTGTAACCCAAACCAGAAAAGGGAAGTAGCAGTAGCCAAGAGAAGAGAACCATAGTATGAGCAAGACAACCAGCATGTCACCAATAGAGTAGGAAAGAAAGGCCAAAATAGCCACCCATCCAACCAACCCAGCCAGCCAACATAGCCTCCCAGCCAACCACCACAGTAAAAGAAAATCCAAATCAGTGAAAAGACCAATGTCATCCATCATGCCAAAACCACCCAAGACAACCGGGAAAAGGGTAAAAACAAACAACAAGTCCACTAAACCCTACCAAAGCAATAGAAATTTTGATCCAGGTGAGGAGAATACCCAGCCATAAACAAAATGGAGCAAAGACTGATAAGACCAACTAAAATCCATCCATTAGGAGTAGCAACCGTACAATAGGAACACCACCAAAGCCAACAACAAAAAGGAGCAGAAATATCAATGAGTGCAAGCATCATAACCATAGACAAATTAGGCACCAATACACCAAACCAAGTCACCAAATCCTAAAGCAAAACAACAGTCACTAAATAGCCATCGACCAGCCAACCCAAAATAATAACAAAAACAAAAGCAGTTGCAGCCAAGAGAGGAAGACCATTACATGAATAGGCCAAAACCATAACCAAAAGAAACAAACCCAAACTAGAAAAACTGACTACAAAAATCAAATCTAAAATTAGACCACCAACATCCTCTCCAATCTACCACCAGTAGAAGTAGATAAACCACAAACCACCCAACCAACCAACTAGCAACCCAAACAAAGCTCACCTACCAACCACCACAATAGTAAAAAATCCAACTCAGTTAAGGAAGCAACCAGCTTAGAGATATTGCAAATCCCATACAAAAAATAGTAGGCAAAGCCACCACCCAAATGAAGGTCACAAAATACAACCAAGCAACAATAATCATCTAACCGGGCAAACATCATCCACCAGGCCGAAAAAACCAAATCAACCTTGATAGAAAAAATAAGAACCACCAGGTATTAACCACCAGGCCAACCCAAAAGCAAGAGCTCAAAAACAAAAACTAGCATAGGCCCAAAGAAGGTTTAACAAAGGGGAACCAAAAGCAATGGCTCATCAAAAACCAATAGAAAAAACCAAGCCAAGAAAATTATAATATGAGATAGGGTAATAAGTTGATCAAACCCCTTAAACGTTTAGGAAAATTTTGATTGTCTAATAAAGTTAAATTAGTTAAGTTCGCACCTAAAGTAGTCAAGAAATCAGCACAAGCATTACCTTCATAAAGGATATGGAAAATTCTATAACAAACTTGAGAAAGAAGATTTTTAGTATGATTAAGAAGATTAAATAAATAAGCATTTCCTATTATATTAGAGTTTAGCATGTCAAAAAGCAAGAACGCATCAACTTAAATCCAGATGTTGAGGAAGCCTTTATTCAAATAAATCTCAATAGCTTTATCAGACCATAAGCTCAACATAGATAACAAGCTTTGAGAGGATAAAAAGTAAAAATGTAAAATGGTACCTTTAGAATTCCTATGAATAACACTACAACCATATTTATTTGAAGCAATAGAACCATCAGATTCACTTTAATCAAATTTTCTTTGGGTTTGATCCAATGGATAATCCTAGCTATTTTATAAGAGTCAACATCAGGCAGAATGATACCCAATTTTTTAGCCACAAATTTATAACCTATAAAATGAATGTTACTAATAAGATTTGCATTAAATAGAGCTTGAATTTTTTCTTTTGTTCTAGCTAGGATCCTTTTATGGCTCATCAAAATACCATGATATTTAGCATCATTTATATCCATCCAAATGAACCAGATAAGGGTAATAGCAACTAGAACTTTGATATGACCTTTCACAGTTTTTTGGAAACAAACTTCAAGAAGTTGATATATGGAAAGAGAGCCATGAAAGTAGTTGGTATTAAATAAATCATCTTACCATAACCATAATTTAGAAGCAATAGCACCATTGACAATAACATGATTAACATTTTCAATATGAAAGCAACAATAGCTTTGAAGGCAAATAAAACCCTTTATTCCAGAGGAAAAAGTCTGCAAGAATAAAGTTATTAAAAATCCTCCATGCTAAAACTGAATAAGAAATGGGAATGATATTGTTCCAAAGTTTAATGAAAACATTTGAGGAGTTTTGTTTATCTCTAATAAAATTCCAAACCTCTTTAAGTACAAAATCACCATTGTAAGAAAGCTTAAAGAGAATTTGGTTAGGTTTGTTAGAGAAAATAAAGATATTTCTTAAGTTATCTAAAAGAGAAATTGGGATATAATTCTCAAGTTTATTTTCATTCCAAGTGTTCTTATGCCAGAAAGAGTTAACTTTGATAGCTATAGAGTGGATAGATAAAAGAGAGTCAATAGAGCCATTGCTAATCAAATTGTCTTGCCAAAAAAAGAAGAAGAACGAAATGAATACCCCAACATATTAAGGGTTCAATAACCCATTTAATGGAGCAAAGCCTTTTCCAAACTGGAGAATCACAGAATTTATAAGCACAGATAAGAAGGTGTTTACCTTGGAAATAGTTTTTAATCATAAAATTAGCCCATAAGATATCATTCTTTGTAAAATTCCACCAGAGCTTATGTGAGAAGGCATTAATAGCTTCATGAATCAATTTGAACGAGGCCACCAAAGGACCACAACATTTATGCCAAGAAGTCCAATGCATTCTTTTAGTAGAATTATTGGATCCCAAAAAAATTTATTCAACAAGTGATCAATTCTGATAAGAGTAGCATTAGTGGGGATAATAGTTTGAATCAAATAAAGTGAGTGCTTTTAAGAATAGTGAGCCTACCACCAAAGGAAAGTAAATAAAATTCCTAAACAGAAATTTTATTTAAAATTTTTTGAATTAACTCATCAAAAAGATCGGATCATTTCGGACATTTGAAAAGACGATCACCCAAGTACTTAAGTGGAAGGTGTTAATGTTTAAAGTTAGTGATATGCAGGATTTGATTAATTTTATTATCGGAGATGCTTGAAGAAGTAATAAGATAGCTTTTGTTTTCATTGATAGATATACCACTTTCTAAACCAAATTTATTTTAAAAAAATCTTCATATTCTTGATATGATGAATAGAAGCATTGCAAAAAATAATGAAATCAATTGCAAAGCTTAAATGAGAAATATGAAGAACACCAAAAGCTTTGTAATGCATACTAGGATTGTTTAAGAATAGATCATTGAACCTCCTAGATAAGTACTCAACAATAATAATAAATAAGGTAGGAGATAGAGAATCCCCTTATTTTAGGCCATGGGAAGAAGGAAAGAAGCCTAAGGCTTCCCCATTAAGCAAAATAGAGAACTAGGCATTTTTAATACAATTTTTAATAAGAAAGATAAATTTATCAGAAAACCCAAATAAATTCAGAATATGGATAAGCAAATCCCAAGAGATATTTTCAAAAGCTTTGGTAATATATAATTTGAACATAATGTTGCCACCTCTAGTCTTAGCATTGAAATCATGAATTAATTCTTAAGAAAGCAGAATATTATCAAAATAGATCTATCTCTAACAAAACTAGTTTTTAGAGATAATCCTATGAAGTAAATCAGCTTAGAAGAAAAGAAGGTGCAAAGACTAATAGGTCTAAAATAACTCCAATAGTTCGGATTATCTTTCTTAGGTATGAGAAAAATAGAAGTGCAAGAAAAATATCTAGGAAAAGGTTTACCATTAAAAAAAATTAACCAAAACCTCAACCAAATTATTTTTAATAATAAACTAGCATTTTTGAAAAAATTGGGTAGTGAAACCCTTCGGACCAACAACAGAATCTATGTTCATGCTATTAAGAACTTTAAAAATTTCCTCTTCATTAGGTACAATAGTAAGCAAATCATTTTCATTATTGTTTATAATAGCAGGAATTAAGTGTGATTTAGAAATAGATTCATAAGAGCAACTCTTATTAAGCATATTTCTAAAGTAATTAATGGAATCCTTAATATCATTATTCTTAATCCATTCTCCATTATCATCTTTAATTTTTTGAATATTATTTAAAGCACTCTTTTATTAACTAAAGCATGGAAATATCTAGTAATTCTGTCACCATCTACAATATGTTTACTAGTAGCTTTTTGACACCACTAAGTCTCTTCCATATTTTAAAAATTAAGAAGTTTATCTTTCACCTCAATCAAGTCCTTAATCTTAGTAGGATCAGACATATCAGAGACTTCAAGATCACAAACCAAATTTTCTATTTCTTTTATATTAGTAAAAAGGTTTTTAAAACAATGCTTGTTCCACAAACCCAAATTTTGTTTAAGTTTTTTAAGCTTAAACCAAAATCTATTCATCCCCATAATCAAATTTTCAGGATGTAAGGGACCTTTCCAATTGTTATCCACAACATTAAAGAAATCAATATGATGAATCCACATGTTCTGAAATCTAAAATGAGAGAAATTTTTTAATATATTAGAGATATCTTTAATAGAAACCAAAAGAGGAGCATGATCGATAGCTTAACTGATTGATAGAAGTAATTGGCCATTGAGTAATTCAATGAGTATTAAAAAGAATATGGTCCAACCTTTGTCAAAGTCTAGAGTTTTGCCAAGTAAAATTTGAACCCTTAAAGCCAATATCAATCAAATTGCAATCAAGGATCATATGGAAAAATTCTTCCATGGAATGAATATTAGGAGAGCAACCACCACTTCATTCAGAAGAGAATAAAATAGTGTTGAAATGCCCACCAACAAACCAAGGTTTATTGACAAAGGTAGCAAAATTCCTCAAATTTTCCCAAAGATGATTTCTACCATATCTATTACAAGATGCATAAACAAAAGAGCCCAAAACACAATAGTCACCATAAGATATTTGAGCATTGACAACTTGTTTAAAATCATCAAGAATTGAAGCCTCCATAAAATTATTCCAAAACACCAAGTTTTATTACTAAGATCGAGAAAAATTTATTGAAATTGATCATTATAGAAAAATGGTTAATTTTGTTAGCTTGAATAAGAGGCTCCAAAATAATAAGTAAAAAATATTATAAATATGACAAAAGGTTTCTAATACAATTATGAATAGAGAGGGCACTGATCCCTCTAACATTCCAAATAAAAAATTAAACATAAGTAAAAAAAGGGGTTAAGAAAAGGTTAATTAAGATAGGAGAGAGAGGCTGCAGTAGATCTAGTGGTTTTGGACAATTTGGGAGGGAAGTTTTTAACATTTTTTTCTTTTTGCATGATAACGTTTTGAAACCATTTCCTTTTCCCATAGAATCATCATCCAAGAATGATTTAGCAACATTTTTCATAGATTTAGTGGAAGTCTCCCGAATAAAAGTGAGTTCTCCTTCTTCCAAGCCATTAGATTTTATTAAAGGCAAATGAGCATCGCAGGAGACAAAATAGATTTATTAAGAAGGAAAGTGTGAATATCAATCCCTTCTTCTTCAATACCCAAATTTTATACAAAACTAAATCTTTTTGAGAATTTAAATCATTCTGAACTAAATTAAAGTCAGGATTTTCAAACTGAATATCATGAGAAACCAATGCCAAATTCTCCATTGAATTCAAATGATGCATAACATTGATATCCTCATTAATATTTTCAAGTAAAGCTTTATTTTCATCAAACAAAATTGGTAAAGATGCGAGGATCAACTCAAAGGAAAAAAATCATCATCCAAAAGTTTAGAGAAATTATTATTTTTCACATTAGAAACCTTCAATTTCATGGAAGAAATAAGTGGTAAAATAGCCTTATTAGGAACATTCAATGAATCCTTTTTTTCTAAATTACCTTTTGATATTTAACATTATTCTAAGGTTAGAACAATAGTTTCCTTAATAAGAATTTTCTTTTTTTAGGTGAGGATGCAAAATGAAACATTTAGAATTATCGTGCCCATGGAATTTACAGAGAATAAAAGACAAAGAAAATTTTCAAAATCAACTTTCTACATATAACCGTAATTTTAAGATCCCAACCAGATTTCTTTGGGGTGTTTCTTGGTAATGTCTAATTCAACAAGGATTCTAGCTGCAAAAGGTTGAGATTTCATAGATTGCGATCAATTTACAGACGACCAAATAAAGCATCCATAATAAAAAGGAATTGATGATTAATGAAATGAATTCACATATTGGGAAGAGAAATCCAAATCAGAATGATTGGGTCTCTAATATCAAAGAGTGGAATCCATTTCAGCAACCTCATTTGGCAATTGAAAATAAAAAAAAAGGTTGATGAGTAAAAACATGTGAGTAATCCAAATTTGTTAACTCAATCAAAATATGGTGATAACTAATAAAAAAAGCTCCAAAAAAAGTTTTAGATTATGAAAGAAAGAGCAAATGTTTTCTAGCCTATGAAGAGTAAAATTTCCAACCAAAGTAAATTCAAACAAATGGCTTAACAAGCTTTTCCACAATCGACCGCACATAACCATAGGAATGCCTCTAAAAGAAGTCAAAACAAGTTCTAAGGACTCACCTAAATAGCTATCCTTACTAGTGAGGATGTCTTTGAATGATTTTGAAGTAGCCAAAGCCAGGGTAGTTGATTCCATAGTAGGATCCATTGGATCCGCCTTCCAGAATCATCGTGGAAGATGCCCACCGACATCACTCCAAGTAAAATAAGAAAGCCAAACCGCCGATTCCAAAAGGAATCTAGTTAAAATCATGCCAAGCCATCAAGCATGTCTAGAAAGCCAAAAATGTGAGGGGAAAAGGAGAATCATTAGAGCATGAGGTTGAGGGTGGGTTTAAGTTAAGGTTTTGTTTTTTTAGTTTAGTTCATTTTTATTTTTAAGTTTATTTTAGATTTATTTTATTTTATGTTTAGGGTTTGAAGTTCATGGTTTAAGGTTTGGGGTTTAGGATTTAGGGTTTAGGGTTTAGGGTTTAAGTTTTAGGGTTTAGGTTTTAGGTTTTAGTTTTTAGTGTTTAGGGTTTTAGGGATTAGGGTTTAGGGATTTAGGGATTTGGGTTTAGGGTTTAGTTTTTAGGTTTAGGGTTCAGGTTTTAGTTTAAGGGTTAGGATTTTTGGTTTATTGTTTAACCGAGAACAAATTTAGATTCAACATTTCTTCTTTTCAATTTCATCAACTAAGTAACACACTGTTGACCTCACTTTTGGAGTAAGTTCTCAACCTCCTTTTCTTAGACCTAGGAACCTTCTAGACACTAAGGTTTGTTTAGTCATAAGACACTTCTAGAGATTATGAAAACACTTAACCTAATCTTAGAGACTTAGAAGGGTTAATCATAGGATTAGCCACATCTTAGGGACTTAGGAAAATCACCTACCCTATAGCCTAAACCCAATCCATGTACACCTTCTTAAATTCAATTCAAATCCAATTTTCAAACCAAACCTCAAACTAAATTTCAAATCCAAATCCAAGTAAAAACTCAATTCCAAATGATTGAAACCTAAGATCAAATCCAAACTTGAAATCCTTCATAAGCTCTTTAATCAACCTTCATGAACATAGCCAATATTCCATCCAATTCAATCCAAACTCAATTGATTTTCTTATAAATCAATTGTACCTTCAATTATCTTCTCATATATAAATGAAATATAAATTCAAATAGCCAAAACCAAATCCAAAATCAAATCAAAACCCAATTTAAACCCTTTAATCCATTTACTTGAACTTGGCCAAAACCCATCTAAATCAAGCCAAAATCAATGGATTTTCTCTTGAATCAATCATTCCTTCAATCATCTAGTCAAACCAAAATTAACCCAAGTCAAACCCAACCTAGCCCATTTGACTTGAAATATTCAAATGAACCAAAACTCATTTGAATCTGAACCCATTGCAATTGAATTTATATATAAATCTCAAATCTATATTTAAACTCAACTAAATCAAGCTAACTAAATCCAATTGGTTCACTTGACCCAAAGAGGCCAATTTGACCTACATGAACCAAAATCCAATTCAATCCAAATCAAAGTGAATTAAGCCAATCCAAAGTTCATATCATGATTGTTGATTACCCTAGGATGATCAATTGATATAATTGGGTCAAACAAAGTCAACCTAGCTAGTTGACCAAGTCAACCCTTTAGCCTATATGACCCCAAACTAGCCAAATTACAACCTAAGACAAATCCATTGAAAACCAATGATTCAAATTAACCCAAAATCAACATGTAAACTTGACTTTACCATCAATTGAGCCAAACCTAGCACAATTGACCCTCTTGACACTTGTTGACCCAAATTGACATAAAGCGTCAAATTAGACTAAACCTAAATCTAAATTAAATCAAACCAAACAATACAATTCTCTCTAAATAGTCATATGAACTTGATATAACCTTGGTTTGACCTAATTTGACCAATTGGTTAACCTAACCCATTTTGACCCAATTTGTCCCAAATGGGTCAAATTGTGCCAGACCTAACCAAATGAACTTCAAATGACATGAAATTTGGTCCAACTCACTTTTGACTCATTTCAAATATGCCAAAATCAAATTCAATACTAAATGACCACTCTACCCTTGGGTTAAGGGCATCACATAAGACACAAAACCTATGTAAATGGTCATTTCTTTTACTTGGCCACTTGGCACTCATTAATTATTCTACCTAGGATCCAAGGACACTGTCCAACCTAACCCAAGAAGTTGTTGGGTCAACTATGACTCATGGGGAGGTGAAATCACCTCCCCTCCCCCATTGGAACACTTGGCATGAAGGACCTACACTTCTCTTTGCTAGGACACCCACTTGTCCTTCATAGAAGCCATCTTCCATGCCTTGGAAAACCAAATTTAGCAACCTAAGGATAATCCTAACCACCCCAAGCCAAGGACACCCACTTGGAGCCAAAAATCATTATGAATGTGGTGATTTTCGTCCATTGCAAGAAGACAAAAAATAGAGAGGTAAAAACCCTTCCTCACACACTCATTTCACTCTCTTAGAGCTTCCAAACCAACCATCAACCATTCCCACTTGATTTTTGGGCAAAAGCCATCTAAATCAAGTCGATTCCGGTGAGGAAGCAGCGACCATTAGAGGATACATTATTTTGAAGTGAAGCAAGAGCCCAAACCCATTCCAAAGATTCTTCTTGTACTTAGGAGCACGTTCGGATCATCACTGTCACAAAAATTCATTCTCGGTGAGGTAATTTTCAAGAACCGTAGCCAGCCATAGGTTCTTTTATTTATGATAGTTTTTTTCTTGATTTTAAGAAATTTCTTTAGATTACCCATGCATTTTTTTTATATTTTACATCATCCCCTCACATTTTGAGTGATTTCTAGTGAAGATCGCAAGAAAATCAAGCTTAAAATGAAGTTTTTCATTCAATTTTTTCATAAGAACATAAAAATCGTGCCTAGAATAGTGTTCCATCTGCCTCTTCCACCGACACCGTTAGCCATCTAATCTTCTATTCAAGGAAATAGACAACTTAGATCATATGGATCGCATTGCCCTGATCAGTGGAGTGCATGGTTCAGATCATGCGGATCATGCATATCGATCTGGACCGTCTAATCCACGATCAGACGGTCAGATTCGATTTATGCATCCTTGTCCATATTCTCGCTCATCTGCTGATGTGGCACCACACCAGCCACTCACGTGGTGCCATGTGGTTCCACGTGGTCTAGTCAATGCTGCACAGGTGTTGACTGGGTTAAGTAAGATATTAGAGATTTTCTATTTTTTAAAAATTAATTAAAAACACTTAAAAATTCAAAATTCATAAAAAATAAAATACTTAACTAAAAATTACAAATATGGGCTCATTGGATTTGTCTTTACGAAAGGAATCCAATGAAGGAAAAAAGCCCCAAATCTTACTAAATATTTTGAGCATAATTTAAGTTTTAGGGAAAATAAAATTTTCATTAATTAAACTAAAATGACAAAACAGATTGATTTGAATTTTTTAGAGATTAAAAGTGAGCCTAAAATCTACCTACCATACAAATTTCAAGTTAAAAGGATTGCTGGATTTGGGGATATTGCATTTTGAAGTTCAAATAGTTAAAATAAATTAATGGAATTTATAAAAATCATGGAAAATCATTTAAATCAGCTGAAACTTTTGAAAATTATAAAAAATCATAGAAAATCTAAAAATGTAAGTATATATTTGTTTTAAAGATATATCAGAGGAGAATCAATTAAAATTAATCCCAATTAATTTTGAATAGTAATTAAGGCTTAATTTAGGTTTGATTAAAAATTTAATTAGCTTAATTACTTTCTAATTACTTTAGTAATTAATCTGAAACTTTATGAGGTTGATTAATGGGATGACCTCAGCCTTCCATAATTTTCTTGGGATTTATTGCTTGGTTAATTAGGGAAATTGGTCATCTTAACCTTAATTATTTTTTTAATTAATTAGACAATTAATTAATAATCTAAATAGTAAAGAAATCATTAATTAAGCTTGTTAATCATTGTGAAATAGTGAATGGGCATGGGGAATGAGATTGGGACCTCTTTCACAATCTTTTCCCTAAGTCCTTATACTTGAATGGAAATTAATTAATTTAGATTAATTGATGGTTTAATTCATTAATTAAATTGGTTAATTAATCAATTTCAAACTATAATAACATGGAATATTAATTAATCAATTCATGGGTAGATCTTTAGGTGTTCAATAATCTAAAGACATTTAAGGAAATTATGGTTAACCCACATGTGTGGGAAAACCATGAAAATACTTAAATAAGTTTCTTAACTTAATTAATCACTAATTATGAGCCAGTTGTATTAAGCCTCTTTCATTTCTTAGGTTCATTACTGATTTAATTTCCAATGTATGTACATAACATGTAGGCTCATAATTACTTGGTTAATTAAATTATGGCAACATAGGTAAGGTTTAATTAATGGATTTAATGCATAATACAACCTAATGAACCCATAAAATCAACTTAATTACTTTTCATTAAATGAAATTAAATCACAAACATGGGAATGGGTTAGGATCAGAAAACTTTCCCTCATTTATTCAAACTAAATGAAATATGAAATTGAAAGTGATAATTAAAAAGCTTTGGTTTTCTTTAAATGCTTTTATTTTATTTTATTGTACTTAGGAACTAATTTAATTGAATGAAATCACATGTTTTTGCTTATTCATTATTTTCCAATCATGTTAAATGTTGTATGTCATTTGAAATCATACATTCATCTTCTCAAAATTAATTAAATCAAATGGTTTTCCCTTATGTCAGGCTTGCATGTGTTGATTTAATTTATAATATGTGTGGCTACTATCACTATTAAATTGAAATGTATTTTCCTAAGCTTATAAATGAATGGTTACATATGCTATGAATGCTAGTTATAAATACATAAGAGATGTATGTGATTATAGGTTAAATATATGAATTGAAGCTCTTTTCCTTTTATTCATGTATTGATTTATGTAAGTGAGAATGTTAATGGGTATATAGTCTAGACATCCTGGGAATACAAGGCTTTAGTTAGCGCCAAGGAGGTCATTTGATCACCTCACTTCCTTGGTTTAATAATGGCACATAATCCATTTGATTTCATTCTTATGTATTTCAATATTAGAATTTGGATGAGGCTTTCATTCATATACATAAATGATTCAATCAAATTAAATATCATTTTTTGCATGATTTTCATTCTCCAAATTATAAATACATCCGTATGTATTTAAGAAAAGTGGTATATAGTCTGGATATTCTGGGAATATGAGGCATTAGCTAGCCCTAAGGAGGTCATTTTATTACCTAACTTCCTAGTTTAACAAAGGCACATACTTTGTTAGGTATTTTATGCATACATGTTTGTATTTAATTAGGGAATGGTAATCCTTCCTTTTATTAAAAATACCTGCATTTGCAATTGTTCATGTGATTGAATTAATTGATCATGTGATCTGGATTTCTCTTTCTTATGTTCATGCATGTAAATTTACGTATGGTTTGAATTTAATTTCGACATAATATGGACATCCTAGGAATATGAGGCTTTAGCTAGCCCCAAGGAAGATCCATCATGGATTAGGAGTCCTTATTAGGTGATTAGGTCCATTATATGGTGATAATTTCTAGCTTTTGAGATAGTGCATCTTTCCTTAATGTCATATCTGATCATTTCAATAAGTACCCCCTAAGATCTACGTGGTGTCCCACATCTCAAAAATAAACACCATAGATTTTGTTGGCGACTCCACTAATGAGGGTTCCTCTCTCCATCTCTAGTAGCAATTATTGTCTCCAAACATCGATAGTGGACATGTATTTTATTTGGGTCCAACACTATCTTTCTTTCTGTTGGTACTTAGTCTATTTCATCCTTAGGTTGAGCTAGCTAACATCCTTTAGGTTTTAAGACCTCACTCCATGTAGGTCTTAAAACCCCTATTATGTCCCCCAATAGTTAAAAAAAAATTGAATTAACTAAAGAAGATACTAAATATTTAGAACTTTACCATTCTCTTGGTTAGGCAAGGTTCATCTCATACTTATGAAAATAAACTCTTTGCAAAAAGATATATACTTTCAAAATCACTTCTCAAATTAAAATTTTCATGATAAAAGATCTACATTTAAAGATAACCAAACCTCATGCAACAATATCCATGATTGTTGCATGGAGGTTCTTTTCAAAATTTAAAATCAAATAATTTTAAAATCCTTTTTCCAAAAGCACATATTTCAAAATAGTAATCTCCATTCAACACACCTAAGCTTGTTGAATGAAGATTTTATTTTCAAATAATATCATGACATAAAATTGAAATTTCATTTAGAGCATCCTACATGTGCTAAGTTGGAATTTCTCTTTTCAAAAGCAACATCACACAAAAATATCCCATCTTTAAAAATCAAAAAGAAAAATATAATTGATTTCCTTTTAACATACCTAAATTTGTTAAATGAAAGTCCCCTTTTCAAAATCATTAAAAATTAAAACACATTTGAATTCCATTTGACATACCCAAATTTGTCAAATGAGAATTCCCTTTTTCAAAATCAAAGGGAAATTGGACTCTACTTAACATACCCACAATTCCTAAGTAGAGTTCCATTTTTAAAATCACAAATAAATCAAACACACTTGAACTCCATTTAACATACCCAAATTTGTAAAATGAGAGTCCCACCTTTTCAAAATTGAAAACAAATTGAACTTTATTTAACATATGACATTTGTTAAATAGAAGTTCTCTTCTTTCAAAATAAAACAAAACAAACTCATCAAACACACTTGAACCCTATTTAACATACCAATTTGTTAATTAAGGGACTCATTTTTCAAAATCAAATCAAAATACATCAAACACATTGTGCTTCACTTAGCATACCTAAATTTGCTAAGTAAGGATCCCATTTTCAAATTGAATTCAACAAATCAAAACACATGACACACTTCATCACAAACAACAAAAATGCTTTCAAAAATTATTTTCAAACATGAACTTGAATCTCATTTAGCATACATAAATTTGATATGTGAAGATTCCAAAATCAAATTCAAAATAAAGTCAATTGACCCTCCATTTAACATACCCAAATTTATTAAATGTGGGTCCCAAACATAAAATCAAATTCAAATGTGAGCTAATGGAAGCATCAATTAAGAGCCTCTCCAAAACATTTGAACCCCATTCAACATACCCAAATTTTTTGAATGTGGGTTCTAAATTTAAATCAAATTCAAAGTCTCTCCTCCAAAAAAAAATTTCAAAATCTCTCCAATATTTGAACCCCATTTAGCATACCTAAATTTGTTAAATGAGGGTTCCAATTCAACAATCAAATCAACTAAATAATTCAAGTCAACAACATTCAAGTGAAGGTCTGATATGGTTATCTTTCCAGCAATGTAGAGATTCTAGCCCTCACGACCATCAGTAGAAAGGAGGTGGCAGGCAAGAAGACACTTCTTCTTGGTTTGACTGATAACCAAGGAGAAAGGCCATAAATTTCCTTCAAGAGTGAAGAATAAGATCAATGAGAATTTTTGAGTATGTATTATCCATTCTCGATAAGTATGACTCAAATGATTTGAATCATAATTCCCAAAAGAAGACAACTCTCAAAATGACAATCATAATAACGATCGTAATCCATAAAATAGCAGTACCGATGGACTTGATGCATTTAAGGATTCCAAATCGAGTAGAGGTACCCCTATTTTAAACTTTCATGGTGTTACTATCGACAAAGATTTAGAATCATCAAATATAATAGAAGAAATTTTGGGCACCATAAAAGAGTAGGTAGACATCAATTCAACCTCTCTTTAAGAAGATATCACAAAAGCCAATTGTTGTAGTGCCAGGGTCCTACCACTTTGATCAACACCATAGCAAAAAGCAAACCAATCATTGGAAATAATCAAATTCTAAATCCTTCTTAAGATACACCTTGTAATCCAAAATAAGGGCATCAAAATATTCTAAAGGTTAATCTTAAGGTCCTAAACTATCATGGAAGGCTGCCCACTAAGCTAAAATAATGAGTGCAGCCTCACCTTCTCTAAGGAGATAAAGGAGTGATTAATTGGAACTTAACCTAATTCTTCCTTGCTCAGTTAGTGGCAACCTCCTCAAGTCTTACTCAACATAGAATATCTTATGGAAAAGAAAGACAAGCTATCCCCTCCAGAGAACACAATATAAATAAAGACTAAAAAAAGGAGAGAATGAAAAAAAATGAAATAATAAGAGAAAAGAAAAAAAAAGAAAAAAAATGAAAAGAATGAATGAAAAAAATAGAGAAGAAGAGAAAAAGTAAAGCACCAATAATACACATTGATTGGAATCAAAGGATAAATCATGTGTATGCGAGGTAAATTCAAAGAAAAGGAGAGAAAAAATATATATATGAAATATAATTTGAGTCTACTTTTGACAAGTCTTTGGAGTATATAATAGTAAAACAAAAAGTTCTAAAAGGATAATTCATGAAAGATGTGACTAGAAACTATGTGGGTATGTGAGCACATTAACTCCAATTCTACTATCTCATGATATTATTATAGGATTGTAAGTTAAGAGTGCTAACCTCTAACCCTATATATATATATATATATATATATATATATATATATATATATATATATATATATATATATGTTGAGATATCAAATTTCCACTTCATCTCTTTCTTCAAGCTCGAAGAGGATTCAACTTGTAGATGAATCTTCAAATAAAGTAATAAAATCACATTTTGCCTAGTCTACCTACTTTCTTAAAGAATTTTAGACTTTCAAGTAGAGGATACACTCCCTAAAGTTGAGAAGAAAATTAGATCATCAACCAATGAATTTTAAGAGATTAACCTTGGAGCATAAAGATAGTCCACCCACACTCCCAACATCCATATATGATAAGTTAGAAAGAAAGTGCCAATGACTTAGTTAGGTTACTTTTGTAGTTTAAAGATTGCTTTACATAAGATCGTAATGAAGTGCCCAATACATCTTTAAAGGTAGCAGTCTACAAATTCAAAATTGAACCTATTATTATTCCTACTTTGCAAACTTTTGATGCGAACATTTGCACCAAAAACTTGATCAAAGTTTGAGTTCAACCTTATTGAAGAAGAAAGATGCTATCATGATTACCCAATATTATGCCCAATCAAAAGGAAGGACGTTCAAATCCACACATATGTCGATTCTGAAGATTTCAGTTAGGCATGTCTTGAAGATGAATCCACATTACCTATTTTAAATTTGATAGCAGACATAGCCTCTTTAAATGATGTCTCCTCATTCAAGGATGGGTTGAATGATGCTAGAGGATGAGAGGTCATTTGCACTTATAATTTCCATTGGAATTTACCACTATAAGGTCATGCCTTTCTCTAGTCACTAGGGTTAAAGAAAAATGAAGACCATCTTTACGATCGGTAGTTGTCTTGATTTGGTTATGACACTAAAGCTTGAATTGAATCCCCTAAAGTATACAATTAGAATGACTTTAGGGGAGTTTCTAAGGCTTGTAGTAAACCATCATGGGATAATAAGGATTGATCTAAAAAAGATTAAAGTGACATTAGAGATGCAGCCTCCAAGATTCTACTTACAAGAAAGATTTCAATTAATGTTGAATATAGATGGTTTAAACTCTTTCAAAGTTAGTCTATCTCAAAACTTTTTAAATCAGAATTCTACTTTCAATTGTTGAAAGGACTACCTTGGTGCTTCAAAGGATGGAAAGTAGTTTAAACTACTATGATAGGGGAGTGCTCGATGCTTCTAATCAATAGACATTATTTAAAGAAATACTATCCTCAAAATAATGTTTTAAAATAATTATCATCAATAAAAATTCCATCTTTCCATTCATCAAATCCTTTCTTCATTAGAAGCATTATTTGCTTATCTGTGAATCTTCCATGATGTGTTTAGGATAGGTGTAAGATAACCCAAGTTGCATCCTATCATTCATCAAAATAAACAAAAACTACACACGATTCTATGGTGCTATTAAGATTGGTGTAAGAGAGGCAGAGGCATCCTATTTACAACTAACTATAGGTATAGACAACCCGAGCAACATCCTTTTTGGTGGAGTCACATTGCCTCCTCTAGCACCATTTCATCCACTTTTCGATGTGTTTATGGTAAGTATAAGGAACCCAAGTGGCATCCTATCCTTCATCAACACAACACAAACACAAATTACACATAATCACATGAAAAAATACACATCTTTTATCTCGGGCTAATTTGATGTGGGATAACGCCCCCCACGACCCTCACTTATTAGCTCTGTGGTGGCGTGTTACCCTAGTGAATCACCCAATGGTCCATTGTTCAAGAAGATGTAAGTCTTGCTTTCCTTCGACCTAACTATTACTACTTGATTAGCATGGTAGGCCGTAGTTGTTACCCTCATGTTGGCTCTGTTTAAGAAGATGTAAGTCTGCTATACCTTCTTCTTAAACTTATCATCATGAACTAACTTGGTTGAGTATATCGAAAACACACATACACATCTTCTATCTTAGGCTACTTTGATCTGGGATAACGCCCCATGCAACAGTCACTCATTAGCTGCTCTAGGTCAGGCTAACGTCCTATCCCATTAGTGCATCACCCCAGTGATCCCTTATTTAGGAGGATGTAAGTCTACTATGCTTTCTTTCCTGACTTGGCTATAGCACACCAATGAGTGCCTTGTTAGCATGGTAGGCCTTATAGTGTGGTTAGTAAGTTGTCTTCATGTTAGCTTCATTCAAGAGGATATAAGTCTACTATACACCTTCTTCTTGGACTAGCCATTGTGAACTGACTTGGTTGAGTAGTGGATTAGGGTAAGGCCCTTGTCTTCTTGACTACTTCAAGTTTGGGTCTAGTCCTTCTTTATGACTCCCTACTTAGTAGTCGCCCTTAGGTTGGGTTCGACTTGTTGTGCCAAAAATGGGTCACCCCAGCGGTTGTTCCATGCTTCAGAAGATATAAGTTTGCTACACTTTCTCTTTAAGTACAACCATAGCCCTAGGTCGGATAGCACCTGTCGAGCCAATGACAAACTATCCCAATAATGAGTTTCATTTTAGGGATATTTAAGTCTACATGCCTTCTTCCTAGACTGATTGTCATGCACTGACGGGCACCTTAGGTTGGCTGGTGTTCTCTATGCTGATAGCGACCCACCCAATGGATACACCACTCATGGTAGATATAAGTCTGCTACACTTTCTCCTTGAGTTGGCCACCATACACCTACATGCTTTCTTATTTACAGGGTCCAAGATAACAACCCTAGTGGTACCTCCCTGGGCATTTTTTTGATCACCCCTTTGCAACCTCATTTTACCCGGGTTACTACCGGGAAAATCCCCTTTCCTAGTAACCTCCTCTATGGTTGGAGATTTTGTTCTATGGATGCATAGATTCTTCCTTGGTCCAGTAAATCTAAGATAGGTCTAGGCCGACATAGTCCCTTCTTAGTGAGGTCCCTCAACCAACAAGGTCCATAATAATAAACATATATATATATATATATATATATATATATATATATATATATATATATTAGAATTAATGCCCCAAAATGGTACCTTTCCTAAGAAGGCATCCTATCTTTAGGGCAGTGTCAACAAAACTCCCTATAGGAATCTCCTGACTACTCATGAGTTGAGATAAGTTCTCCATGACACTCTCTCAATAGTCACCCTTAGGTCAGGTTCAATCTATTATTCCACCTACAGGTTGCCCTGATGGTCATCCTGGCTTTGGAAGATGTAAGTCTGCTATGCATTCTTTCTAGCATGACCGTTGAATGCTGATGGCCAGCCCTAGATCGAGTTCAATTTATTGCGCATCTAATGGGTTACCCCAAGAGTTGTTCCATTCTTTAGAGATGTGTTCTACGCTTTGTCTAGCAAAGTCTTTGCACACCAAAAGGCACCCCTTAGGTCGGATAGTCATACCCTTCGGCCCATAAACTATACCTTTGGATCGATAAATCTGAGATAGGCAAAGGTCAACATAGCCCCTTCTTAGTGTGGTCCATCACACACTAAAAGGATCTATCAAATGAAATTAAAACAAATGAAGACAAAACAAATCAAAATTAAACAACACCATTGAAATTAATTGACTACTTTTGAGTTGACATAAGTCCCTCAAGAAGCATTCACTAGTCACCCCAGTCGGTTTGATTTATTGTAGATCCAAAAGATCACCCTAGATTGATCCCCGCCAAGATGTAAGTCTACTACACTTTCCTAAGTACAACCTTTTCACACAATAAACCCCTTAGGTCGGATAGTCCTACCTTGTGTAGACTATCCCTTTGGATTTGTAAATTTGAGATAGGTCAAGGCCGACATAGCCCCTTCTAAGTGGGTCCATACACCAACAGGATCCATAATAAACTAAATTTGAAACCAACCTTCCCAATGGAGTCAAATTAAAACATATCAACAAACCAAACTTCTCCTTAGCGAGAAATAAAATTAATCTCCCGGGATCCATAAGAAATACCATCAAACTCTTATCCCACAGATAGTGAACGCTTCCCTAGGGGAAGGCTCACATTCCCCCTAGGATTATAGTTCTTATCCCGGAATACACACCCAAATAAATCATATTCCTAATGAGACAAATCCATATCCCGTGGATAGCTTCAACTTACTTCCCTAGTGGAAGGTTCACATACTCAATCCCCAGAGATTCCACTCTCTTATGCCCTTTGCATAAAGAGATTTTCTTCAAGATTGTGATTCTATCTACCTTTCAAGTTTAGAATAGATCATTTTGTTAGTGTTTGCGCCTTTTTTGGATGTTGTTGATCATCTCTCAATGCATGTGGTGCACCTTGTCAGTTACACCACACCTATTTGGGGTCCTTTGTTGACCTCACTTTTGGAGTGAGTTCTCAACCTCCGCTTCTTAAACCTAGGAACCTTCTAGACACAAATGTTTCTTAGTCATAAGACACTTAGAGAGTAGGTGAACACTTAACTTAAGCCTAGAGACTTAGAAGGGTTAATCATAGGATTAGACCATGCCTTAGGGACTTAGGAATATCACCTACCCTATAGCATAAAACCAATCCATGTACACCTTAAATTCAATTCAAATCCAAATATGCAACCAAACCACAAACTCAATTTCAAATCCAAATCCAAGTCCAATTCCAAATGATTGAAACCCAAGATCAAATCCAAACTTGAAATCTTCAAGCCCTTTAATCAACCTTCATGAACTTAGGCAAATTTCTATCAATTCAACTCAATTGATTTTCTTATAAATCAATTGTACCTTCAATTATCTTCCCAAATATAAATGAAATATAAATTCAAATAGCCAAAACCAAATCCAAAATTAAATCAAAACCCAATTTAAACCCTTTAAGCCATTTCTTTGAACTTGGCCAAAACCCATCTAAATAAAGCCAAAATCAATGGATTTTCTCTTAAATCAATCATTCCTTCAACCATCTATCCAAATATAAATGAAACTTATAATCATCCAGTCAATCCAAAATCAACCCAAGTCAAACCCAACCTAGCCTATTTGACTTGAAATATTCAAATGAACCAAAACTCATTTGAGTGAATTTATATGTGAATCTTAAATCCATATATAAACTCAACTAAATCAAACCCAACTCAAAATCAAGTCAACTAAATCCAATTAGCTTACTTGACCTAAATTGGCCAATTTGTCACATGAACCAAAAAAATCCAATTCAATCCAAATCAAAGTGAATTAAGCAATCCAAAGTTTATGTCATGATTGTTGATCACCATATGATCAATTGATATAAATTGGTCAAACCAAGTCAACCTTATTGACCAAGTCAACCCTTTAGCCTATATGAACCCAGACTAGCCAAATTATAACCTAAACAAAATATATTGAAACTAATGATTCAAATCAACCTAAAATCAATATTTAAACATGAATTGACCTTCAATTGGCCAATTGGCTCTCTTAACCCAAGCTAACTCAAATTGACATAAAGGGTCAAATTAGATTAAACTCAAATTAAATTCAAATTAAATCAAAACAAAGCATACAATCCTCTCCAAATAGTCATATGAACTTGACCTAATCCTTGATTTGACCAATTTGACATATTTAACCCAACCATTTTGACCCATTTTAACCCTTGGTCAAATTGAGCCAAACCTAACCAAATGAACTCCAAATGACATGAAATTTGGTCCAACTCATAGTTGACCCATTTTAAATCTACCCAAATAAAATTCAATATCAAATGACCACCCTACCATTGGTCTAAGGGTATCACATAAGACAAAACACCCATGTAAATGGTCATTTCTCTTCCTTGGCCACTTAACAGTCATCCATTGGTCCAGCTAGGCTCCAAGGACATTGTCCAACCTGACCTAAGAGGTGGTTGGGTCAGCCATGACTTATGGGGAGGTGAAATCACATCACCTCCCCCATTGGAACACTTGGCATGAAGGACCTCCACTTTAGTTTGCTAGGAAACCCACTTGTCCTTCATAACACCCACCTCCCATGCCTTGGGCAACTAAATTAAGCCACCTAAGGAGAATCCCAACCACCCCAAGCAAGGACACCCACTTGGAGCCAAAAATCACCATGAATGAGGTGATTTTCGGCCATTGCAAGGAGACAGAAAATTGAGAGGCAAAAACTCTTCCTCACACACTCATTTCACTCTCTTAGAGCTCTCAAACCAACCAACAACCATTCCTACTTGGTTTTTGAGCAAAAACCATCAAAATCAAGTGGATTCTAGTTAAGAAGTGG
Source organism: Cymbidium sinense (assembly GCA_021442155.1). Taxonomy (NCBI): domain Eukaryota; kingdom Viridiplantae; phylum Streptophyta; class Magnoliopsida; order Asparagales; family Orchidaceae; genus Cymbidium; species Cymbidium sinense. Next base: position 33,395,787 of record CM038214.1, read on the forward strand.
TGTCCATTGGTGGATACATTATTCTGAAGTGAGGAAAGAGCCCGAACCCATTCTAAAGCTTCTTCTTGCACTTAGGAGCACACTCGGATCATCACCACCACCGAAAATCATCCTCGATGAGATAATTTTCAAAAACCATAGTCAGCCATAGGTTCTTTTATTTGTGATGGTTTTTTGATCAATTTTAAGAATTTATAACCCTTGCATTTTATTTATTTATTTTACATCATACCCATGCATTTGAGTGATTTTGATGAGATGAAAAATTGAGCATAAAATAAAGTTTTCATTCAATTTTTTCATAAGAATCACAAAAAATCCCATCAAGAATAGTGTTTTCCCACCTCTTCGCCAAATTTTTACAAGCTGATCTCCCATTTAGAGTCTGACAGATTGTTAGAGATCGTGTGGCTCGATCGGATCATGTGGCTCGATAACATGGATCATGATCTATCTGACCATCCGATCTGATGATGGTGAATCGATCCATGCATCCTTGTCTGTATTCTCACTCATCTGCTAAGGTGGCACATGGCTGGCAGTCGCACGATGCCACATAGCACCGCATGGTCCAGTTAGCGCTGCACAGGCACTGAGTAGGTTAAGTAAGAAATTATGGATTTTCTACTTTTAAAATTAATTAAAAACTCAAACTTCAAAAGTTCATAGAAAATAAAATACTTAACTAAAATTGAAAAAAAAGGGCTCATTGGATTGGTCTTCCGGGGGAATCCAATGAATCCAAAACCCCAAATTTTATTGAATATTATGAGCTTAATTTAAGCTTTAGGGAAAATCAAATTTTATTAATTAAACTAAAATGACACATTAGATTGATTTGAAATTCTCAGAGATAAAAATTGAGCTTAAAATTTGCTACCACCAAAAATTTCAAGTCAAAAAGATTTCTGGATTGGGAGATATTACATTTTGAAGTTTGAATAATTAAAATAAATTAATGGACTTTATAAAAATCATGGAAAATCATTTAAAGCTTGAAACTTTGGAAAATTATAAAAATCATAAATATGCAAGTATATATTTAATTTGAAGGTATTTTAGAAGAGATTCAATTAAAATTTATCCCAATTAATTTTGTAGTAATTAAAGCTTAATGTAGATTTAATTAAAAACTTAATTATCTTAATTACTCTCTAATTACATAATTAGTTAATCCCAAACTTTTGTGGTTGATTAATGGGATGACCTCTACATCCATAATTTTCTTAGATTTATTGGGGTTAATTAGGTAAATTGGTTGCCTTTAACCTTAATTACTTTCTAATTAATTAGCATTAATTAATATTCCAAAAAAGTAAGAAAATCATTAGTTAAGCTTGCTACTCATTTGAAATAGTGAATGATGGGAATGAGATTGGGAACTCTTTCCCAATCTTTTCCCTAAGTCCATTTCACTTGAATGGAAATTAATTAATTTGGGATTAATTGATGGTTTAATTCATTAATTAAATTGCTTAATTAATCAATTTGAAACTATTATCACATGGAATCCTAATTAATCAATTCATTGGTAGATCTTTAGGTGTTCAATATCCTAATGACATTTAAGGAAATTATGGTTAACAAACATGTGTGGGAAAACCATGAAAGTACTTAATTAAGTTTCTTAACTTAATTAATCACTAATACTAAGCCAATTGCATTAGGCCTCTTTCATTTTTTAGGTTCATTTCTGATTTAATTTCCAATGTATGTACATATCATGTTGGATCAAAATTACTTGGTTAATTAAATTAAGGTAGCATATGTATGGGTTAATCAATTAATGGATTTAAAGTATAGTACACCTAATTAACCCAAAAAATCAACTTAATTACTTTTCATTAAATGAAATTAAATCACAAACGTGGGAATGGGTTAGGATCAGCAAACTTTCCCTCATATCTTCAAACCAAATTGAAAGTGTTAATTAAAAAGCCTTGGTTTTCTTTAAATGGTTTATTTGATTTGATTATTGTTAGAGTTAATTTAATTGAATGAAATCACATGTTTATGCTCATTCATTCCTTTCCAATCATGTTAAATGTTGTATGTCATTTGAAATCATACATTCATCTTTTCAAAATTCATTAAGTCAAATGGTTTTCCTTTATGTCAAGCTTGCGTGTGTTGATTTAATTTATAATATGTGTGGCTATTATCACTATTAAATCCAAACATATTTTCCAAAGCTTATAAATGAATGGTTACATGTGTTATGAATGTTAGTTATAAATACATAGGAGATGCATTTGATTATAGCTTAAATGTATAAAGTGAAGCTCCTTTCCTTTTATTCATGTATTAATTTATGTAAGTGAGATTGTTAATGGGTATATAGTCTGGACATCCCAAAAATATGATGCTTTAGTTAGCCCCAAGGAGGTCATATGATTACCTCACTTCTCTGGTTTAACAATGGCACGTACTCCATTTGATTTCATTCTTATGTATCTCAATACTAGAATTGGATGACGCTTTAATTCATATACATAAATGATTCAATAAAATTAAATCACTTTTTTGCATGATTTTCATTCTCCAAATTATGAATACATGTGTATGTATCTAAGAAAAGTGATATATAGACATCCCGTGAATATGAGGCTTTAGCCCTAAGGAGGTCATTTGATTACCTCACTTCCCAAGTTTAACAAAGGGTACTTGCTTATGTCTTTTATACATACATGTGTTATTTAATTAGAGAATGGTAATCCTTCCTTTTTATTAAAAATACATGCATTTGCAATTGTTCAAGTGAATGAATTAATTGATCATTTGATTTGGAGCTCTCTTTCTTATGTTCATGGATGTAAATTTACATATGGTTTGAATGTAATGGTATATAGTCCGACATCCCAAAATATGAGGTTTTTAGCTAGACCCAAAGAGGTCATTTGATTACCTCACTTCCTTGGTTGACAATGACATGTACCTATTTAATTTCATCCTATGTATTTTTGCATAAGAATTTAGATAGAGCCTTAAATTAATATGATAAAATAATAGTCGAGGGGAAATATAAAGCTTCAAATGTACATACTCACATCCATCATTCAAGTGTGCTAAAACATATTGTATGTGTAGGTATACTTAAGACTTAATCATATGCATGTTACATGTGATGGAAAGGAATGATTTAGCATGTGTCATGTGATAGTATTTCAATTAGATTAATCTAAGAAGCCTTTCACATTGAATAGAATTATTTAAAGAGAACCTAAACTTAGGAATAATCTAAAATGTGTAATAAGCCATTCTATAAAGAGAACTAAATCAAATTAACATGCTTTAGAATGTAGTTTAAGGTAGGGATGAAAAAGGCCAACATCTTTTCTTCTCATTACAACACTTAGTTGCTAAGTGTAAGTCATATGTAACAAAAGAAAACATAAATTAAAACTTGCAAATCAATTAAAGCACTTGAAGTGAAACCACCCTTTAAGTTGAATCTTTCTACACTTGGAAAATCTTAACTCTAAAGCCTAGTTAGGACATACCACACAAGCCTTAATACACACACATTAGATTAAGTCACAACTTCCAGCCTTATGTTTAGATGATGCATGGTGTGATGTATGTTTTTTTATGATGTATTATTTTAGATTGGATGTTAGAGTGTATGTTTCATAGATGGATATATGTGATTAGCCTAATCATATTTTTTATAAGAGATTATTTTTAGGGGGCCGCTTAAAAATAAATATAAATGCTCTTTTTGCAAGTTGCTTAAGCCCTTAAGCATAATCCAAGTTAGGACTGATGGGCTTGGTTACTCATGTGTAGGGTGCTAAGTACAAATTATAAATATAACTGCTTGGATTGTATGTGTGTTTAGCTAACACTTGTCTTACAGGTGTAGTTAGATTTACTTTTCTTGTGTTTAATGTACTTTTGCATTAGAAATTAGGATTAGTGCTATGGGGGGGATAAGAATGAGCATTGGCTAGAATGCTTTGTCCTGGGAGGCCATGTGATGCCTTTGAAGTGGAGCAAACCAAATCAAAGAAGGAGGAAGATACATGAATACATGAAGACTTGAAGACCCCCCATAGCATTTATCATTTGTAAATTGAAAATTATTCTTCTATGTATCGGTTGTATAAGGGTAGAGCTCAGCTACCCATTTTTCTTTTTGGGTTGTACGGTAGCACCCCATCATACTGGCCTGTTATTCTTTTGCATTAACAATAAAAATTGTTTAATGTTTTGTTTAAAGTACACAATTAGGATGGCATGCTTTTCTTAGTTTCTTTATATGTTTGATGTTTGAATGTGTGGCCTTGAATGCGATTAGGCTCTTAGAAAAAAATTAACCTTTATACCCAACTACAACTCATAACTAAAGTTTTAAACAATTCATAACCTTACATAAAGCCTAGGACATAAATCAAGATAATTAAAAGATTTAGCAACCCTTAATGAATGTTGAATGGCCAACAACATGCACATCATATTATTTTTCTCTTGAAAATAAGAGATTTCCATCCTTGCATATAGAGGAATGCTTGACGAGGGCATCCTTTGTGTTGGAAAAACCCCTTTCTGAATTTAGCCAACAACCTTTATCATGCATGTAGGCATCAAAAACTCAAAGCCTTTATCAAAATGAAGTGTCAAAATAAATAAAATTTGAAATAATTTTGCACTAGACTAAGTCATATGCTCATACCACTCATGGTCTAATCTCTTAGGGAGTGGGTTTAAGGACTTTAGTTTCTTTCTAATTAAACAATAGCCTAACTAATCTTGCAAATCATATGATCAAACTTCATGGATTTAAAGCGTAGGTGATGTTAGTTGGCTACCACTCCAGATGGTCATAAGTCCAACAGTCAAGTGGTTTATCCTCTCTTACGGAGTTAAACCATATGCCCATTTTCACTTATTTAGCTTAGATTTAGGTCGCACTTTGGCTTATGCTAAAGCTCACTAGATTTAGGTTCGAGGTGGCGCTTTTGGCTACAAGCATAAATCCTCACCTCTTAGGCATCTCCATAATCTTGTATTATTGGATTACAAGTCCTAGCTTTCTAATGAAATGTCAACTTTAACAAAATTGATCTTCTCTTCAATTTCAAAATTATAAAGCCCAATTATAGAATAGGTTGAAATGCTCACTAGGTTTCCTAGTATCAAGAGCATTCCCTACTTATTTCCTTTGGCTTGATAATAAGTCTTCTCCTTGAGTTTTCCCACTTGATTTTCAATACAACTAATCCTGATAGTCTAGCCTTAAAATCTTTGGAGACTTTAATCTACTTTAATTGAGAGTATTCTTAAAGGATTCACATCCCTTAGGATGTAATTAACTATGGAGGCTTCCTCCATAGGGAACTTAATGAACCCTACTTAATATAAACACTACTTACTTTTTCATAAAGTAGGGAAAGGTCTGGTACATTTAAAGACCCATCATGCCTTAGAGTCCTTATTAGGTGATTAGGCCCATTATAGGGTGATAATTTCTATCTTTCAAGATAATACATCTTTCCTTAATGTTATATCTGATCATTTCAATAAGTACCCCCTAAGATCTATTTGGTGTCCCACATCTCAAAAATAAACACCACACACACCAAGTTTTCTGAGACATAAGTAATGACATTGATAAAAAATGAGCATGCATAGAGCAAATCAAAAATCCTAGATAACTAGAATCATCTCTACTATAAAGACACAATTCAATAAGCAGTAGATCGGATTGGTTGTTCTTCAATTTCTCCAGTTCCCATCAGAACCACCCTGGCCTCTCGAGTAGCAGGATCCACCATTATATCCCTAATCTCTCCTCCCACCACCACATTGTAACTATATCACTCCTCTAACTTTCATAACCACCATTGCTCTGACCACCACCTCCATATCCAGTAGTACCTCTAGATCCTCCACCACCACTGTGATAACCGTCGCCTCCGCCTTCTCTTCCACCGCTAGTCTAGACTGAGCCGGTTTATAGTGATGTTCTTGCCATCAAGGTTCTGCCCATTCTTAAGGTATAGGTTTGGGTTTACATTTATTAGGTTTTAGGGTTTAGGATTATTTTGTAATTTATTTAGTTACTTTAGGTTTAGGTTTAGGGTTTAGGGTTAGGGTTTACGGTTTAGGGTTTAGGGTTTAGGGTTTTAGGCTTTATGCTTTTAGGGTTTAGGGTTTAGGGTTGGGGTTTAAGGTTTAAGGTTTAGTTTAGTTTTTAGGTTTGGATTATAGTTGTGGTTTAGGTTTAGGTTTAATGTTTAGGTTTTAGGGTTTATTATTTAGGGTTTAAAGTTTAGTTTTAGGTTTGTGTTTAGGGTTTGGGGTTTAGGTTTAAGGTTTAAGGTTTAGGCTTTAGGGTTATTTAGGGTTTAGGGTTTGTGGGTTTAGTGTTTTGGGGAATGTTGGAATTTTATTACCATAAAAGGAAAAGATACAATGTCCTTAGGTAAAGCTCTAAAATCTCTCTGAGATACAAGAAACCTAAAGAGCTAAACCCCATCTGAGTACATTAGATAGAAAAGAAAATAAAAAAAGTAAATACAACAAATTGAAAAGCATAAGAGAAAAGACAGAGTAAGACTAAAACAATCCTAAAAATAGTAAAAGATGAAAAGTTCATGATTCCTTCGAAAGTAAGATAAGCAAGATCCATACAACACTTAGGTTAACTGAGTAATGACCATTCCCTCTAAAGTTCCAACTGAAAGAAATTTGCAAAACAAGAGGCAAAAGTCATAGCTAAAAGGATAAGGACAAAGAGAGGAAAAGGAGAGATGAGAATGAAGGCTCGTGCTCAATTAGGATCATCCCAAGGCAACAATACATTTGAGCATCCAAACTTCATAAAGAAGGGTTACAATCATATGTAATGCTTCCAACTAGAGAGAAGAGGTGAGTAACATCAAAGCCATCATAGCTAGCATACCTGATATAAGAAAACCACCAAGGCCAGCAGTCCATAGAGTTCTAGATCCTGCACCATTAAACAAAGAGCAACCAAGCAACTAGCTAGCAGCCAAACCACAAAATGAAAACCACAATATACTAATAATAATAATTGAGAGAGAGAATAAAATAAAGTCAGAACACCAACAACAACCATTATGCAAATACTCATCCAAGCTCCAAACCGTGGAAAACTAGAACCGACCATCGAAGCACGACCCATGCTAATTAATAGAGAAACAACCAAAAACCAAGATAGAGCCCTCAAGCAAAAGTCCCAACAAGTAGCAATCACCAAGCCAAACCAGGGTGAGCAACCATAAATGACTAAACAAGTCAGAAATGAAACCATCAACTGAAGGAAACATAAGATGCAGCCAGTGCAAATCACTATAAGACAAAATAGCCACACAAAAAGGGGCCAAAGGCAGCCACCAACCACCATAAATGAAAAAGTCCAATCCAAAAGGATCAAAAAAATGTTTGGCCAGCACAACAAAATGCACCAGCAAATTTTCCAAGAAGAAGGAAAAGACCAAAGAGGAAAAAAATCAACCAACCAAGATTCCAAGGACAACTAAAAGTCCTCCAACCAAACTAGCTAAGTAAAATATCCATAAGGAAACCACGAGAGAACAACCCATCATAAGTAACCAACAAAGGATGCATCCCTAGCAGCCAAGGGAAAGTCAAAAACCAACAAAGCACCACACAATAGAGGTCCAAAAGAAGCACAACCACCATAGAAGGCAATAATAGTAAATAGCTATCACCAAAAAACCAAACTTCCCCAGAAATAAAGACTAACCCAATAGGAAGCATAATGATAACATAAAACCTGCTGCAAATAATGCACCCAATAGAGGCTAATCCTAGGAGAATAACCAAACACAAAACCAAGGAAAAAGAAGGATCCAACAATAAAGAACAAGGAGCTAGGAGGAAACCCCTAAAAAAGTAGCCATGAAACTCTCCAAAAGATGGCCAAGAAAGGCAACAACCAATAATAGTTCCCACTAGGAAGGCCACCCATTCAACCATAAAAAATGAGCAAAAAGTAATTTGAGTTCAAGAGGAGAGCCAACAAACCAACCAGTGCAAAAAATAGAATAATGCTAGAGTAGAAACCATCTCATCCACCAGAAACCAAAGTAATAAAGTAGAGAAGACAACAGTCACTAGGCTGAGAAAAGCAAGCCAACCCAAGCTAGAAAGACAAGAACCACCAGCCAACCCAGAAGTAAGAGGTCAAAACATAACCCACCCCAAAAGTGAAAATAAGTTTAGGGTTTTGTTTAAGGTTTAGGGTTTAGGGTATAGGGTTTAGGGTTTATGGTTTGAGTTTAGTTAGGCTTGGGTTTAGGTTTGAGGGTTTAGGGTAGGGTTTAGGTTTAGGTGGGTTGTGATTTAGGGTATGTGGGTATTAGAGTGGTTTTAGGTTTTAGGGTTTAGGGTGGGGTAAGGTTTAGGGTTTAAGGCTTAGGATTTTGTGGAGTTTGGGTTAGGGCTTTGGGGTTTTAGGTTTAGTAGGTAGGTTTAGGTTTAGAAGGTTTAGGTAAATTTAGGGTTTAGGGAGGATTGGGTTGGTTTTGTGTAGGTCAAGTTATCAGTTTAGGGTCAGGTCAGGTTGTAGGTATTAGTTAGAGGTTTTTTATTTTTATTTTATTTTTATTTTTTTATTCTTAATTAATTAAACTGGTAGTTTAGTTTATTTAATTTATTTAGTTTATTTTTTATTTATTTTAGTTAATTTTATTTTTTTTATTTTTATTTAGGTTTATTTTTTTTATTTAAATTAGTTTATTTATTTTAGTTTTTTTATTTTAGTTTAGGTTTTTATTTTATTTTATTTTAGGTTTAAGTTTTTTTAGGATTTTATAGTTTAGTTTTATTTTTTATATTTTAGGTTTAGGTTTTATTTTATTTTAAGTTTAGGTTTAAGTTTTATTTTATTTTTTTAGGTTTTTTTATGTTTATTTTTAGGTTTTATCTTTTTAGGTTTATTTTTTTTATTTTATTTTATTTTATTTAGTTTAGGTTTAGGTTTAAGTTTTATTTATTTTAGTTTGGTTTATTTTAGTTTAGGTTTTGGATTATTTAATTTTATTTTAGGTTTAGGTTTTATTTTTTTAGTTTAGTGTTTAGTTTTTTTAATTTATTTTTTTTTTAGGTTTAGGTTTTATTTAGTTTTATTTTATTTTATTTTAGGTTTATTTTATTTTATTTTAGATTTTATTTTTATTTTATTTAAGTTTTATTTTTAGTTTAGTTCTTTTCATTTATTTTATTTTATTTTAGTCTTTATTTTTATATTATTTTTTTTAGGTTTAGGTTTAGGTTTAAGTTTTAGTTTTAGTTTAATTTATATTTTTATTTTATTTTGGTTTAGGTTTTTTATTTATTGCATTTTTAGGTTTTATTTTGCTTAAGTTTAGGTTTTTAGTTTTTTAGGGTTTAGGGTTAGTTTAGGGTTTAGGGTTTAGGTTTGGGGTTTAGGGTTTAGGGTTTAGGGTTTAGGTAGTTTTAGGGTTTGTGGTTTAGGGTTCATGGTTTTAGGGTTTAGGTTTAGGTTTTGGTTTAGGGTTTAGTTTTAGGTTAGGGTTTTAGTTTTTTTAAAAGAACAAATTAGATTTAACATTTCTTTTTATTTCATCAACCATGTAGCAAACCAAGTTTTCTAAGACTGAATCGATGACATAGATAAAAAATGTGTATGCATAGAGAAAATCAAAAATCTTAAATAACTAGAACCATCTCTACTATAAAGACAGTTCCATAAGTAGCGTGATCGACCATTCTTGATTTCTCTAGTTCCCATCGAACCACCTGCCTCGAGTAGGATCCACCATCATATCCTCGATCTCCCTCCGCCACCACCATGACTGTAACCTCCGTCGCTCCTCCCACTTCCATAACCACCACTGCTACGAACACCACCTCCATATGCACCAGTACGTTCAGATCCCCCACCACCACTACAATAATCATCGCCTTCGGCTTCACCTCCATCGCAAGATCTAGACTAAGCTGTTGATGTGATGTTCCTCCATCAAGGTTTTGCCCATTGGGGTTTAGGTAGGTTTAGTTTAGGTTTTAGGTTTAGGTATTTTTTAATTTATTTAGTTACTTTAGGTTTAGTTTAGGTTTAGGGTTTGGGTTTAGGGGGTTTAGGTTTAGGGTTTAGAGTTTAGGATTTAGTTTTATTTTAGTTTAGGGTTTAGAGGTTTAGGGTTTTGGTTTGGGTTTTGGGGGTTAGGTTTAGGGTTAGGTTTAGGGTTTAGGGTTTGGGTGGTTTTTAAATTAAGTAGAAAGAGTTTAGTTTATTAGTATTTAATTTAATTTATTTTTATTTTATTTACATTTATTTTTAATTTTATTTAGTTTAGTTTATTTATTTCGTTTAGGTTTATTTTAGTTTTAAGTTTAGATTTAGGTTTATTTTTAGTTGAGTTTTATTTTCATTTTATTTTTAGGTTTAGGTTTTTTTAAGTTTAGGATTTATTTTATTTTTTTAGGTTTAGGTTTTAGGTTTTATTTTAGGTTTTAGTTTTTAGTTTATGTTTAGGTTTATTTTATTTATTTTATTTTATTTATTTTAGTTTAGGTTTAAGTTTAGTTTCATTAGGTTTAGGTTTAGGTTTTATTTATTTTATTTTAGTTTATTTTAGTTTAGTTTTAGGTTTATTTTATTTTTTTATTTTATTTTTAATTTAGGTTTAGGTTTTTTTTAGTTTAGTGTTTAGGTTTTATTTTCTATTTATTTTTAGATTTTCTTTTTAGGTTAATTTTTTAGGTTTAGGTCTTTATTTAATTTTTATTTTAATTTATTTTAGGTTTAATTTTTTATTTTACATTTAGTTTTTATTTTATTTAAGTTTTTTATTCTTAGGTTTATATTATTTTTAATTTAGTTTAGGTTTTATTTATTTTATTTTAGATTATTTTTATTTATTTATTTTATTTTATTTTTAGGTTTATGTTTTCATTTAGGTTTTTTTTTTATTTTTATTTTTTTATTTAGGTTTAGGTTTTTTATTTATTTTATTTTTATATTTTATTAAGTTTAGGTTTAGCTTTTTAGATTTTTAGGTTTTTAGGCTTTTAGGGTTTAGTGGTTTAGGGTTGGGTTTAGGGTTTAGGGGTTTATTTGTTTTAGGGTTTAGAGTGGGATTATGGTTTAGTTTATTTGTGGTTTAGGGTTTTTTAGGGTGTGGTAGGTTTAGAGTTGGGTTTAGGGTTGGGATTTAGGGTTAGGGTTTAGTTAGGGTTTGGGTTTGGGTTTAGTAGTGGTAGTGTATAGAAGTTCAGTTTGGGTTTGGGGAGGTGGGTATGGTTAGGTTAGTTTAGGTTTAGGGATTTGTTTAGGGTTTAGGATTTTTTAAGCAAACCATAGGGTATTTTATTTATTTATTTATATTATTTTAGGTTTATTTTTATTTTATTTAGTTTATTTATTAATTTTATGTTTATTTTTGAGTTTAGGTTTTTATTTTAGTTTATTTTAGGCTTAGGTTTAGGTTTTTTTAGTTTAGTTTTATTTTTATTTTCTCTTTTTAGGTTTAGGTTTTATTTTTATTTTAGGTTTAGGTTTAGGTTTTATTTTATTTTTTTAGGTTTAGGTATTAGGTTTTAATTTAGGTTTATTTTAGGTTTTATTTTTAGTTTAGGTTTAGGTTTATTTTAGTTTATTTTATTTTATTTAGTTTAGGGTTTAGGTTTAGTTTATTTTAGTTTAGGTTTAGTTTATTTGTTATTTTTATTTTAGGTTTTAGGTTTTAGTGAAGGGTTTAGGTTTATTTTATTTATTTTAAGTTTATATTTAGGTTTATTTTTAGGTTTAGGTTTTTATTTAGTTTTTATTTTATTTTATTTTAGGTTTATTATTTTCTAATTTTACATTTAAGTTTTACTACATTTAGGTTTTTTATTTATTTTTAGTTTATTTTGGGTTTTTATTTATTTTATTTTAGTTTAGGTTTTATTTTTAGTTTATTTTTATGAGTTTAGGTGTTTAGTTTATGTTTTTAATTTATTTTATTTTTTTTATTTTATTTTGGTTTTGGTTTTTTTATTAATTTTTTTTTTTTAGGTTTTATTTAGTTTAGGTTTAGGTTTTTTAGCTTTGGGTTTAGGGTTAGTTTAAGGTTTAGGTTTAGGTTTGGTTTTGTTTTTTTTTTTATTTGGTTTGTGTTTTATGGTTTAATGTTTAGGGTTTAGGATTGGGGTTTTAGGGTTTAGGGTTTGGTTTGGATTTTAGGTTTAGGGTTGGGTTTTAGGGTTTTAGGTTTAGCTGTTTTAGTTTTAGGTTCGGGTTTTGGAATTTTTTTTAAAGAATAAATTTAGATTCAACATTTCTCACTGATTTCATCAACCAAGTAACACACCTAGTTTTCTAAGACACAAGTGATGACATAGATTAGAATGAGCATGCATAGAGCAAATCAAAAACCCTAGATAACTAGAACTGTCTCTACTATAAAGGCACAGTTCCATAAGCAGTAGATCGGATGGGCCATTCTTTAGTTTCTCCTGTTCATTAACTACCCCTCTCAGGCAGGATCCACCATCATATCCCCGATCTCCCTCTCCCACCAGCTTGTAACCTCACGCTCCTCCCGCCTCCATAACCACCATTGTTCTAAACCTCTCCTCCATATCCACCGACCTCCAGATCCCCACCATTATGATAATGCCTCCACCTTGTCTCCACCCAAGATCTAGACTAAGCCTAGTTGACAAAGATGTTCCCCTCAAGGTTCTACCCATTCTTAGGGTTTAGGTTTAGGTTTAGGTTTAGTTTATTAGGGTTTAGGTTTTTTTATATTTAATTAGTTTTTTAGTTTTGGTTTTGGTTTAGGTTTAGTTTGGGGTTAGGTTTAGGTTTAGGGTTTAGGGTTTAGGGTTTTAGGGTTTAGGGTTTAGTTTAGGGTTTAAGGTTTAGGGTTTTAGGGTTTATACTTAGGGTTTGTGGTTGGGTTTAAGGTTTAAGGTTTAGGGTTTTATGATTTATGGTTTGGGGTTTAGCTTTAAGGTTTTTATTTTATAATTAAGTAAACTAGTTAGTTTAGGTTTATTTAGTTTATTTAGTTAATTTTTTATTTATTTTAATTTATTTTATTTTTTATTTTTATTTAGGTTTATTTTTTATGCTTATTTAGTTAGGTTAATTATTTTTGATTTATTTATTTCATTTTAGGTTTATTCTTTTGGTTTATTTTTTTAGGTTTATTTTTTAGTTGAGTTTTATTTTTATTTTATTTTTTAGGTTTAGGTTTTTTTTTAATTTTTAGGTGTAGGTTTGGTTTTATATTATTTTTTTAGGTTTTATTTTTTGGTTTATTTTAGGTTTTATTTTTTAGTTTAGGTTTAGGTTTATTTTTAGTTTATTTTGTTTAATTTGGATTGGGATTATGTTTAGGTTTAGTTTATTTTAGGTTTAGGTTTAGGTTTTATTTATTTTAGTTTATTTAAATTTAGTTTAGGTTTAGGTTGATTTTACTTTTTTTTTATCTTTATTTTAGGTTTAGGTTTTTTTTAGTTTAGGGTTTATGTTTTATTTTTATTTATTTTTTAGGTTTATTTTTTTAAGTTTAGGTTTTATTTAGTTTTATTTTATTTTATTTTAAGTTTATTTTATTTTATTTTACGTTTAGGTTTATTTTATTTAAGTTTTTATTTTTAGGTTTATTTTTTTAGTTTAGTTTAGGTTTTATTTATTTATTTTTGTTTAGTTTTAATTTTTTATTTTATTTTATTTTTAGGTTTAGGTTTAGGTTTTAGTTTAAGTTTTTATTTTATTTTATTTTACTTATTTCATTTAGGTTTAGGTTTTTTTATTTATTTTATTTTTAGGTTTATTTAGTTTAGGTTTAGGTTTAGGTTTTTTTGGGTTTTAGGGTTTAGTGTTTAGGGTTTAGGGTTTGGGTTTTTTTTCAAAAAAGAAAATTTTATTAAAAAAGGATTAGAAAGTCCTTAAAGGGATAAATCTCAAAGTAATGCTCAAAGAGCTACTAACTAAAGAGATAAATCTATCTGAAAAGCGAAAGGAAAAGAGAAAACTTAGCAATAACACTAAAACCCTCGAGTAGATCACAAACCTATAAGAACCAAGATGAAAAAAAACGCAGAAACATAGCGAGATAATTTAAGAGAAAATATGAAAAAAAATGTAAGAACATAGAGAGAGAAAAGAAATTAAATCCACGGACAAAGCTGGACCAGTCAACTAAAGGAGCAACAAAATTTGTGAGCATCAAACTCAAAGAAGGGTTAAAGTCACATAATCTACTAAAAAAAGAAAAAAAACATCCGACCATTACAACCAAACTTACCTCGACTAAGGGTAACCATAACCAATAATTAGCAAAGTTCTAATATCGCCATCAAAGCCAACACAAAGAAATAGCGGGGATCAGAAAATATAGCCACCAACCCAGCAAATGGTAAAACAACAACCACAATAAACACCAATCCGATACTAGCCAAAGGACCACAAACCATCAAACCAAAGCGACAACAAAACCACCAAAATCGAAGAAAACCACAAAGGACCAATAAAACCAAACTATAAGGCCACCAAAACCATAAAGAAAGTCAGCTAAAACCTAAATGCCCAACAAAAAACTAGAGGAAGTGAAAATAAATGGCAAAAAAGCACCAACAATGAAAAAATCCAAGAAAATCCAATAGAAAAATACCCAAATCAGTCAGGAAAAAGGCCAACAAAATAACCGGGGAACTAGCTAAAGGAAAATCAAATAGCTTAAAACAAAATCTAAAAGAATCTAGTATAAATTTATCTAAATTGAAAACCTCTTAAATTCTTAGGAATATTATCATTGGTAAACAAAGTAAAGTTTGGGAGATAACTAGCTAAAAAAATCAACAGAGTTACCTTCTCTGTGTAATTTTAAAGAAAGTTTAGAGATAATAGCTTTAATATTTTTAATTAAATAAAAGCCTAGCATTACCCTTATGGTTAGAATTGATCCTAGCAACAACCATCTTAGCATCAGTTTTACCAAATAGCTAAAATTTCTCTCTAAACAAAGCTTAAGAGCATAAAAATAGCCATCAATTCAACAAAATAAGCGATTTAGTAGAAGTGAGTGGAAAATCAAAGATAATATTCTCATGATTGTTTCTAAAAATACCACCACAACCCAACTTGTTATGTGCAATAGATCCATCAATATTAATTTTAATGCAAAAATTAAGAGGCTTAATCTAATGAATAATTTTAAATTTAGGAGACAAGTCACAATATGGAGATACCCAATTTAGAGGCAACAAACTTACACCCTCTAAAATTAGTAGTACTTAGAGCGACCTTATGTAAAGAAAAAATCTTTTCTTTAGTCTAGCAATAATCCTTTTATGGTTCATAGGCACGTCATGTTGTTTAGAATCATTTCTATCAAGCCAAATAAACCAAATCAAAGTAATAGCCACCATAATTTTGATATGCACTTTAATAATATTAAGAAAATAAGAATCTAGATGTTGCATTAAATTGCCATTAAAACAACTTAAATTAAATAAAACCTCATACCAACCCCAAACTTTAGAGGCAATGGCACCATTAACAAAAACATGATTACCATTCTCAATATGAAAACAACACATGCATTTGGTAGGTAGATAATAACCTTTGTCCCAAAGTAAATATTTGATAACAATATAATCCCATAAAATTCTCCACACAAGAATAGAGTAAGAAGTAGGAATAATATTATTCCAAATTTAAAGAAAAATAGGAGAAGTGGATTTTTAACTTTAAGATAATGTATCTTTAAAGAAAATTCTCCATTCTAGAAAATTTAAATTTGATCAATTACCATCAATAGGAATATTAATGATGTTATTACTAATGAATCAACTCATTTAAAAGAGATAAATTCCATTCCCCATTATAAATAAAATGACTAACTTTCAAAGAAGAAGTAGAATGGGTATTAAGCAAAGAATCAATGGAAAAGTCCCCATCCACTTATTTAGTTTAGGTTTAGGTTTTTAGGTTTTTAGGTTTTTAGGGTTTAGGGTTTAGGGTTTAGGGATTAGGGCTTAGAGTTTTAGCATTTAAAGTTTTTTGTTTAGGGTTATAGTTTAGGTTTAGGTTTAGGTTTAGTGTTTTTAGGTTAAAGTTAAGGTTTAGGGATTTAAGGTTTAAGGATTAAGGCTAGCTTAGGGTTTAGGGTTAGTTTAGGCTTTAGGATTTAGGGTTTAGGCTTTAGGGTTTAGGATTTTTAGGGTTTAGGGTTTAGGGTTTAGGGTTTTAGGGTTTAGGGATAGGGTTTAGGGTTTTGAGTTTAGGGTTTAGGCTTTAGGGTTTTGTTTAACAAGGTATAGCTTAGTGTTCTAGGTTTTTTTAGGGTTGTATGTTTAGGGTTTATGGTTTAGAGTTAGTTTTAGAGTTTAGGATTTAGGGTTTTTATTTTTGAATTAAATAATATGTTTAAGTTTATTTAGTTTATTTACTTTATTTTTATATTTATTTTATTTTTTTTTATTTTATTTAGGTTTATTTTTTATTTATATTTTATTTAATTAATTTATTTTGGGTTTATTTGTTTTAGTTTAGGTTTTTACTTTAGTTTAGCTTTTTTAGGTTTAAGTTTAGGTTTATATTTATTTTTTAGTTTAGTTTTTTTATTTTTCTTTTTTAGGTTTAGGCATTATTTTTTATTTTAAGTTTAGGTTTAGGTTTTTATTTTATTTTTTTAGGTTTAGGTTTTATGTTTTTATTTGGTTTATTTATCAGTTTTATTTTTTAGTTTAGGTTTAGGTTTATTTTTAATTTATTTCATTTATTTTAGCTTAGGGTTTAGGTTTAGTTAATTTTTTATTTAGGTTTAGGTTTTATTTATTTTTGTTTAGGTTTAGGTTTATTTTATTTTGTTTATTTTAGCTTTAGGTTTTTTTTAGTTTAGGGTTTAGGTTTAATTTTTATTTATTTTTAGGTTTTATTTCTAGGTTTAGATTTTTGTTTAGTTTTGTTTTATTTTATTTTATTTTATTTTATTTTATTTTAAGTTCATTATATTTTTATTTTTCATTTAGTTTTTATTTTATTTAGGTTTTTTATTTTTAGGTTTATTTTCTTTTTTAGTTTAGTTTGGGTTTTATTTATTTTATTTTAGTTTAGTTTTTATTTTTTATTTTTTATTTTATTTTATTTTCAGGCTTTGGTTTAGATTAAGGTTTTAGTTTAGGTTTTATTATTTTATTATTTTATTTTATTTGGGCTTAGGTTTTTTATTTATTTATTTTTTGGGATTTATTTAGTTTTGGTTTAGGTTTTTATGTTTTTAGGTATTTAGGGTTTAGCATTTAGGGTTTAGGGTATAGGGTTTACGATTTGTGGTTTAGGGTTTAGGATTTCGGGTTGTAGGTTTTCGGGTTACGAGTTTTGGGTTTAGGGTTTTAGGGTTTAGCGTTGTTGGTTTAGGGTTGTAGTTTTAGGGTTTAGGGGTTTAGGGTTTAGGGTTTAGGGTTTAGGGTTTAGGGTTTAGGGTTGAAGGTTTAGGGTTTAGGGTTCGCTTTAGGGTTTAGGGTTAGGGTTTATTTTTTATTTTTTTATTTTTTTTAAATTAAGTAAAATAGTAGGTTTAAGTTTATTAAGTTTATTTATTATTTATTTTAGTTTAGTTTATTTTATATTTAGGTTTATTTTTATTTTTAGTTAGTTTAGTTAATTTAGTTTAAGTTTATTTATTTTAGTTTAGGTTTTTTATTTTAGTTTATTTTAAAGGTTTATTTTTTTAGGTTTAGGTTTATTTTTTAGTTTAATTTAATTTTTTTTTTTAGGTTTAGGTTTTATTTTTCATTTATTTTTAAATTTTTTTAAGCTTATTATTTAGGTTTAGGTTTTTATTTAGTTTTTATTTTATTTTATTTTATTTTAGGATTAGTTTTATTTTTTTTAGTTTAGTTTAGGTTTTTATTTATTTTATTTTTTTAGTTTCTTTAAATTTTTTTCTTCTTTTTTGTCTTCTTAGGTTTAGGTTTAGACTTTAGTTTATGTTTTTATTTTATTTTATTTTATTTTTTTTATTTTGGTTTAGGTTTTTTTATTTATTTTATTTCTAGGTTTTATTTAGTTTAGGTTTAGGTTTTTAGTTTATTAGGGTTAAGGTTTAGGGTTTAGGTTTGAGGCTTTTAGACTTTAGGGTTTTAAGGCTTGGGGTATGGGATTTAGGGTTTATTTTTATTTTAATTTATTTTAGTTTATTTATCTTAGGTTTATTGATTTTAGTTTAGGTTTTTTATTTTAGTTTATTTTTTAGGTTTAGGTTTAGGTTTAGTTTTATTTTTTAGTTTAGTTTTATTTTTATTTTATTTTTCAAGTTTAGGTTTTATTTTTTATTTTTAGGTTTAGGTTTAGGCTTTTATTTTATTTTTGGTTTATTTCTCAATTTTATTTAGTTTAGGTTTAGGCTTAGGTTTAGTCCATTTTAGGTTCAAGTATAGTTTATATTAAGTTTAGGTTTACGTTTTATTTATTTTAGTTTAGTTTATCTTAGTTTAGGTTTACATTTATTTATTTTTATTTTAGGTTTAGGTTTTTATTAGTTTAGGGTTTAGGTTTTAATTTTTTTATTTATTTTTAGGTTTAATTTTTAGGTTTATTGTTTAAGTTTAGGTTTTTATTTAGTTTTTATTTTATTTTATTTAGGTTTACTATTTTTATTTAGGTTTTTTTAATTTTCTCATTTAGTTTAGGTTTTTATTTATTTTATTTTAGTTTAGTTTTTATTTTTTATTTTAGTTTCTTTTTAGGTTCAGGTTTAAGTTTAGGTTTTAGTTTATGTTTTTATTTTATTTTATTTTGGTATAGGTTTTATTTATTTATTTTATTTTAGATTTTATTTAATTTAGGTTTATGTCTTTAGGGTTTAGGGTTTAGGGTTTAGGTTTAGGATTTTATGGATTAGGGTTTAGGTTTTTTATAGGGTTTAGGGTTAGGTTTATGGTTTAAGATTTAGGTTTTTGTGTTTTGGCTTTAGGGGTTTGGGTTTTTTTGGCTTAGGGTTAGATTAGGGTTTAGGGTTTAATTTAGATTTTTAGGGTTTAGGGTTTAGGGTTTTATAGTTTAGGGTTTGGGGTTTAGGGTTTAGGGTTTAGGGTTGTAGGTTTTAGGGTTTAGGGTTTAGGGTTTAAGGTTTAGTGTTTAGGATTTTGGATTTAGGGTTTAGTGTTTAGGGTTTAGTATTTTAGTGGTTAGGGTTTAAGATTTAGGTTTAGGGTTGTAGGTTTAGGGTTTAGTTTTTATTTTTTTAATTTTATTTTATTTTTAGGTTTAGGTTTTATTGTAGCTTATTTTTATTTTTATTTTATTTTATTTTGGTTTAGGTTTATTTTTTTATTTTATTTTTAGGTTTTATTTAGTTTAGGTTTAGGTCTTAGCTTTTTATGGTTTAGGGTTAGTTTAGGGTTTAGGTTTTAGGTTTTAGGGTTTAGGGGGTTTGTGGTTTAGGGTTTAGGGTTTAGGGTTTAGGGATTTTAAGGAAACTCACAAAGGGGAGAATTTTATTGCCACAAAGAAAGGAGTATAAGGTCTTTAAAGGGGATAATTCTTTATACATTTATCCTAGTGAGAAAAATCCCCTATCTAATGCAAAAAAACAAGGAAACTAAATAAAAGAAATAACAAACCAAAAAGCAAATAAGGAACAACATAGGAAATATATCGATCAGCCAAAGCCCACTACTAGGGTTAGAAGTCTTTTGACAGTTGTACAATCCACATACAGGTTTCAAAATTTGCAGAGAACCTGTAAAAGAATCATGCAAGCAACTAGAAATTATAATTAGCATAGCTAGAGAAAATCAAGCTTTAGCACATAATAAAGAGCAATATAAGAGAAAATTTCTAATATGGCTCAGGCTGAGTCACCTGCATCTTCCGGGGCAATCACAAATGTGAGCATCCAAACTTCAAAAGAAGGGTTATAGTCACATATGCTACTACTAGCCAAAAAATAATAGAGAAATCATCCCAGCCATCATAGCCCACTTACCTCGATGGAGGCAATCTTCCAAAGAGTGAAAGTCAATAATTCTCTTGTACGTGTAGCCCAAGCAATAGAAAAAACTGGCCCACAAAACACCAAGTCATTAAGTCCACCAAAAGGAAGTAGCATCAACAAAACCACCATAGTAGAAATGAAAGAGCAGCTGCCAAGATATCACCTAAAAAATAAAGTAACCATGAAAGAACCAAACCCACTAGAGTCACAGACAACCACAAGCAACTGCGCAAAACCAAAATAATAACCTACAACTAGCACCAAGAAACTAGCAATTCCAAACCAGATTAGAGGTCAAGGCCAACACTAATGGCAGCCACCAATCCTACCAATACAGCAGAGGCAAGAAATAAAAAGGCAATCCCAATACCTCCATCAGAAATAGAAAGACAACCACAGGAAAATAGCAAACACCTAGCCACAAAACGAATAATGAAAAGCCACCAAAAGGTCAACCCTACAAGTTAACAATAGATCTGAAAGAAAAAAAAGGAAAACCAACCAAACTAACTAGCACAACCAACCAAACCAGCCAGCCCATAACACCATCCATCCAATTAACAAAGCTATAGAAGACTCGATAAGGAAATAGCCTCAAAAGGAGGCAATCCCAACCTAGAGAAAGATGGGCATGACAATCAACAAGAAGCCACCTAAAACTTCTAAGAAATAAATGGTCATCCCAACCACAAAATGCCACGACTTAGAGGACCACCCAACCACAAATAACCAAACCAAAACCACCAAAAGGCCAAAAAAACTCAAGGGTAAAAGATTATTGACGACCATCAAATAATAGCCACCCAAGATAGCCATAAGGGTAAAGCAAATAGAACCCAGGGCCCAAAAATAGCAGCAGAAAAACCTCCTTAAGTAAAGAAATAGCCAGCCAAAACCATAGGAAAAACAAGGACCAATTAAGAAAGGGGAAAAGCCAAAATCATACAGGCATAACCCAGAAGGAGGCCACCACAAGATCATGGCAGCACATGAAGAAATTGTTGACATTTAGATCCCAATAAATAATTACCAAAGAGAACACCTCTCCAACAAGAGGCAGACCCACCACCTCAAAGAGATCTCCCAAGTATTATAGGACAAACCATATGAAATAACCAAAAAAATGCAACAAATTGAAAATGCACACAGAGAAAATCATAGAGAACCTAAAATACACAAAGAAAAGTTAATTTTGAGATAAGGTAATCAGTGTTATCGGATTAAAAGCATCTCAATTTTCTAGGTAAATTATGATGTTCATAAAGTGAGATCATTTAATTTAGCACCTTTAGCGATAATGCACATACATTGCTTTCATGCCAAATGTGAGAAATTTTAAAGCAAACTTGAGAGAGGAGTGTTCTAGTATGATTAAGAAGGTAGAATAAATCCGCATTCCCCACCTTAGTGGAAGTCAGCATGTCAATGAGTAAGAGAGCATCAACTTCAACCCAAATATTGATAAAAACTTTTTGCAAACAAATGCCAATAGCTTTGTTTGCAACCATTAATTCAGCATAGATATAACAAGCTTTAGAGGATAAGAAAAGCACAAATGACATTACCTTTAAAACCCCTAAAATTACCACCACAACCAAATGTATTCTAAGAGATAGAGCCATCTGTATTAATTTTAATAATATTATTATGAGGTTTTATTCAATATATAATCCTATCTTCTTTATAGAAGGTGATCTCAAGCAGGTAAAGAACAAATTTTTTGGCCACAAATTTGCAACCTCTATAATGAGTGTTACTAATTAAATTAGCATTAAATAAAGCATGAATTTTTTCTTTGGTTCTAGCAATTATATTATTCATAGGAATATCACAATTTTAGCAACATTTCTACCCATCCATATGAACTAATGATGGTAATGGAAATTAAAACTTTGATATGACCTTTCATAGTTTTTTGGAAATAGGCTTCAATAAATTGATATAAAGAAATAAAACCATGGAAATGGTTAGTATTTGAAAGATCATCATACCAAAACCATAATTTGGAGGCAATAGCATCATTGACAAAACATGATTAACATTTTCAATATGAAATCAAAAATTACATTTGGAATGCAAATGAAAACATTTATTCTAGCAAGGAATCAACAAGAATGAAGTTTTTAGAATTCTCCAAGTAAGGACAAAATAAGAGATCAGATGAAATTATTCCAAAGTTTAATAAATATATTAGATGAAATATGAGCATCTATAATATAATTCCAGCCTCTTTAAGAATAAAATCAACATTATTAGATAGCTTAAAAAGAATTTGATCAGGCTTGTTGGAAAGGATAGGAATATCAGTAAATTTATATAAAAGATAGATATGAATAAATTGCTAAGTTTTATCATTCCACTTATTATTAAGCAAAAGAGTTAACTTTAGTAATAGTAGAATGAGTAGATAAAAATAATCAATAAAACCACAACAATCCAATTACCTTGCCAAAAGAAAGATCCTTAATTTATACCCCAAGATATCAAGGACCTCCCATTTAATGGAGAAAAGCCTTTTCCAAATCATGGAGTCACCACTTTATAAGTACAGAGGTGCTAACCCTAGCGGTATTTAGTCATAAAATTAGCCAGAGGCTATCTTTTTTCTAAAATTCTACTAGAGTTTATGTGAGAAGGTAGTAATAGCTTCGTGAATAGGTTTGTAACCAAGCCCACCTTCACCCAGAGGACCACAACATTTATGCCAAGAAGTCCAATGCATCATTTTAATTGAATTATTAGAGCCCCATAAAACTTTATTAAAGAGAGCGATCGATTCTATTTAAGATAGAATTAGTAGGGATAATGGTTTGAATAAGATATAAAGGCATCAAATTAAGAGTACTCTTAACAAAAGTAAGCCTCCACCAAAAGAGTAAGTGAAATTCCCACTGAAATTTTATTAAAATTTTTTTTGCATAAGCTTTCAAATATGGGCTCCTTTTGACCTTTAAAGAGGAGCACCCAAGAGGATCCTTTATTAATAGGGAGTTGTTGGTGTTTAAAGTTAGTGATTCTCAAGATATGATTGATTTTGTTATTAGAAATTTTAGAGGAGGTAATAAAGTAGCTCTAGCTTTCATTAATAGAAAGACCACTTTCTCTACAAAAATTATTTAAAATTTCTTTAAGTCTTTTGATATGATGAAAGGAAGCATTAGAAAGATAATGAAATCATCAATAAAGTTAAGATGAGAAATAGGGATACCACCAAGAGTTTTAAAGTACATGCTAGGATTGTTATTAAATAAATCATTTAATGTCATAGAAAGGTATTCCACAATAATAATAAACAAAGAAGGGGACAAAGGATCTCCTTGTCTCAAACCATGAGAAGAAGGAAAAAAAGCTTAAAGCTTCACCATTAAAAGAATAAAATGCAAGGCATTATTAATATAAGTAATAAGGTTAATGAAATTATCGAGAAACCAAATAAATGCATGATATTTAAAAGGAAATCCCAAGAGATATTATCAAAGGATTTAGAAATATCTATTTTAAAAAGGATGTTACCACCTATAGTTGGAACATCCAAATCATGAATTAGCTCTTGAGCAAGAAGAATGTTATCATATATAGATCTCCCTCTAACAAAACCAGTTTGGTTGAGAGAGATAATTTTTTGAAGCACAAACATAGTCTATTAGCAAAAAATTTTAGAAATCAATTTGTTAATTAAAGTGCAAAGACTAAATGGTTTGAAATCACTCCAAGAATCCAAATTATCTTTTTTAGGTATGAGAACAATGAAAGTGCTTGAAAATATTTAGGAGAGGATTAGCAATAAAGAAATAAAAAATAGCATCAACTAAGTCATTCTTAAGTAGACCAACAATTTTGAAAAAAAAATGATTTGTATAACCCTCAGACTGCAATGGAATCAATGTTCATGCTATTAAGAACTTTACCAAACTCATCTTTAGTAGGCAACCTAGTAAGCCAATGATTATCATTATTGGTAATAATAGAGGGGATTAAAAGTGAATTAGAAATAGCTTCATAAGAGTGGCTTTTGTTAAGTACATTTCTAAAGTGGTTAATAATAGAATCTTTTATAACATTAAAATTAGTGAAATAATCTCCATTATCACTTTTAATTTTTTGGATAGAATTTAAAGCTCTTTTTTTATTAAATAAGGCATGAAAATACCAAGTATTCCTATCCCCATCAATAATATGTTTACTAGCAGCTTTTTTGCCGCCAAAAGGTCTCTTTCATATTCAAATAATTAATAAGATTATCTTTTGCTTCATTCAAATCCTTAAGCTTAGAAGAATCAGTCAAAACAACATTTTCAAGATCACAAACCAAAAGTTCCATGTTTTTTATATTAGCAAAAAGATTTTTAAAACAAGGTTTGTTCCACCAAACTAGATTTTGTTTGAGCCTTTTAAGCTTAAACCATAATCTATATACCCTAATTGAATAAGTAAGGGGCAATCCAATTAATGGCCACTACTTTAAAAAATCTAGATGCTTAATCCACATATTTTGAAATCGAAAGTGAGGTGTTTAATCTTTTAGAGTTATCTTTAACATAAACCAAAAGAGCAGCGTGATTAGATAAAGTTCTACTCAAATGGTCAATAGAGGTAAGATGCCATTGATTAATCTAATGATAGTCAAAATGAATTCTATCAAGATGTTGCTAGAGCTTAGAGTTTTGCCAAGTATAATTATAGCTTTAAAATCAATGTAAATAAGATTGTAAACAAGAATCATATTTGAGAATTCTTCCATAGAATGAATATTAGAGAGAAACCACCCCTTCTTTGTGAATATAGAATAGTGTTGAAATCTCCCCCAACCAACCAAGGTTTGTTAATAGAAAGAGCAAAACTTCTCAAATTCTCTCAAAGAACATTCCAACAAGCTCTATTACAAGAAGCATAAATAAAAGAGCCAAGCACACAAGAATCACCAAAAGAAATTTGAGCATTGACAACATGTTGAAGATCATCTAAAATTTAAAAAAAGCTATTCCAAAAGCACCAAATTTTATTACTGATGTTAAAAAAAAAAAATTACTAAAACCAAGCATTCTAGCAACATGATTAATTTTATCACATGTATAAGAGTTCAATAACAATAAGTAAAGAGATATTATAAATTCTATAGAGATTTCTAATACGATTATGAATAGTGAGGGTACCAATCCCTCTAACATTCCAAATAAGAGAATTAAACATAAAAAAAATTGTTAAAGTAAATTAAATGATAATAATAAAGGGAGAGAGAGAGAGACCGAGAATAACAAATCCTCTCCTAAGCCAAAAATTGAAACAATACATTATTTATGTGAAGAGGATCTAGATCTAGCAGACCTAGCAAGATTAGGAGGTTCCATCTTAGAGTTCTTAGTTTCCTTTTTAAAGACAGTTCATATATTTTTGTTTTTCTCCAAAGTGTCACCATCAGAATGAGATAGATTAGGAATATTATTAATAGGATAATGATCAGTAAGAACATCTCTAATGACAACTTCCTCCTCTTCAAAATTAGCATTTTGTTGAAAAGTGGGATTAGAATGAAGATCAATCTTGGAATTAGGGGAAGGAGAAGAAAGTATACCATTGAAAGCACAATTACTAATGTCAGAATTAGTGTTTTGCTCAAGAATTTTATCCACATTCAAGTTATCATTTAAAACCTCATTCTCATCAATTAATGCTGGTAAAGAAGTAGGAATAGACTCATTAGAGAATGAATCATCATTTTTTCAGTCTCCTTGAATATGGAATTAGCCATAATAGGCATATTCTCATGTAAAGAAAGGCTGTTAGACAAATCATGTTTTTCAACATTATTAATACCTTTTTCATGGTTGCAATGAGAAGTAGAAACAACAATTTTAGGAATATCAAAATATTCCAAAGAATCCGACCTAATATCAACATTTAAGTTAATTTTAGGCACAAAATAGCTTTTTAACTTTATTAGTAGCTAATTTAGTGTTAGGATCATTCAAAATTTTCTTTTTAAGATGTTGGAGAATAACAAAACACTCTGAATTATCACGACCATGTATCTTGCAATGGGAATAAAAAATTGGAAAATTTTTAAATTTGACTTTTTGTAAATAACCAAACTCTTTAGATTTGATCCAGAAATCCTTAGGATGTTTTTTAGATATGTCAAGTTTAACCAACATACAAGCAATAGGGATGGTATCTCACATGATAACGATCAATTTGGGCGGTGACGAAAAAGCCACGATAGCAAATAAAACACGGTGGGTAACATAGTGGATTCTCATATTTGGAAGAGCAACCCACAGATAGGTGATTCATCCTTTATATTCAAAAGGAGACCACTTAACAAATGCATTTGACAATTAAAGACAAAATAAGATTGACATTAGAAAACCCTTGAATAATCCAAATCATTCATAAGTTGAATTAGAATATGTCTTGGATCGATCAAGCCAATAGAAAAATCACCTGAAAGTTTAAGGTTATGGAAAAAAGATTAGATCTTACCCAAATTTGTCTAGCATAAAGAAAATTTTCCAATTAAAGTTAATTTGAAAGGTTTTGCAAGCTTTTTGACATCAAGACCTTAACACATGATCATACCCTCAAAAAAGAAGTCAAAATAAGATTTATAGAGTCATAATAGGTAGAGCTCTTACCATAATGTGCATCCTTATAAGATTTAATAGAAAGAATGACATTAGGTTTAGGGATCCCCATAAAATCGGATGTCCTAGCCAGATCATAAAAAATGGGAGAAATAAGCCACGGTTTGAGGTCACCACATCCATAATTAGAAGAGTCACATCATGAAAGCCATATATTGAAAAAATCTAGAAATTAGTTGAGAATGATGAAGGATCCACAAAAAATTTAAGAAGGGGATGCTGATGAAGGGAAAATGAAATCACTAGAGCTCTGGGTGGGGGGTTTAGGGTTTAAGTTTATTTTATTTAGTTTATTTAGTTTAGTTTTATTTTATTTTAGTTTAGGTTTATTTAATTTAGGTTTATTTTATTTATTTATTTAAGTTTATTTTATGTTTATTTAGTTTAGGTTTTATTTAGTTTTATTTAGCTTAGTTTAGTTTATTTTTAGGTTTAGGTTTAGGTTTAGGGTTTATGGATTAGGGTTATGTTTAGGGTTTAGGGTTTGTGGGTTTAGTTTGGGAGTTTAGGTTTTTTAGGGTTTAGGGTTTAGGGTTTAGGGTTGTGCTTTAATTTAGGGTTTATTTTGGGCTTTTAAAGAACAAATTCATATTTGATATTTCATCTTTTGATTTCATCTACCAATTAATGCACCAAGTTTTCTAAGACAACAACAGATAAAAAAATGAGCATGCATAGAGCAAATCGAACTCTAGATAACTAGAATTGTTTCTAAAAAAGACACAATTCCATGCAGATCATCAACCATTCCTCGCTTTCCCATCAAAACCACCCCCTATATAGCAAAGATCCACCATCATATCCTCACCTCCTCTCCTCCTCACCACCATGGTTATAACCTCCATTGCCTCCCACCTCCATAACCACCACTACTGGATGACCACCTCCATATCCACCTCCATCCCCCACCAACACTATGATAACCATCACCTCGCCCTCCATCTAGATCTAGACTTAGCCTCGATTGTGATGTTCCTGCCATCACCCATTCTTAGGGTTTAGTTTATTTATGTTTTATGGTTAGGTTTATTTTTATTTACTTATTACTTATTTTAGTTTAGGGTTTGGGGTTTAGGGTTTTGGGTTTAAGGGCCATGGTTTATGGTTTAGTTTAGGTTTAGGGTTAAGGGGGTTTATTCTTTAGGGTTTAGGTTGGGTTTTAGAGGTGGAGTGAGTGGGTTTTGAGGTTTAGAGTTAAAGGTATAAGGTTGAGGTTTTAAAAAAAAAACCAGGTAGAGTATTTAGTTTATTTTTCTTCATTTTAATTTATTTTATTTTCTTTTATTTAGGTTATTTTATTTTATTTAATGTAGTTTATTTAATTTAGGATTATTTATTTTAATTTAGGTTTCTTTTATCTTAGTTTATTTTTTAGGTTTAGGTTTAGGTCCATTTTTTTTAGTTTTATTAGGTTTAGGTTTTATGTATTATTTAGGGTTAGGTTTTATTTTTTTTTAGTGTTAGGTTATTATTTTAGGTTTATTTTTTAGTTTAGGCATTAGCTTTATTTTAAATTATTTTATTTAGTTTAGGTTTAAGTTTAGGTTTAGTATAATTTGGGTTTAGGTTTTATTTATTTTAGTTTTATTTATTTTAGTTTAGGTTCATTTATTTTATTTTGTTTATTTTATTTTATTTTATTTTAGTTTTCATAGTTTATGGTATTGTTATTTTATTTACTTTTAGGTTTATTTTTAAGGTTTAGGTTTTACTCAATTTATTTTATATTAGGTTTAATTTTTTTATTTTAGTTTAGTTTTATTTTATTTAGGTTTTATTTTAAGGTTTATTTTATTTTTAGTTTAGTTTAGGTTTTATTTATCTTTATTTTAGTTTTATCTTTTATTTTTAGCTTTAGAGGCCTAGTCAGCTTATTTATTTATTTTTATTTAGGTTTAGGTTTAGGCATTTTAGGATTTAGAGCTTTATTTAGTGATTAGTAGGGTTGAGTTTAATGTAGGAGGGTTTTAGGTTTAGGGTTTAGGGTTTTACTTTAGTTTCAAGGTTTAGTTTAGTTTAGGGTTTAGGGTTTAAAGTTTTTTATAACAAAGTTTAGGGATTTGGGGTTTAAGGTTTATGGTCTTAGGGTTTAGGAGTATTTAGGGTTTAGGGTTTTAGGGTTTAGGGTTTAGGTTTAGTTTTAGAGTTTAGGATTTAGGGTTTAGGGTTTAGGTTTTAGGTTTTAGAGTTAGGGTTTCGGATTTAGTTTAGGGTTTTGAGTTTTTGGTATTTGATTTTTTAACAGAGAACAAATTCAGATTCAACATTTCTTCTTTTTGATTTCATCAACCAAGTAACACACCATGTTTTCTAAGACATAAGCAACGACATATATAAAAAATGAGCACACATAGAGAAAATCAAAAACCCTAGATAACAAGAACCGTCTCTACTTTAAAGACATAGTTCCATAAGCAAATAGATAGATTACATTCTTCGCCGAACTATGCATTATTAATACAATTTTAATAGAAAAATAAATTTATTAGAAAACCCAAATAAATTCATAACATGAAAATAAATCCTAAGAGATATTATTAATTAAAAATCTTTGTTAATATCTAATTTGAAAAGAAAATATTATAAAGTAAAATATAGATCTAAACAAAAACTAGTTTGGTTGAGAGGGATAATCTTATGAAGAAAAGAACTGTGGCAATAATTTTGGAAATTAGCTTAAAGAAGGTGCAAAGACTAATAGGTCTAAACTCACTCCAATAGTCTTGATTATCTTTCTTAGGTATGAGAACAATAGAATTGCTAGAAAAATATCTATGAAAAGGATTACCAATAAAGAAATCAACCATAACATCAATCAAATCATTTTTAATAATAAACCAACATTTTTGAAGCAAATTGAGTAGTGAAACCCTCCGGACCAGCAATAAAATCAATGTTTATGCAATTAAGAACTTCAAAATTTTCATCTTCATTAGGAAAAATAGTAAATAAAGCATTTTCATCATTGGTAATAATAGAAGGAATCTAGCAATTTAGAAATAGCTTCAAAAGAGAAACTCTTATTAAGCATATTTCTAAAATAATTAATAACTGAATCATTGATATCATTATTCTCCAAAATCCATTCTCCATTATCATTTTTAATTTTTTGAATATTATTTAGAGCTCTCTTTTTATTAACTAAAGCATATAAATACTTAGTATTCCTATCACCATCCGTAATATGTTTACTAGCAACTTTTTGATGCCAATAAGTTTCTTCCATATTTTGAAAATTAACAAGTTTATCCTTCACCTCATTCAAGTCCATAATCTTGGAAGGTTCCATCATAACAAAAACTTCAAGATCACAAACCAAATTTTCCATATCCTTGATATTAGGAAAAAGATTTTTAAAATAATACTTATTCCACCAAACTAGATTTTATTTTAGTCATTTTAGTTTATATCAGAGCCTATTCATCCCCCTAATCAAATTATCAGGATATATAAGAGCTTTCCAGTTTTTAGGCACAACATTAAAAAATTAATTACAGTGTTTATTTTTTAGATGTAGAAAACCATGCAGATCTTAGGGAGTACTTATTGAAGTGATCAGGTATGATATTAGAGAATGATGCACTATCTCAAAAGATAGAAATCATCACCCTATATTGAACTTAATCACCTAATAAGGACTCTAAGGCATGATGGGTCTTTGAATATATAAAGATCATTCCCCTACTTTACATGGAGAAGTAAAGTTGAGTTTATTTTAAGCTGAGTTCATTAAGTTCCCTATGGATCAAGCCCCCATAGTTAATTACATCTTAAGGAATGGGAATTCTTTAGGAAGTCTCTCAATTAAAGTAGAAATTAAAGTCTCCAAAGATTTCAAGGCTAGACTATCAAAAGATTGTTTGTATAAGAAAATTAATTATGATTATTCAAGGAGAAGACTTATTATCGAAGCCAAAAGGGAAAGAGTAGGAAATGCTCATGATACTAAGAAACCTAGTGAGCATTCCAATCTATCCTATAGTTGGCCTTTATATGTTTGAAGTTGAAGAGATTAATTTTATTGAAGTTGACATTTTATTATAAAGCTAAGAATTATAATCAAACAACACAAGGTTGTGGAAATGCCTAGAGGTGAAGATTTATGCTAGTAGCTTGATGGAAATATAGCAACCTACCATATATATCTAGGGAGCTTTGGAATAAGGCAAAGCATGACCTAGGTCTAAGCAAAAACGGGCATAAGGTTTACCTCCACAAGAGAGAATAAACCACCTGATTGCTGGGCTTATAACTGCCTGGAGTGGCCACTAGCTAACTACTCCTGCAATTTTAAAACCATGTAGAAAAGTATTATGCATTTGGAAGATAGTTAGACTATTATTAATTTAGAAAGAGACAAAAGTCCTTAAACCCACTCCCTAAGAGACTAGAGCATGAGTGGAATGAGTAATGACTTAATCTACAAATGCAAATATTTCAAATTTTATTTTATTTTAGACACATTATTTTGACAAAGGTTTCGGCATTTTGTATGCCTATAAGCATGATGAAGTTAGATTATTGGCTAAATCAATGAGATAGAGGTGTTTTCCTCCATAGAGGAGACCCTCAAAGGTAAAGCCTTCCCCTGTTGTGAAAGGATGGAAACCCTCTCTTAGCGAGTGAAGCAATACACATGCATGATGTGAGACATACAACATTCAATAAGGGGTTACTAAATATTTTAATTATCTTGATTTAATTCCTAGGCTTTATGTGAGGTTATGAATTATTTAAAACTTTAGTTATGAGTTGTAGTTGGGTAAAAGATTTATTTTTTCCAATGAACCTAATCGCATCTAAGCCACACATTCAAACATCAATCATTTAAGAAACTATGGAAAGCATGCCATTTCTAATACAAATCCTAAATAAATCATCAACCAATTTCTAACTATCAGTGAAAAATAAAAGGATGTGGTCAAATACCATCAAAAAAAGAAAAGATGTGTAGAATCTACCCTTATACAACCCAAAATTACAAAATAATAATTATAATTTATAATGAATGAATGCTATGGGGTCTTCATTCTTCATTCTTCATTCTACATGTCTTCATTTCATTCCTTTGATTTGATTTGCTCTAATTCAAAGGCATCACATGGCCTCCCAGGACAAAGCTTTCTAGCCATTGCTCATCCTTATCCCCATAGCACTAATCCTAATTCTTAATTGTAAAAAAATTAAGAATAAAGAAAATAAATCTAACTAAACCTATAAAATAGGTTAGTTAAACATACATACAATCCCAAGAAATTATATCATAATTTAGACTTAGCACCATGCATATGGTTAATCAAAGACCTAACTTGGATTATTCTTGGGGGCTTAACTGCAAGAGAGCATTTATATTTATTATTTTAAGAGGCCCCTTAAGAATAATCCCATGTATAAAAACATGATTAGGCTAATCACGGCCTACCATCCGGTCTACGAGGCATACACCCTAAGATCTAGTCTACATACATCACAAACCAAAATATACATCATACCAAACACCTCCCTAACATGAAGCTAGAAGTAGTGACTTAATTCTAATATGTGTGTTAAGGCTTGCTGTATGTCTTGCTAGGCATTAGAGTTGTAGTTCTCTAAGTGTAGAAAGATTTAATTTAACATGAAGGGTTAGTTTCACTTAAAGTTATTTAATTGATTTGAGAATTTTAATTTATGTTTTCTTTTGTTTCATCTGATTACATAGCAACTAAGTGTTATAAAGAGAAGAAAAAAGGATTGCCGTCTTTGATCCTTACCTTAAGTCACTTTCTAAAGCATGTTAATTTGATTTAGTTCTCTTTAGTGAATGGCTTATTACACATTTTAACTTAATCCTAAGTTTAGGCTTACTTTAAATAATCTTATTTAATATGAAAAGAATCTTAAGATTAGTTCAATTGAATTACTATGACATGACATATGTTCAATCATTGATTTCCATCAAATGTAACATGCATATGATATTAATCCTAAATATACCTAAACATACAATATGTTTTAGCACACTTAGATGATGAATGTAGATGTGTATATTTATAGAAAAGGATATTTCATTCATTAGCTAAATGCACATACAAGTGTATAAAAGTTTTAAGCGAATACTTGGCCATTGTTAAACTATGGGAATGAGGTAAAGACCTCCTTGGGGCTACTTAAAGCCTCACATCCCTAGATTGTCCAGCTTAGATATAGCCACTATTCTTGAATACATAAGAATGTGCAAATGACTACAAGAATGAAAAATCATGCAAAAGTTGTATTTCTTTAAATTGAATTATTTATACATGTGAGCTAAAGTTGAATAGAAAATTTTCATTCATTATCTAAATGCACATAGAAATGTGAAAAAGTTTTAAGCGGATACTAGCCATTGTTAAAATGGGTGAGGTAAAACCCTTGGGGCTACTTAAAGCCTTGCGTCCCCAGAATGTCGAGACTAGATATACCCACTATTCTTGAATACACATGAATGTTCAAGTGACTAGAAGAATGAAAAATCATGCAAAAGTTGTATTTCTTTCAATTGAATTATTTATACATGTTAAAGTTCTATCTAAATTCTAACATAGAAAGACATAGGAATGAATCCAAACAAATGTTGTGACCTTTTTGGACAATACACATGTTAACATTCATACTTTATGTAAATCCATATAGACTAACAAAGAGAACTCCATATCACATGTTAAGCCATAGACACATGCAAGCTTAAAATTTTTATAACTATTATCACTCCAAATATAATAGTTGACTTATAAACTTTGAAAATAACTTTGATATAATAGTGATAATAGCCACACATATATTAAATTAGATCAACACATGTAAGCTTAACATAAAGGGAACCATTTGATTTAGTTAATTTTTCAAAAGATGAATGCATGAATCAAATGACATATAACATTTAATATGATTGGAGAAGAATAACTAAACATAAGCACATGATTTCATTCAATTAAATTAAATCATAAGTACAATCATATCAAATAAAATCATAATAGGAAACCAAAGTTTCTTATGTCACTTTGAAATTTTATGTTTCAATTTGATTTAATGAAATGAAAGAAAGTTTGTTGATCTAACCCATTCCCATGTTTGTGAATTGATTTTGTTTAATAAAATTTAATTAAGTTGATTTTATAGATTAATTAGGTTATTATAAAATTAAATTCCTTACATATATTTACCTTAAAGTAATTAATTAAATAATTATGAGCCAACATGATATGCATGGAAAATAACTTACAATGATACTAAGAAATGAAAGAGCCTAATGAAATTAGCTCACAATTATTAATTAGATTAAGAAATTTAATTAATTACGTTTATTATTTTCTCACACATATGGATAAATAATAATTTCATTAACTCTCTTTAGACTATTAAATACCTAAAGATCTACCCATGAATTAATTAATGAAGATCAAATATGATTATAATTTTAATTTGATTAATCAAATCATTAATTAATTAATCAATTTCTCTTACTTAATATGCCAAATTGATTAATTATCCTCCAAATGAGAAAGATATCTTATTTTCCTATATTTTATATGAATAATCAAATAAAGCTTAGTCAATTGTAATTAATAGTTAAATTAATTATAATTAAGAATATGTCTTATAACTATTTTTTTTGCTTTTAATGAACATATAACAATTATTGAATTGATTTTTATAATTGACATTAATAAATTGTGTCCATTCAAATTTTATATTTGATTATAATATTTATAATGTTATTGGTTTAGTTAATTTGTTTATACAAAGTTTTACTTAAATTTTATGATAATTTAATTTGTACATTTTTTTTTTTGGATTTTGTTTGATCACATATTATTTCTTTCTTATTTTTTTCTAAAGATTGATTAACTCTTTTTTAGATCGATTGAATTTAATAATAAATAAAATATTGGATTAAATGATCATTGATCAAAGATCAAATGGCCCATGAGTTAATCATGGCTTGATAGGTGCAATCAAATCACTATGCCATTTGACCTAATCAAAACAATTCACTTCAAACACATAAAATGAATGGTCTTACTTTTGTCTCTAAACTCTCACCAAAATGATTAAAATGTAAAGTGCAAATGCTCTAAAGGTTGGATCCCTTGCATTCAATTCACATCAAACATGAGATTTCTATGGATTTCTAAGCGTTTAAGAATTATACCTCACCGGAGTTAATGTTTGATGGATTCTGACCAAGAGGTGGCTTCATTTGGAAGAAATGAATCCCTATTGAGGTGCTTGTTGGGTCATATCAATACTTTAGCTAGCATTCTTTTTCTTTGCTCCTGTGGTTCACTTCCTCCTAACTTTCTCATAAACATCTGGCTTTTGGTATCTTACTGGAAGAGGAAAATCAAAATTCTTGACTTTTCTAAATGTTCTCAGAGCAATCATATCCACATATATAGTCTCATTTAGATGATAAAACTCATGCTATAATATGCGAGCCATCCATCTAGAAGCGACAATTTTGATAGGTTGACCAAAATGATCATGAATTACCTTCATCTGCGATCTTTGCTCTATCATAGCTCTAAATCCATCAATGCTTAAACATCTTTCAAAGAACAAAGCTATTTTGATTCCCTTCGACTTTGGATTAATTATTACTAGAGATTAAAGGTTGATCATCTTGTGCACTCCTAAGAGCATAGGTAATGTATTTCTTTGTGCCTTCAAGAATAATAATCTCCACTCAGTTATATATATATGATGTGTTAGGGTTGAGAACATTAGGTTCAAAATCCTAGAAGGCGACCATACCACTATGGATCATTAAAGAACCCTCCAGGAGCTACCAACAGTGACTTTGATTTAGAATTTCTGTATAGATCATTGAGGATGGCTTTCACGATAATTAAACCCCTGGCATACTATTCTACATCAATACTTGCACCTATTCCATGGTCATTCAGCTCATTTCCCTCAAAAGAATACCAATATGTGGAGCGGCCGCGACCAGGAGCCTTCGCATAAGCAATCATGTCATATGATCTTACGGATCTTCTTTGAGTTGATCTCCAAGGAGACCTCAGCGGTGGGCTCATGGAGGACCATGTCAGCCTTGACAATTTTAGTGATTCTTTCTTTACGCTAAATCGGAGAACCATCCACGGAGACTTTCAAGGGGATCTTCTATGACCGTGATGCAATGGGAGAAGCAATGAAGAATGCTTGGAGCTAGAAAGTCATAGTCTTTATGAAGGAGGATAGAGGCATAGAAGGATAGTTCACGGAAGCCGAGCTATCGAATGGCATGGTTCGATCAATCAATAAAAAATTCATGGCATCTCTCATGTGCTTTCTATAGGTAGCATTTATGGGGCCTAGTTGGGATAAAAAAAGTCTCTCAATACTACCGCATGCTTCTGTGTCTCGATTTTGGAGAAAGTGATGGAAGAGGAGGTCACGGAAGAAGAGGGAGGCATGGATCTTTGCTTAGGTCGCTAGGCTTCTTGAGAGGAAGAGATGGACATGAGGAGAGTTCCTTTTGCTTTATGTCCGGAGGAGAGGTGAGATATATTTTTATTTTTTTATTTTTAGGACCAGGATGGGAGAGCTCTCAAGTGAAGTAGGAATGAGAGGACTTTGGCTTCTCTTCCCGAGAAAAGGACAAGGACTCATTTTTTTTGTTTTTCTAGTGTCATGTTTTGCTGTGAGAGGAGAGAAAGAGAGAAAGAGACAGAGATATATGCTAACTTTGTCTTACATTCCCTAACTTCTCCCATGTTCCCATTTTTTATTTCTTTTTTTTGTTTCCATTTTTATATGTTTTCATGATCACATAAATTAACAAGGAGTAGGTCATTTAATAGTTTTGTCATTTTCACTTTTTTTAAAAAACATTTGGTGAAACTTGATTATTTTTAAATAAATGATTTTAAAAGTTTTACAAAATTTTAATAACTTTAGTAAATAATTGAATGAAAATTTATAAGTTGTGTATCAAATAAGATAATTTTAATTATGATTAATAATTGTTGATAATATGGATTCATAATTTGATAAAGTAATTATTTTGATTTAATGGTTAATGTATTATATATATAACATTTATTTATTGTTTTATTTTGATTTAATTCTGAATAAATTTTGTTTGATGTTTTGAATTGGTTTAATCTCTCTCTCTCTCTCTCTCTCTCTCTCTCTCTCTCTCTTTGTAGTTCATTTTAGAATCAAATGGATTGTGTATGTTAAAATTTGCTATTTATTATTATCATGTTCTTTTTTATACATATTAGTGACTTAACATTCAAATCATGATTTGATTTAATTTAGACTTAAACTTGACTAAAATTGCATTTGATTTTGAATTCTCATATGAATGATTTACTTGATGGTTTTGATTGTGATTATATGTAAAACTTTGAATGATGATTGAAGGATTGATTGGTTTTAAGTTGAACTTGGCTAAGTCCTGGAAATTTAAAGGTTTGGATTTGGATTTAGGTTTGGATCAGGATTTGAAGTTTAGTTTGAGTTTGAATTTGATAAATTGATTGAAGGGTTGAATTGATCTTTGAGAAATTTAATTGAATTTAGATTGATTTGGATTTGGCTAAAAGTCATAAGATAAATCATGGGTCTTATGATGGATTTTGATTCAATCATGGGCTTCAATCATTTGATTAGATTTGAATTTGGATTTTATATTTTTGAATTTGAGGTTTGGTTTGAGAAGGTGAACACAAGTCGATTTGTATAGGTAGGCGAGTCTCCTTAATTCCTAAGGCAACTAATCCTATGATAAACCCATCTATGTCTTTAGGTTTAGGTTAAGTGTTCACCTAATCACTACAAGTGTTTTATGGCTAAGGAAGTCTTAGTGTCTAGAAGATCCAGTCTAAGAAGAGGAGGTTGAGAACTCACTCCAAAAGTGATGTCAACATTAATATCTGAATCCACATGTTCTAAATATGAAAGGAGAGAAATTCTTTAATATATTATAAGTATCTTTAGAAACCAAAAGAGGAGGATAATCAAATAAGGTTCTGCTTAAATGATCTATATAAGTAATAGGCCATTGAGTAATCCAATGAGTATTAAAAAGAATTTGATCTAACCTTTTGCCAAAGTCTAGAGTTTTACAAAGTATAATTAAAAGCCCTAAAACCAATATCAATCAAATTACAATCAAGGATCATATTGCAAAATTCTTCCATGGAATGAATATTAGGAGAGAAACCAACACTTTGTTCAGAAGAGAATAAAATAATGTTGTAATCCCCTCCAACAAACCAAGGGTTATATTAAGAGCAAAATTCCTCAAATTATCCCAAAGAAGATTTCTACGGATCTATTACAAGATGCATAACAAAAGAGCCCAAAAATACAATAATCACCTTAAGATATTTGAACATTGACTACCTGTTGAAAATCATCAAGAATAGAAATATCAACAAAATTATTCCAAAACATCAAATCTTAATACTAACATTAGAGAAAATTTTATTGGATCATTCTACATGGTTAATTTTATTAATGAATAAAAGGCTCAGAACAATAAGTAAAGAAATATATAAACTCTACAAAGATTTCTAATTATGAATAGAGAGATCCCTCTAACATTTCAAACAATAAAATTAAACATAAGAAAATAAAATGGGGTTAAGAAAAGGTTAATTAAGAGGAGAGGGAGGTCCCAACAAATCTAGTATTTTTGACAATTTGGGAGGAAATTTTTAACATTCTTTCTCTTATTAGCATAATAAGTTTGGAAACCATTTTCTTTTCCCATATAATCATCATCAGAAGGATTTAGCAACATTAGTCATAGATTTTAGAGAAGTCTCAATAGAAGTGAGTTCTCCTTCTTCCAAGATATTAGAAATTCTTAAAGGAAAATGGGCATTGGGTATAGCAGAGAGAGGAGAAATAGATTTTTTAAGAAGGAAAGTGTGAACACCCAGTCCTTCCTCTTCAATACCCCAATTATTAGATAAAACCAAATCTTTTTGAGAATTTAAATCATCCTGAAAATTAGAATTTGGTTTTGTAACTTGATTATCATGAGGAACCAAAACCATATTCTCCATAGAATTTGAATGATGCATAACATTAATATCCACATTAATATTTTCAATTAAAGCTTCATTTTCATCAATCAAAGCCAGGATGCAGAGAGATCGAATCGGAGGATATAGAATCATCATCCAAAAGTTTAGAAAACTATTATTGTCCACATTAGAAGCCTTCAATTGCACAAAAGAGGTAATAAGTAAAACAACCTTACTAAGAACTTTTAAAAAATTCTTTTTTTAAGTAGCTTTTTGATATTTAACAATGGTTGACCTAAGGTTAGGAATAGAAGTTTCCTTAACAGGGATTTTCTATTTTAGATGAGGATGAAGAATGAAACATTCAGAATTATCGTACCCATGGATTTTTTGGTGAGAAAAGATGAAAATTTTCAAATTCAATTCTTGGCATGTACCATAATTCTCAGATCCCAAATTTCTTTTGGGTGAATGTCAATTCAATAAGGATTGAAGGATGAGATTTGTATTCATTGCGATCAATTTACAATATGAACTAACACCCATAAAAAAATTAATGGTTGTAATGAATTCACATATTGAAGAAATCAAAGTGAAATGATTGGGATTATAGTTTAGAGTTTAGGGTTAGGTTTTAAAGGTTTAGGTTAGGATTTAGGCTTTAGGGTTTTAGGATTTAGTGTTTAAACTTTAGTGTTTAGGGTTTTTTTAGTTTAGAATTTAGGATTTAGGGTTAGTTTAGATTAGGGTTAATTTAGGTTTAAGTTAAAGGTTTTAAATTAGAGTCTGATTTAAGTTTTAAAGTTTTGAGTTTGAGTTTATGGGTCTAGGTTTAGGGTTTAGGCTTAGGGTTTTAGAGTTTAGGGTTTAGGTTTGTGGCTGTTTAGGGTTATAAGTTTTGGGCTAGGTTTAGGTTTAGGTTTAGGGTTTAGGGTTTAGAATTTAGGTTACGCTTTTAGGGTTTAGATTTAGTTTTTTTTAAAAAAAATTAAGCAAACCAATTTTATGTTTATTTACTTTATTTTATTTATTTATTTTAGTTTATTATTTTTTATTTAAGTTTATTTTATTTTATTTAGTTTTTTATTTATTTTGTTTAGGTTATTTATTTTAGTTTATTTTTTAAGTTGAGGTTTAGGTTTAGGTTTATTTTTTATTTTAGTTTTATTTTTATTTTTTATTTTAATATATTATATTTTATTTTAGGTTTAGGTTTTTTATTTTATTTTTAGGTTTATTTTATTTTATTTTAGGTTCAATGTTTATTTTATTTAGGTTTTTTATTTTTAGGTTTATTTTATTTTTTAGTTTAGTTTAGGTTTTTATTTATTTTAATTTAGTTTAGTTTTTATCATTATTTTATTTTACTTTTAGGTTTAGATTTAGATTTAGGTTTTAATTTAGGTTTTATTTATTTTATTTTATTATTTTATTTATGTTTAGGTTTTTTATTTATTTTATTTTTAGGTTTTATTTAGTTTAGGATTAGCTTTTTGGGTTTTTAGGGTTTAGGGTTTAAGTTTTAGGGTTTATGGTTTAGGGTTTATGGTTTGGTTTGGGTTTAGGGTTGTAGGTTTTAGGATTTAGGGTTTAGGATTTAGGGTTTAGTGTTTAGGGTTTAGGATTTTTTTTGTTTAGGGTTTAGGGTTTAGGGTTTTTTGGGTTTAGGGTTTAGGGTTTTAGTTTTAGGTTTAGGGTTTATGTTTTAGTTTAAGATTTAGGGTTTCATGTTTATGGTTTTTATTAATAGAGAACAAATTCAGATTTAACATGTCTTCTTTTCAATTTCATCAACCAAGTAGCACACCAAGTTTTCTAAGACACAAAGGTTGACATACATAAAAAATGAGCACGCATAGAGCAAATAAAAAACCCAAGATAAATTGAACAGTCTCTACTATAAAGACATAGTTCCATAAGCAGTAGATCGGATGCCATTCTTCGCCATCTCACATCGAATCACCCTTTCCTCTCGAGTAGCGGATCGCCATCAAATCCCCCGATCTCTCCTTCCACCACCACCATGGATATAACCTCTGTCGCTCCTCCCACCTCCATAACCGCTACGTCCATATCTATCAGCACCTCTAAATCCCCCACCACCATTACGATAAACACTGCCTCCACCTTTGCCACCACCACGAGATCTAAACCGAGCACTGGTGAGGTTCGGTGGTCAAGGTTCTACCCATTCTTAGGGTTTAGGTTTATTAGCTTTAGGGTTTCAATTTACTTTTAATTTATTTAGTTACTTTAGGTTTTAGGTTTAAGGTGTAGGGTTATAGTTTAGGGATTAGGTCTTAGGGTTTAGGGTTTAAAGTTGAGGGTTTAGGTTTTGTGTTTTAGATTTTATGATTTTAGGGT
The DNA here is from genome assembly GCA_021442155.1 of Cymbidium sinense. Taxonomy (NCBI): domain Eukaryota; kingdom Viridiplantae; phylum Streptophyta; class Magnoliopsida; order Asparagales; family Orchidaceae; genus Cymbidium; species Cymbidium sinense. The sequence goes on from CM038214.1 coordinate 33,436,752, forward strand.
TTAGGGTTTAGGGTTTAGGTTTATATTTTAGTTTAGTTTTTTAGGTTAGGGTCAGAGTTTAGGGTTGGTTTTGTAGGGTTTGATTTAGGGCTTTAGGATTAGGGTTTAGGGTTTAGGGTTTGGGCCTGGGGTTTGGGTGGTAGGTTGGTTAGGTCAGGTTTAGGGTTTAGAGGTTTAGGGTTTAGGGTGGTCAGCCAGATTTGTTTATGGTTGGGGATTAGGTTGTTGGGTTTAGAGTATAGGGTTTAGGATTTAGGGTTTAGGTTTTAGTTGAGGGTTTGTGTGGGTTTAGGGTTTTTATTTATGTTTTTTTTAAATTTAAGTATAGTAGTTTATTTATTTTATTTTATTTATTTTAGATTATTTTATTTTTTTATTTAGTTTATTTGTAATTTTATTTAGTTTAGTTTATTTATTTTAGTATTATTTATTTTAGTATAATTTGATTTTATTTTATTTTTAGGTTTAGGTTTTATTTATATTATTGTTTTTAAGTTTTGTTTTTTATTTTAATTTTTAGGTTTAGTTTTAGGTTTTACTTTAGCTTTATTTTTAGGCTTTATTTTTATTTAGGTTTAGGTTGAGGTTTAGTTTTATTTTTATTTTATTTACTTTAGGTTTAGGTTTAGGTTTAGTTTATTTTATGTTTTGGTTTAAGTTTTATTTATTTTAGTTTAGTTTATTTTTAGCATAGGTTTATTTTATTTTGATTATTTTATTTTTATTTTAGGTTTAGATTTTTTTTTAGTTTAGGGTTCAGGTTTTATTTTCTATTTATTTTCAGATTTATTTTCTATGTTTAGCTTTTTATTTAGTTAAGATTTTAGTTTAGGTTTTTTTTATTTATTTTAGGTTTAGTTTTTATTTTATTTATTTATTTAGTTTTAGGATTATTTTATTTTTTAGTTACATTTAGGATTTTATTAATTTTATTTTTATTTTTAGGTTTAGGCTTAAGTTTAGGTTTTTACTTTATTTTATTTTATTTAGGTTTAGGTTTTTTATTTATGTTATTTTTAGGTTTTATTTAGTTTAAATTTAGGTTTTTAGGTTTTTAGGGTTTAGTGTTTATGGTTGTAGGTTTTAGTGTTTAGGGTTTAGGGTTTTAGGGTTTAGGGTTTAGGGTTTAGGAATTAGGGTTTTTGTGTTTAGGGTTTATGGTTTAAGGTTTACTATTTAGGGTTTATGGTTTAGGTTTTAGCATCTAGGGTTTAGGGTTTATGATTTAGGGTTTAGGTTTTAGGTTTAGGGTTTAAGTTTTTATTAAGAGTTTAAGGTTTTTTTTCATAAAAAATAAAGTCAGATTCAACATTTATTTTTGATTTCATCAACCAAGTAGCACCCCATGTTTTCTAAGACACAAGTGATGACATCGATAAAAAATCAGCACCCATAGAGAAAATCAAAAATTCTAGATATGTAGAACTGTCTTTACCATAAAGATGCAGTTCCATAAGCAGTAGATCAGATTGGTCGTTCTTCAGTTTCTCCAATTCAAATCAGAATTATGTCCACTTCTCGAGTAGTAGGATCCTCCATCGTATCCCCAACCTCTCCCTCTGCTACCACCATGGCTGTAAGTTTCATCGCTCCTACTGCCTCGATAATCACCACAACTCTGACCACCACCTCCATATCCACCAGCACCTCTAGATCCCCACACCCTTCAAAATTGCCACCTCTGCTTCTCCTCCACCACTAGATCTAGACTGAGCCTAGATGGCGGTGATGTTTCTTCCATCAAGGTTCTACCCATGAGGGTTTAGGGTTTATTGTCTGGTTTTATGGTTTAGGATTTAGGGTTTAGGGTTTAGGGTTTAGGTTGTTTAGGGTTTAGGGTTTAGGGTTTAGGGTTTAGGATTTAAGGTTTAGAGTTTAGGATTTATTCCTTAGGATTTACAGTTTAGGGTTTTAGGATTAAGGGTTTAGTTTATGGTTTAGGGTTTAGAGTTTTTAGTAGAGGTTTTTAGGTGGTTTTGTGGTTTAGGTTTTTTTTTTGTTTCTTTTTATTTTTATTTTATTTTTTATTTTAGGTTTAGGGTTTAAGGTTTAGGGTTTTAGTGGTTTTTTTTAAAATTGCAAACCCAAGGTTTAGCTTATTTAGTTTATTTATTTCCAGTTTATTTAGCTTAAGTTTTTTATTGTTTATTTAGTTTATTTATTTTAGGTTTATTTAGTATAGTTTAAGTTTTTTATTTTTTTGGTTATCTGAGGTTTAGGTTTGTTTTAGTTGAGTTTTATTTCTATTTTACTTTTTTAGGTTAAGGTTTTATTTTTTATTTTAGATTTAGGTTTAGGTTTTATTTTATTTTTTTTTAGATTTAGGCTTTAGGTATTTATTATAGGTTTATTTTATGGTTTTATTTATTAGTTTAAGTTTAAGTTTATTTTTTAGTTTATTTTATTTGTTTAGTTTAGGTTTAGGTTTAGGTTTAGTTTATTTTAGGTTTAGCTTATTTTAGTTTAGGTTTAGGTTTATTTTAGTTTAATTTTAGGTTTAAGTTTTTTTTTAGTTTAGGGTTTAGGTTATTCTTTTAATTTATTTTTAGGTTTATTTTTTAGGTTTAGGTTTTTATTTAGTTTTTATTTTATTTTATTTTTAGCTTATTTTATTTAGGTTTTTTTAGTTAGTTTAGGTTTTATTTATTTTATTTTTTTTATTTTTTATTTTTATTTTTTTTTTTATTTTAGGTTTAGGTTTAGATTTTATTTTAGGTTTTTATTTTATTTTCTTTTTTTAAAATTATTTAGGTTTAGGTTTATTTATTTATTTTATGTTTAACTTTTATTTAGTTTCGGTTTAGCTTTTTAGGTTTTTAGTGTGTAGGGCTTAGGGTTTAGGGTTTACGATTTAGGGTATATGGTTTTAAGGTTTAGGGTAATTGGGTTTAGGGTTCAGGGTTAGGGTTTAGAGTTTAGGATTTAGGGTTTAGGGTTTAAGGTTTAGTGTTTAGGCTTTGGGGATAGTTTTAAGGTTTAAGGTTTAAGGTTTAGTTTAGGATTAGGGTTAGTTTATAGTTTATGGTTTATTTAGGTTTCTTTAGATTTAGGTTTTACTTTAGAGTTTAGGGTTTTTAGCTTTAGGGTTTAGGATGTTTTTAAGTTTTGTTTTAGGGTTTAGGTTTAGTGTTTAGGGTTTATGGTTTCAATTAAGGTTTAGGGCATAGGTTTTAGGTTTAGATTTTGGTTTAGTTAGTTAGTGTTTAGTTTAGGGTTTAAGTTTAGGTTTAGATTAGGTTTTAGGTTTAGGATTTTAGGGTTTAGGGTTTATGTTAGTTTAGGATTATGGTTTAGGTTTTAGGTTTTTAGGTTTAGGTTTGGGTAGGTTAGGGTTTGGGGTTTAGGGTTTAAGGTTTAGGGATTAGTTTAGGGTTTAGGGTTTAGGGTTTATTTTTTTAAAATTAAAGCATAGTTTAGTTTATTTATTTATTTTATTTTTTTTATTTATTATTTTAGTTTATTTTATTTTTTATTTTATTTAGTTGTATTTTTTATTTTTATTTATTTTAGTTTATTTATTTTAATTTAAGTTTTCATTTTAGCTTATTTTTTAGGTTTAGGTTTAGGTTTATGTTTATGTTTATTTTTTAGTTTAGTTTTATTTTTATTTTCTTTTTTAATGTTTAGGTTTTATTTTTTATTTTTAGTTTTAGGTTTAGGTTCTTTTTTTTAGGTTTAGGTTTTTGGTTTTTATTTTTTTTGGCTTAGGTTTATGTTTATTTTTATATCATTTTAATTTATTTTGTTTAGAGTTTAGGTTTTGTTTATTTTAGGTTTAGGTTTAAGTTTTATTTATTTTAGTTTAGTTTATTTTAGTTTAGATTTAGGTTTATTTTATTTAATTTATTTTAGGTTTAGGTTTTTTTTAAGTTTAGGGTTTAGGTTTTATTTTTTATTTATTTTAAGGTTTATTTTTTAGGTTTAGGTTTTATTTAGTTTTTATTTTATTTTATTTTAGGTTTATTTTATTTTTATTTTATTTTTAATTCTTATTTTATTTAGGTATTTTGTTTTTAGATTTATTTTATTTTTTTTAGTTCTATTTAGGTTTTATTTATTTTATTTTAGTTTAGTTTTTATTGTTTATTATATTTTATATATTTACATTTAGGTTTAAGTTTAGGTTTTATTTTATTTTAATTTTATTTAGATTTAGGTTTTATTTATTTTATTTTAGGTTTTTAGTTTAGGTTTAGGTTTTATGTTTTCAATTTTTTCTGGTTTAGGGTTTAGTGTTTAGGGTTTGGGTTTTAGGGTATAGGGTTTAGGGTTGTATGTTTTAGGTCGGTTTGGGTTTAGGGTTTAGGTTTAGGGTTTAGAGTTTTAGGGTTTAGGGTTTAGGGTTTAGGGTTTTAAGGTTTAAGTTTTGGGGTTTATGGTTTTAAATTTAGGGTTTAGGGTTTAGGGTTTAGGATTAGTTTTAGAGTTTAGAGTTTAGGGTTTAGGGTTTAGGGTTTTTATTTTTATTATCTTTTTATTCTTTTATTTTTTATTTTTTTAAATAAGTTAAATGGTAGATTTAGGTTTATTTATTTTATTTTATTTTTTATTTTTATTTAGGTGTATTTTAATTTTTATTTAGTTTAGTTTAGTTATTTTAGGTTTATTTATTTTAGGTTAGGTTTTTTTTTTAGTTTATTTTTAATTTTTTATGTTTATGTTTTGGTTTAATTATTAGTTTAGTTTTATTTTATTTTATTATAGGTTTAGGTTTTTTATTATATTTTTTAGGTTTAGGTTTTAGGTTTTTATTTTAGGTTTATTTTTAGGTTTTATTTTTTAAGTTTAGGTTTAGGTTATTTTTAGTTTATTTTAATTTATTTAGAGTTTAGGTTTAGGTTTATGTTTTATTTATGTTGGTTTAGTTTATTTTAGTTTAGGTTTATATTTATTTTATTTTTATTTTAGGTTTAGGTTTTTTTTAGTTTAGTGTTTATGTTTTTTTAAAGGTTTATTTTTTTAAGGTTTATATTTTTGTTTAGTTTTTATTTTATTTTATTTTAGGTTTATTTTATTTTTATTTTAGGTTTGCTTTCTATTTTATTTAAGTTTTTTTTTATTTAGTTTAGGTTTTTATTTATTTTATTTTTATATTGTTTTTTATTTTTTATTTTATTTTCTTTTTGGTTTTGGTTTATGTTTAGGTTATAGTTTAGGTTTTTATTTTATTATTTTATCTTGGTGTAGATTTTTTTAGGTTTTATTTAGTTTAAGTTTAGGTTTTTAGCTTCCTAGTGTTTAAGGTTTAGGGTTTAGGGTTTAGGGTTTAGGGTTTAGGGCTTAGGGTTCTAGGGTTTAGGGTTGGCCATTCTTCAGTTTCTGCAGTTCCCATCAGAACCACCCTAGCCTCTCGGGTTGCGGGATCCACCATCATATCTCCTATCTCCATCTACACCCAGTAACCTTTGTTGCTCCTCCTACGTCCATAACACCACCTCCATATCAACCAACACCTCCAAATCCCCACCAATGTGATAACCTTTGCCGTCGCCTTCACCTCCAGGGATCTAGATGGAGCGGTTGATGGTAATGTTCTTATCATAAGGTTACGCACATTCTTAGGGTTTAGGTTTAGGTTTAGGTTTATGAGGTTTTAGGGTTTAGGTTTAGTTTTTAATTTATTTAGTTACTTTAGGTTTAGGTTTAGGGTTTGGTGTTTAGGGTTTAAGATTTAAAGTTAGGGTTTAGGGTTTAGGTTTTACCAGTTAGGGTGTAGGGTTTAGTGTTTACGATTTAGGGTTTTAAGGTTTATGCTGTTATAATTTAGGGTTTAGGGTTTAAGTTTTAGGGTTTAGGATTATTTAGGGTTTTAGGTTTTAGGTTTAGGGTTTAAGGTTGTAAGTTTAAGGTTAGTTTTAAGATTTAGGGTTTAGGGTTTAGGGTTTAGGGGTTAGGGTTTGAGTTTTTTTTAATTAAGTAAACCCGTTGGTTTAAGTTTATTTAGTTTTTTATTTATTTATTTTAGTTTATTTCTTTATTTAAGTTTATTTTTTATTTTTACTTAGTTTAGTTTATTTTTTAGGTTTAAGCTTAGGTTTAGGTTTATTTTTTAGTTGAATTATATTTTTATTTTATTTTTTGGTTTAGATTTTATTAATTTTACTTTAGTTTATTTTTGTATAGGTTTAGGTTTATTTTTTTTAGTTTAGGGTTTAGGTCTAATTCTTTATTTATTTTTAGGTTTATTTTTTAAGTTTAGGTATTTATTTTATTTTATTTTAAGTTTATTTTATTTTATTTTAATTTTCATGTTAAAATTTATTTACTTACTTTAGGTTTTGGTTTAGGGTTTGGGGTTTAGGTTCTAAGGTTTAGGGTTAGGGTTTAGGGTTTAGTGTTTAGGGTTTTAGGGTTTATGCTTTTAGGGTTTATGGTTTAGGAATAGGGTTTAGGGTTTAGGGTTTAGAGTTGAAGGTTTAGGGTTTAGTGTTTTGGGTTAGTTTTAGAGTTTAAGGTTTAGGGTTTACGGGTTATGGTTTAGGATTTAGGTTTTAGGGTTTTAAGATTAAGTACCGATAGGTTTAGGTTTACTAATTCATTTATTTATTTATTTTAGTTTTATCTTTTATTTTTATTTAGTTTAGTTTATTTATTTTAGGTTTATTAATTTTAGTTTTGGTTTTTATTTTTGTTTATTTTTTAGGTTTAGGTTTAAGTATATTTTTTAGTTGAGTTTTACTATTTTTTTATTTTTTAAGTTTTTGTTTTATTTTTTATTTTTAGGTTTAGATTTAGGTTTTTATTTTATTTTTTAGGTTTAGCTTTTAAGTTTTTATTTAAAGTTTATTTTCAGGTTTTATTTTTTAGTTTTAGTTTGGATTTATTTTGACTTTATATTATTTTATTTAGTTTAGGTTTAGGTTTAAGTTTAGTTTATCTTAAGTTTAGGTTTTATTTATTATAGTTTAGCGTATTTTAGTTTAGGTTTAGGTTTATTTTATTTTATTTTAGGTTTAGGTTTTTTATTTATTTTTATGTTTCTTTTTTTAGGTTTAGGTTTTTATTTAGTTTTTATTATAAGTTTATTTTATTTTTATTTTACGTTTAGTTTTTATTTTATTAATATTATTTATTCATAGGTTTATTTTATTTTTTAGTTTAGTTTTGGTTTTTCTTTATTTTATTTTAGTTTTTTTTATTTTTTTATTTTATTTTGTTTTTAAGTTTAGGTTTTTATTTTATTTTATTTTATTTATTTAGGTTTAGGTTTTTTATTTATTTTATTTTTAGGTTTTATTTAGTTTAAGTTTAGGTTTTTAGGGATTAGGGGTTTAGGGTTTAAGGTTGAGGGTTTTAGGGTTTCAGGTTTTAAGATTTAGGGTTTTGTGTTTAGGGTTTAGGATTTAAGATTTTTAGGTTTTAGTGTTCAGGGTTTAGGGTTTAAGGTTAGCTTAGGGTTTGGGTTAGTTTAGGGTTTAGGGTTTAGGGTTTTTAGAGTTTAGGATTTATAGTTTAGGGTTTTACTATTTAGGGTTTAGGGTTAGGGTTAGGGTTTAGGTTTAGGGTTTAGGTTTATGGTTTATGGATTAGGGTTAGTTCGTTTAGGGTTTTAGGGTTTTAGTTTGTTGTTGGTTTAGGGTTTAGGTTTAGGGTTAGTTTTAGGGTTTTTGGTTTAGGATTTTGGGTTTAGGGTGTAGTGATTTTTTATTAAAAAAATTAAGTAAACCAATAGGTTTAGGTTTATTTAGTTTATTTGGTTGATTTGTTATTTATTTATTTTTAATTTATTTTTTTATTTTTATTTAGTTTGGTTTATCTATTTTAACTTTATTTATTTTAGTTTAGGTATTTTATTTTAGTCTATTTTTTAGGTTTAGGTTTAGGGTTATGTTTATTTTTTAATTTAGTTTATTTAATTTAATTTTTAGGTTTAGGTTTTATTTTTTAATTTTAGGTTTAAGTTCAAGTTTTTATTTTATTTTTGTTTAAGTTTTAGGTTTTTGTTTTAGGTTTTTTTTTTTTAGTTTAGATTTTTAGTTTATTTTATTTTATTTAGTTTAGGGTTTAGGTTTAGTTTATTTTAGGTTTAAGTTTAGGTTTTATTTATTTTAGATTAGTTTATTTTAGTTTAGGTTTAAGTTTAATTAATTTTGTTTATTTTTGGATTAGGTTATTCTTATTTTTAGTTTAGGGTTTAGGTTTTATTTTTTATTTATTTTTTATTTTATTTTTTAGGTTTAGGTTTTTATTTAGTTTCTATTTTATTTTTTTAGGTTTATTTTATTTTTAATTCACATTTAGTTTTATTTAATTTAGGTTTTTACTTTTTAGGTTTATTTTATTTTTTAGTTAAGTTTATGTTTTTATTTCTTTTATTTTAGTTTTGTTTTTATTTTTTTTATTTTGTTTTAAATTTAGCTATAGGTTTAGGTTTTAGTTTAGGTTTTATTTTATTTAATTTTTTTTATGTAGGTTAAGGTTTATTTATTTATTTATTCATAGGTTTTATTTAGTTTAAGTTTAGGTTTTTAGGTTTTTAGGGTTTAGGGTTTAGGGTTTATGGTTTAGTGTTTAAGGTTTAAGGTTTTTAGGGTTTATGATTTAGGGTCTAGTGTTTAGGGTTAGCTTAGGGTTTAGGGTTAGTTTAAGGTTTAAGGTTAGCTTATGGTTTAGGGTTAGTTTAGGGTTTAGGGTTTAGGATTTAGGGTTTAGGGTTAGTTTAGGGTCCAGGGTTTAGGGTTTTAGGATTTTTGGTTTATGGGTTACTGTTTAGGGTTAGGGTTGGGGTTTAGGGTTTAGGGTTTAGGGTTCAATGTTTTAGGATTTAGGGTTTAGGGTTGTAGGTTTAGGGCTTATGGTTTAGGGTTTAAGGTTTAGGTTTTTTTAAATTAAGTAAACCAATAGATTTAGGTTTATTTAGTTTATTTTTTATTTATTTGAGATTATTTTATTTATATTTTTTATTTAGGTTTATTATTTTTATTTATGTTTGGTTTATTTATTTTAGCTTTGGTTTTTTATTTTTGCTTTTTTAGGTTTAGGTTTATTTTTTTAGTTGAGATTTATTTTTATTTTATTTTTTAGGTTTTGTTTTTATTTTTTAGTTTAGGATTAGGTTTTCATTTTATTTTTTTTTTGTTTAAGTTTTAGGTTTTTATTTCAGGTTTATTTGTAAGTTTTCTTTTAGTTTAGGTTTAGCTTTATTTTTAGTTTATTTTATTTTATTTAGTTTAGGGTTTAGGATTAGATTATTTTAGGTTAGTTTAAGTTTTATTTATTTATAGTTTAGTTTATTTTAGTTTAGGTTTAGGATTTTATTTTATTTTAGGTTTAGGTTTTTTTTTAGTTTAGGGTTTAGGTTTTATTTATTTTTTAGGTTTAGGTTTTTATTTACTTTTTCTTTTATATTATTTTATGTTTATTTTATTTTTATTTTTTGTTTAATTTTATTTTTTGTTTTATTTTATTTAGTTTTAGGTTTTAGTTTTTATTTTAAGATTTTGGGTTTAAGGTTAGTTTAAGGTTTAGGGTTTAGGGTTTAGGATTTAAGGTTATTTAGGGTTTAGGGTTAGTTTTAGGGTTTAGTGTTCAGTGTTTAGGGTTTAAGATTTAGGGTTTAGGGTTTAGGGTTTAGAGTTTAGGGTTTTAGGGTTTAGGTTTAGGTTTAGGGTTGTAGGTTTAGGGTTATATGTTTAGGGTATAGGGTTTACAGTTAGTTTTATGTTTAGGTTTATTTTATTTTGTTTATTTTAGGTTTAGTTTTTTTTTAAGTTTAGTATTTAGGTTTTCTTATTATTTACTTTTTAGGTTTAGGATCTTATTTAGTTTTATTTAAGGTTTATTTTATCTTTATTTTACATTTAGTTTTAAATTTCTATAGGTTTTTTATTTTCAACTTTATTTCATTTTTTAGGTTAGTTTAGATTTTAATTATTTTGTTTTGGTTTAGTTTTTATTTTTTTATTTTATTTTATTTTTATGTTTAGGTTTAGGTTTAGATTTAGGTTTAGGTTTAGGTTTAAGTTTACATTTTTATTTTATTTTTAATTTAATTTTATTTAGGTTTAGATTTTATTTATTTACTATATTTTGAGGTTTTTTGTAGTTTAGGTTTAGGTTTTTAGGATTTTAGGGTTTAGGGTTTAGTGTTTAGGGTTTAGGGTTTAGGGTTATAGGTTTTAGGGTTTAGGGTTTAGGGTTTAGTGTTTTAAGGTTTAGGGTTTAAGGGTGTAGGGTTGTAGGTTTAGGGTTTAGGATTAAGGTTTTTCTTTTTAATTTTTGTTTAAATTTTTTTAAATTAAGTAAACTCGTAGGTTTAGGTTTATTTAGTTTATTTTATATTTATTTTAGTTTATTTTATTTTTATATTTTTATTTAGTTTAGTCTAAATATTTGATTTTAAATTTTTTATTTTTGTTTATTTTTTTGGTTTAGGTTTAGGTTTAGGTTTACATTTTAGTTTTGTTTTATTTTTGTTTTATTATTTAGGTTTAGGTTTTTCTTTTATTTTTTATGTTTAGGCATTAGATTTTTATTTTAAGTTTATTTTTAGGATTTATTTTTAAGTTTAGGTTTATGTTTATTTTTAATTTATTTCATTTGTTTAGGGTTTAGGTTTAGGTTTAGGTTTAGGTTTAGTTTATTTTAGGTTTTGGTTTAGGTTTTATTTATTCTGCTTTAGTTTATTTTAGCTTAAGTTTAGGTTTATTTTATTTTTATTTTAGGTTCAGGTTTTTTTTTAGTTTACAGTTTATGTCTTATTTTTTATTTATTTTTTAAGTTTATTTTTTAGGTTTAGATTTTTATTTAGTTTTTATTTTATTTTATTTTAGGTTTAGTTTTTATTTTATTTAGGTTTTGATTTTTTTTTGTCTAGTTTAGGTTTATATTTATTTTATTTTTGTTTAGTTATTATTTTTTAATTTATTTTTTTTAGGTTTAGGTTCAAGTTTAGGTATTAGTTTATGTTTTTATTTTATTTTATTTATTTATTTTATTTTGCTTTATGTTTTTTTATTTATTTTATTTATAGGTTTTATTTAGTTTAGGTTTAGGTTTTTAGCTTTTTAGGGATTAAGGTTTAGGGTTTAGGGTTAGTTTAGTGTTTAGGATATAGGGTTTAGGATTTAAGGTATTTTAAGGTTTATGATTGTTGGTTTAGGGTTCAGAGTTTAGGGTTTAGGGTTTATTTTTTGATTTAGTGTTTATGGTTTTGGGATTAAGATTTAGAGTTTAGGGTTTAGGGTTTTAGGGTTTAGGGTTTAGGATTTAGGGTTTAGGGTTAGTTTAAGGTTTAGGATTTAAGGTTTTTTAGGGTTTAGGGTTGTAGGTTTAGGGTTTAGAATTTAGGGTTTAGGGTTATTTTTAGGGTTTAGTGTTTAAGGTTTAGGGTTTAGATATAGGGTTTAAGGTTTAGGATTTAGGGTTTAGGGTTTAGGGTTTAGGGTTTAGGGTTTAGGGTTTATAGTTTATGGTTTTAGGGTTTAGGGTTTAAGGTTGAGTGATGTAGTTTAGGGTTAGTAGTTTAGGGTTTAGGGTTTAGGGTTAGTTATAGGATTTAGGGTTTAGGTTTAGGTTTTATTTCTTTTAATTTAGGTTTAAGATTATTTTATTTTGCTTATTTAAGGTTTAGTTTTTCTTTTAGTTTAGTGTTTAGGTTTTTTATTATTTATTTTTGAGGTTTAGGTTCTTATTTAGTATTTACTTTTTAAGGTTTATTTTATTTTTATTTTAAGTTTAGTTCTTATTTTATATAGGTTTTTTATTTTCAAGTTTATTTCATCCTTTTAGTTTAGTTTAGATGTTTATTAATTTTATTTTTTATTTTTTTATTTTATTTTATTTTTATGTTTAGGTTTAGGTTCAGATTTAGGTTTAGGTTTAAGTTTAGGTTTTTATTTAATTTTATTATTTTCTTTTATTTAGGTTCAGGTTTTATTTATTTATTTTATTTTGAGGTTTTATTTAGTTTAGGTTTAGGTTTTAGGTTTTAGGGTTTGGGGTTTAGTGTTTAGGGTTTAAGGTTTAAGGTTATAGGTTTTAGGGTTTAGGGTTTAGGGTTTAGGGTTTAGTGTTTAGGGTTTAGTGTTTGAAGGTTTAGGGTTTAAGGTTGTAGGGTTGTATGTTTAGGGATTAGTGTTAGTTTTAGGGTTTAGGGTTTAGGGTTAAGGTTTCTTTTTAATTTTTGTTTAATTTTTTTTTAAATTAAGTAAACTCGTAGGTTTAGGTTTATTTATTTTATGTTATATTTATTTTAGTTTTTTTATTTCTTTATTTTTATTTAGGTTTATGTTTATTTTTATTTAGTTTAGTTTATATGTTTAAGTTTTGATTTTTTTATTTTTGTTTATTTTTATGGTTTAGGTTTAGGTTTTTGTTTATTTTTTAGTTTAGTCTTATTTTCATTTTATTGTTTAGGTTTAGGTTTTTATTTTATTTTTTTAGGTTCAGGCTTTTGATTTTTATTTTAAGTTTATTTTTTAGTTTAGGTTTAGGTTTATTTTTAGTTTATTTTATTTGTTTAGGGTTTAGGTTTAGGTTTAGGTTTAGTTTATTTTAGGTTTTCGTTTATGTTTTATTTATTCTACTTTAGTTTATTTTAGTTTAGGTTTAGGTTTATTTTATTTTTATTTTAGGTTTAGGTTTTTTTTAGTTTATGGTTTAGGTTTTATTTTTATTTATTTTTACATTTATTTTTTAGGTTTAGCTTTTTATTTAGTTTTTATTTTATTTTTTTGGTTTAGTTTTATTTTATTTAGGTTTTAATTTTTTTTAGTTTAGTTTAGGTTTTATTTATTTTATTTTATTTTAGTTATTAGTTTTTAATTTATTTTCTTTTAGGTAGGTTCAAGTTAGGTATTAGTTAGGTTTTATTATATTTATATTATTTATTTTATTTTGCTTTATGTTTTTTTTTTATTTATAGGTTTTATTTAGTTAGGTTTAGCTTTTAGCTTTTAGAGTGGGTTTAGGGTTTAGGGCTTAGGGTGAGTTTTAGGGTTTAGGGTTTAAGGTTAGTTTAGGTTTAGGATTTAGGGTTTAGGATTTAAGGTTTTTTAGGGTTTAGGGTTGTAGGTTTATGTTTCAGAGTTTAGGGTTTAGGGTTTCTTTTAGGGTTTAGTTTTTATGGTTTAGGGATTAATATTTAGAGTTTCTGGGGTTAAGGGTTTAAGGTTTAGGGTTTTAGGGTTTAGGGTTAGTTTTAGGATTTAGGATTTAGGTTTTGAGGGTTTTTTAGGTTTAGGTTTTATTTATTTTAGTTTAGTTTAGGTTTTAGTTTATTTTATTTTGTTTATTTTAGGTTTAGTTTTCTTTAGTTTAGTGTTTAGGTTTTTTTATTTATTTTTAGGTTTATTTTTAGGTTTAGATTCTTATTTAGTTTTCCTTTTTTAGGGTTATTTTATTTTTATTTTACGTTCAATTTTTATTTAATTTAGGTTTTTTATTTTCAAGTTTATTTCATTTTAGTTTAGTTTAGATTTTTATTTATTTTATTTTAGTTTAGCTTTTATTTTTTATTTTATATTCTTTTTAGATTTTGTCTAGGTTTAGGTTTCAATTTAAGTTTTTTTATTATTAATTAATTTTATTTAGGTTTAAGTTTTACTTATTTTATTTTTAGGTTATGTTTAGTTTAGGTTTAGGTTTTTAGGTATTTAGGGTTTACAGTTTAGTGTTTAAGGTTTAGGGTTAGGGTTTAAGGTTTAGGGTTTAAGGTGTAGGGTTGTAGGTTTAGGGTTTAGGGTTAGTTTTAGGGTTTAGGGTTTATGGTTAAGGTTTTTTTTTTAATTTTTGTTTAATTTTTTAAAAATTAAGTAAACTCATAGGTTTTGGTTTATTTAGTTTATTTTTTAGTTATTTTAGTTTATTTTATTTTTTATTTATATTTAGGTTTATGTTTATTTTTATTTAGTTTAGTTTATTTATTTTAGGTTTATTTATTTTTTTTGGTTTTTTTTGTTTAAGTTTAGGTTTGATTTATTTTTAGTTTAGTTTTATTTTTATTTTATTTTTTAGGTTTAGGTTTTATTTTATCTTTTAGGTTTATGCTTTAGATTTTAATTTAGGTTTATTTTAGGATTTATTTTAGTTTAGGTTTATGTTTATTTTAGTTTATTTTATTCGTTTAGGGTTTAGGTTTAAGTTTAGGTTTAGTTTATTTTAGGTTTCTATTTAGGATTCATTTATTCTACTTTAGTTTATTTTTGTTTTGGTTTAGGTTTATTTTATTTTTATTTTAGGTTTAGGATTTTTTTAGTTTAGAGTTTAGGTTTTATTTTTTATTTATTTTTACGTTTATTTTTTAAGTTTAGCTTTTTATTTAGTTTTTATTCTATTTTATGTTAGGTTTAGTTTTTATTTTATTTAGATTTCTTATTTTTTAGTTTAGTTGAGGTTTTTATTTATTTTTGTTTAATTTATTTTTTAATTTTTAGTTTATTTTCTTTTTAGGTTTAGGTAGAAATTTAGGTTTTTATTTTATTTTATTTTTTTATTTTAGTTTGCTTTATGTTTTTTATTTATTTTATTAATAGGTTTTATTTAGTTTAGGTTTAGGTTTTTAGCTTTTTAGGGATTAGGGTTTAGGGTTTAGGGCTTGTGAGACACTATAGCACCCAAGAGGGGTGAATTGGGTAATATTAAAATTTTCAAAACTTAAAATTTAATTTTAAATAGAAGATTAGATTTTGATTTTATAATGATAATATATAATTCTAAATGCAAAAAAATAAAATACAATAAAGTAAATAGAGACAAGAGGCACACATTTTTACTGGTTCGACCAAACCCCAAAACCTACCATAGCCACCCCTGAATCCACTAAATGAAAAATGGTTTACAAAAAGTACTCTCCTATAACGGGGTGAGTACAACCCCTACAACAATATGTACTCCCTACAAAGGTAGTACAACCCCAAAATAAATTTTACAACATAAAATAAATACAAAATAATAAATTTTGATAAAGTAAATCTCTCACAAATATACCAAGCAATCAAATTCAAAAAGTGATCTCACAACTTATAAATGATTACTTTACAACTTAAAAAATTTGGCAAGGCAAAATGCTCACTTAATAAAAAATAAATATCTTAAAGTGATCTTACTAGGATGTTTATGTTATTATAATTTGTAGAATAATACAAAATGATTTCAAAATAAATTCACAATATTCTTTTTCATAATAAAATAAATTTCAGCAAGGAGTAATTTATTTTAACCAAAAGATTCTTTCAATTAATGCTAATGATCACAAAATAAAAAAATAAGAATATGATAGATTTAAGTTTGTTAGTAAGCTTTCAATTAAAAAGAGAGATCTAGCAAATATGAAAATAATTTCAGCATAATAATTTATTTTAAAAATGCTTAAAATATACTTCTAAAATAGATCTAAGAATAAATGATCTTTCAAAATTAGACCAAAGAAGAAATATTTCAAGAAACCAAAAGAAATTTGTAGGAAGCTAAAAATTTCAGCAAGTTGAAATAGATCCTACAAATTATCACAAGAGTTTTTCACCAAAAAAATGATTGAGAAACTTTGATGTGAAAACCAATGTTCAAAGACTAATCCACCAAAAAGTATAAATTAGAAAGAAGAAATAGATGGTGAAAATAGCATGAACAACTAAGAAGTATTAAGATCAAGAAAACAAACTCAAGTAATTTAAAAAGGCTTGCCTCGTTGAAGATGTTGAAGCTTCCAAACCAAGGATTTGATCTTGCAATATTTGGAGAACACTTGGAAGGAACATTTAAGAGATTTTTCTTAGATTTGCTGGAGAGATTTTGAATTTTGAATGAGGGATGCTTTCATGAAGAGAATGAGAGCTATTTATAGGCAAGAAGGTCATTTAAAAAATTATTTCAAAGAAATATATTATACAAACCTCATGCTATCATGTATAATTTAATATTCAAAAAAATATAATTTATATTAAACAAATATTAAATGTAGCAGCTATTCACATTCACATGGGAAAGTCAAAAGTAATCAAATGTAGCTCTTAATATATTCAAAGCATGTAGCATGCATCCATTATTAAAATCAGGTAATGTTTAAAAATCATAATAAATTCAATTGTAATGCAAAGTGGGTCATGTAACCACTTATTTTAAAGGAAAAATCCAAGGAATATGGAGATAAAATCAGATATGAATTCTTTGATTAAATAATGATTTTGGCTAAAATACAAAATTTTATATATTTTTGTTAATTTTGACATGTGACATTTAAAATTATGATATAATTTATATATAATCATAAATATGTTAGTTATCATATAACCAGCAAATTAAATTAAAATACCTAATTATATTAAGTAAATAAAATAATTATACTTAATAGTTATGATCATTTATTACTTTGACAATTTTATTGCTATGTAGAAAAACATATAATTGAATGTTAATTAAATAAAGATTTATATAAATTAACCTCATTAAAATAGTATATGTTAGGTTGTGAGCAAATTGATTCATGCCAAAGAACTCATATGAATAGTCATATAACCTAAAATCATGAGCTTCACATTATCCCTTTCATTCTTTTATTCTTGCAATTTCTTCTAACAATTTGTGAGATGTATTGGATATGTAATTAGCAATTGATATATCTGAAACACATAAAAATATTCATTAGAACATCCAAGCATTTGTTTATTATCATCAAAATTAATCAAATTGAACATGAGGCTAATTAAGCCAACAATCTCCCCCTTTTTGATGATGACAAACTAATGGTGGGTATTGATTTTGATGAAGGTGGAAATTGACCTTTCATCATAGTTTTTGAAAGAAATTCTATTAAAAAAAATTTATGCATATGAGATGAATAATGTTGCTCCCCCTAAATGTATGCATTAAATAGACTTAATATTAACCAACATTTTACTCTTCTCTCCATTTTGACAACATCAAAAAGTGAGAACAAACTACATACAATTTTAAATATTAGGATCTAACATTCCAAGCATGCATCTTAAAGTATAAAAACGTTCTTCTAGTAAGGGTTTTGTAAAAATATCTGCAATTTGTAAATCGGTGCTAATAAAATTGATATTAACATCACCTTTCAAAACATGATCCCTAATAAAATGATGTCTAATTTCTATATGCTTGGTTCATGAGTGGATAGGATTTTAGTCAAACTAATAGCACTAGTATTGTCACATTGAACTAGAATGTGATCTTGCTTAATACCAAAATCTTCTAATTGTTGCTTTAACCAAAGGACTGAGCAAAGAACTACCGGCATATGTACTCTCTCAGTGGATAAAGCTACAAAATTTTGTTTCCTAGATGACCAAGACACAAGTGATGATCTTAAAAAATGACATGTGCCAGATGTACTTTTTCTATCTACTTTGCATCCTGCAAAGTCAGCATCAGAATAAGCAACCAAATCACATGATAAAGAATTTTTAGGATACCATAAACCTAACCTAGTAGTGCCTATCAAATACCAAAAGATACGCTTGACTGCTATTAAATGAGATTCTTTTTGGCTCAAAATGAGCACACAAACAAACAAAGAAACATAATATCGCCTACTAGCGAAGGTATAAAAGTGAACCTATCATACTCCTATAAAGTTTTTGATCAACAGATTTTCCTAATTCATCTAAATCCAATTTTATAGATGGGCTCATAGAGTTTTACTAGATTTAAATCTTTTCATGTCAAACTTCAAGCAATTCATTTATATACTTAGTTTGATAGAATGAATGTTCCATTTTCTTGTTGCTTCACTTGAAGACCTAAGAAAAATTAAGTTCTCCCATCATACTCATTTCAAACTCTTTAGACATCAAAGATGAGAACTCATGGCATAAAGATTCATTTGTACTTCCAAATAATATATCATCTACATACACTTGTACCACAATCAAATCATCATCTATGCTCTTAAGGAATAAGGTGGTATCTACTCGCCTTTCTAAATCCATGATCTATCAAAAAGTTACTTAACCTATCATACCAAGCACACGGAGCCTGTTTTAAACCATATAAGGCTTTCTTTAATTTATACACATGATTTGGAAAATCAAGGCTCTCAAATCTAGGTGGTTGCTCTACAAATACATTTTGGTCAATAAATCCATTCAAAAATGCACTTTTGACATCCATTTGAAAAAGTTTAAAATTTCTAAAACAAGCATAAGCAAGGAGTAACCGGATAGCTTCTAGTCTTGCTAAGGGTGCAAAAGATTATTCAAAATCTATACCTTCAACTTGTGTGTACCCTTATGCAACTAACCTAGCTTTATTTCTAACAATACAACCTGAATCATCTAGCTTATTCCTAAAGATCCATTTTGTTCCAATGACATTTTGATCTTGGGGTCTTGGGACTAATTCCCAAACATCATTTCTTACAAATTGATTCAACTCCTCTTCCATAGCAATAATCCAAAAATATCATTTAATGCTTCTTCTTTTTAGGTTCAACCTAGAAAAAATGTTGAATGATCTACAACTTCTCTACTATGTCTTCTAGTCTAACTCCTTTTGAAGGATCTACTATAATTAGTTCCTTTGGATGATTTTATTATATTTCCATTCTTAGGCAATGAATCATCCATATTATCTTCTAAAGATATTTTTTAAAGTTATCAATCTCTTCATCAATCACTTCATTTCTAATAGGATCAATCAAATTTTCATCAAAATAACATGTATTGATTCTTCTACAATCATTTTTCTTTATTGTAAACTCTATAAGCTCTAGAAAGAGAGTATCCTAAGAAAATACCATCATCGATTTGCAATCAAACTTTCCTAAATGATCTTTTCCATTATTCAAAATAAAGCATTTACATCCAAATACATGAAAGTGTTCAATCTTAGGCTTCTTTCCAAAAAACAATTCATAGGGTGTCTTCTTCAAAATTGGTCTAAAATAGATCCTATTCATTACATAACATGCAAGATTTATGCTTCGCCCAAAAATATTTTGGCAATTTATACTCATCAAGCATAAATCTACTTAACTCAATTAATATTCTATTTTTTTCTCTCTACTTCTCCATTTTGTTGGGGAGTTTTAGGTGCAAAAAATTATGTCTAATCTTATGTTCATCACAATAATCCTCAAATAATTTATTTTCAAATTCGCCACCATGATCTTTGAACCCTATTAATCAAAAGGCCTTGTTCTCTTTGAATATATTTAGAAAACTTTCTAAACTCACCAAAACATCATCCTTGTAAGTTACAAATAAAACCCAAGTATATCTAGAGAAATCATCAACAATCACAAAACCATAATTTTTCCACCTAAGCGGTGCTAATAGGACCAAATAAATCCATGTGCAATAATTCTAGAGGTCTAGAAGTAGAAACAATATTTTTACTTTTAAATGAGCTTCTAGAATGTTTACCATGAATACATGAATCACAAACATAGTTTGAATGAAAATTTAATTTAGGCAAACCAACTACTAAATCAAGTTTAGCAATTTTATTAAGTGTGTGCATGTTAATATGACATAGTCTCCTATGCCATAACCATATATCATCATGAGTGCTTTTAAAACAAAGTAAGTTTAAATTTACATCATGAAAGCTATCTAAATCAATGACATAAATATTTTTGTATCTTTTCCCTACTAGCAAAACATTTTCATTATTTTTATAATGCAATATGATGCATGGAATACTACATTCAAACCTTTATCACATAATTGACTAATAGAAATTAAATTATGTTTTAATCCATCTACTAGAAAAACTTTATCTAAAGTGATAGAATTCTTACAAATAGATCCAATGCTAATGATTTTTCCCTTCGCATTATCTTCATATGTAACAAATCCTCCATCACTTGATTCTAAAGATGTGAATTTATCTTTATCTCCCATCATATGTCTTGAACATCCACTGTCCAAGTACCACATGCCTTCTTTGATTTTGCTTTGAAGGCATTCCTACAAAATAAACTCACATGTTAACTTTTGGAACCCAAACATGTTTGGGTCCACATTCTAAATTTGAAGTAAGATATTTAGCATGCATGGTTTGTGTAGTGCTTGTACCTTTGGTACCCATACATAAGATGATTGCTTAGTATTTTGTATTTTATGCATAGCAATCAAATGAAATATGCCCTTTTATTAATAGTTGCACCAAACATTAGTGTTTGCATATGATTTAGAATGATAATTATAAGGTATATGAGTGGGATGTGTATGATGCAAATAATTTTTATTAAATGTTTTTCTTGATGAAGTATTATAATGAACTTGTGATTTTAAACATAATTCTAATCTTGCTTTTAATAAGATATTCTCTCTTTCAAGTTTACCTACAACTAAGGAACAATTTAATAAAGAAGTATTTTTACTTTTTAAATTATCACATTCATTTTTTAAATCAAAAAAATGCATATCTAAATTTTTATGTTCTTTTTCTAAGGTTTTGTATTTTCTTTTTAATTTTTTATATTCAATAACTAAATCATTAAAAGCATCATCTAATTCATCATAAGATATATCATTACATACCTCTTGAGAATCTAAGTCGATTCTCCATTTGCCATAAGACATATGTTGACCTCTTCATCCGATGAGCTAGTACTTGATTCATTTGAATCTAGATTGGCCCATAAAGCTATCTTCTTCTTCTTATGGTACTTTTTCTCCTTCATATTTTTTCTTTTGTTTACATCAATTTCTTTTTCTTTGATTCAACAAGTTCGACAATCACCTCTTATGTGTCCAGGCTTTTTACAATGATAGCAAATGATCCCTTCACCTGTAGGAAATTTCTTAGTTTGAAATTTATAATTTTTAGATTTTTTATACCTTTGATTCTTCTTCCTTAGCAAGTTCCCAAGCCTTTTGGAAAGCATGACCACCTCATCACAATCACCATCCGAGCTTGAGGTGTTATGCTCATCACTATCATCAACTTGTAGTGCAATGGCTTTTCCTTTCTCCTTCTCCTTTTTTCCTGAGTTATCCATCTTATCCCTTTGAGCAATAACCTATTCATGTGCTATCAAAGAACCCAAAAGTCGATCAAGTGGATAAGTAGATAAATCTTTAGCTTCACTAATAGCGTTACTTTAGCTTCCCATTCTTTTGGAAGACATCTAAGAATCTTATAAACTAAGTCTTGATTTCTATATGTTTTCCAAGAGAATGTAATGTGTTAATTATTTTCATAAATCTAGTATACATATCGAAATAGATTCGTAAGGAGACATATGAAATAACTCATAATCATGAACAAGTCTATTTATGTGAGCATCTCTAACTTCACTAGTTCCTTCATAAGTTATAATAAGTTTATCCCATATTTCTTTTGCACTTAACATAGAAATTTTCATGTAATCATCGTAATAAAGCACAATGTAAAGTATTACAAACCCTAGCATTTAATTCATCAAGTTCTCTTTCAGCTATAGACCATTCCTCAAAAGGTTTTTCTACTTTAATGACATTTACTTCTACTGTGGGTGTATGATATTCATGTGTCAACATATACCACATGCATCTTGACCTCTTAAGAATGTACTAATTCTATTTTTCCAATAATCAAATGGTACACTATCTAAAAGTGGAGGTCTATGAGTGTCCCCCGTAATGAACCCTTTGAAACCTTGTGCCATAGTGAAAAGATTTACTCTTGGATGTTAAGCCAATAAAAGAGCCTAGGCTCGATACCAATCAGTGAGACACTATAGCACCCAAGAGGGGTGAATTGGGTAATATTAAAATTTTTAAAACTTAAATTTTAATTTTTAAATAGAAAATTAGATTTTGATTTTATAATGATAAGATATAATTCTAAATGCAGCAAAAATAAAAATACAATAAAGTAAATAGAGACAAGAGGCAAATAATTTTACGGTCAAAACCAAACCGCCTAGCCACCGGCTAGGAATCCACTAAATGAAAAATGGTTTACAAAAGTACTCTCCTATAACGGGTGAGTACAACCCTAAACAATATGTACTCCTACAAAGGCGAGTACAACCCCAAAATAAATTTTACAACACAAAATAAATACAAAATAATAAATTTTGATAAAGTAAATCTCTCACAAATATACCAAGCAATCAAATTCAAAAGTGATCTCACAACTTATAAATGATCACTTACAACTTAAAAAATTTGGCAAGGCAAAATGCTCACTTAATAAAAATAAATATCTTAAAGTGATCTTACTAGGATGTTTATGTTATTATAATTTGTAGAATAATACAAAATGATTTCAAAATAAATTCACAATATTCTTTTCATAATAAAATAAATTTCAGCAAGGAGTAATTTATTTTAACCAAAAAGATTCTTTCAATTAATGCTAATGATCACAAAATAAAAAAAAATAAGAATATGATAGATCTAAGTTGGTTAGTAAGCTTTCAATTAAAAAGAGAGATCTAGCAAATATGAAAATAATTTCAGCAAAATAATTTATTTTAAAAATGCTTAAAATATACTTCTAAAATAGATCTAAGAATAAATGATCTTCCAAAATAAGGCCAAAGAAGAAATATTTCAAGAAACCAAAAGAAATTTGTAGGAAGCTAAAAATTTCAGCAAGTTGAAATAGATCCTACAAATTATCACAAGAGTTTTTCACCAAAAAAATTGATTGAGAAACTTTGATGTGAAAACCAATGTTCAAAGACTAATCCACCAAAAGTATAAATTAGAAAGAAGAAATAGATGGTGAAAATAGCATGAACAACTAAGAAGTATTAAGATCAAGAAAACAAACTCAAGTAATTTAAAAGGCTTGCTTAGTTGAAGATGTTGAAGCTTCCAAACCAAGGATTTGATCTTGCAATATTTGGAGAACACTTGGAAGGAACATTTAAGAGATTTTCTCTTAGATTTGCTGGAGAGATTTTGAATTTTGAATGAGGGATGCTTTCATGAAGAGAATGAGGGCTATTTATAGGCAAGAAGGTCATTTAAAAATTATTTCAAAGAAATATATTATACAAACCTCATGCTATCATGTGATAATTTAATATTCAATAAAAATATAATTTATATTAAACAAATATTAAATTTAGCAGCAAAAAATTTGGCTATTCACATGGGAAAGTCAAAAGTAATCAAATGTAGCTCTTAATATATTCAAAGCATGTAGCATGCATCCATTATTAAAATCGGTAATGTTTAAAAATCATAATAAATTCAATTTTAATGCAAAGTGGGTCATGTAACCACTTATTTTAAAGGAACAAATCCAAGGAATGGATGGAGATAAAATCGATATGAATTCTTTGATTAAATAATGACTTTGGCTAAAATACAAAATTTTATATATTTTTGTTAATTTTGACATGTGACATTTAAAAATTATGATATAATTTATATATAATCATAAATATGTTAGTTATCATATAACCAGCAAATTAAATTAAAATACCTAATTATATTAAGTAAATAAAATAATTATACTTAATAGTTATGATCATTTATTACTTTGACAATTTTATTGCTATGTAAAAAAAACATATAATTGAATGTTAATTAAATAAAGATTTATATAAATTAACCTCATTAAAATAGTATGTTAGTTGTGAGCAAATTGATTCATGCCAAAGAACTCATATGAATAGTCATATAACCTAAAATCATGAGCTTCACATTATCCCTTTCATTCTTTTATTCTTGCAATTTCTTCTAACAATTTATGAGATGTATTGGATATGTAATTAGCAATTGATATATCAAAACACATAAAATATTCATTAGAACATCCAAGCATTTGTTTATTATCATCAAAATTAATCAAATTGAACATGAGGCTAATAATTACCTGTTTCAATGTATTTTTGATTTATAGCAATACGTAACTGAAACGAATGGTATAGGATTTGTTAGGGTTTAGGGTTTAGGATTTAAGATTTTTTAGGGTTTAGTGTTGTAGGTTTAGGGTTCAGTGTTTAGGGTTTAGGGTTTGTTTTAGGGTTTAGTCTTTAGGGATTTTTTTTTTTTGGAAAACCTCATATAGGGGAATTTTATTGCCACAAAAAGAGGGTTACAAGGTCCTTAGAGGGGATAAACTCCAGAACTACTGCTCAAAGAGCTACAATCAGCCTAGGGAGTAAATCACCTATCTAAGTACAGCCAAAAGCAAAAGAAAATAAATAAAGCAAGCAAAAGATACGAATTGATTAACATAAGAAGCCAATGGAAGATTAGGGCCAATGCTCTGCATGATGTGAGAATGCATGACACTATGGAGCAAACCTACAAGAGGACAAGAGAAAAGCACCTGCAAAATTGTAGATAGAAAGAAGTTAGAGTAGTTAAGGTAATACAGACAAAATGATAAGTGAAAATTGCATAATCTGAGAATGATAGTAAAGAAGTGTGATAGAGAAGGCTCAAGCTCAGTCACACCAAGTTGGGGTAGATGGAAATATGAACATCCAAACTTCAGCAAAAGGGTTACATCACAAGAGCTATTACCAAACCAAAGGGGAGTGAAATCATCACAGCCATCATAGCCAAAAAAACTTGTATAGCAGCCATTTGAAGAAGATCTTTTGAGCCTTATTACCTGCAAACATAAGGAAAGTCTGACAGTAGAAGAAATAACAAAGAAGAGATGGATAAGAGGATCCCATGCAAAATATATGTCATCATATTAGGCCCCATGGCATGATAATCCCAACAAAATGAAAGAAAGCCATCATTTTCAGGTCAACCATATTTTTAATCAGATCTAAGGGTTTAATGAGACCAGCAAAAAGACCCACCACAGGGAAATAATATAAAAGGTCAGACAAAGGTAAAAAGCAATAAAGGATCATATGTAATACCTGCTGAAAACCAGTCAGGCAAAAACAAAAGCATGGTATTAACTCCATCCCAAATGTATATGACAATAATAAATATACGGTCTTGTAAAGAACAACCCAAGGATATTTTAAAAAAGGAAATCCAATGAATGTAATGCTGATGTTAACAACCTCCTTGTTGCAAAAGTTAGAAACCAGCAAGTGTAAAGGAAGACAGCATACCCCCATCCCAAATTATCACAGGAATTGTAGAAGTCTATCAGAGAAGAGATGGGAATATAGCAGCAAATTAGAATAAATAGATAAAGGGCTGCTCCCCACCACAAACATTTCCAATAAAATATAATTAGAGATAACACCCCAGAAGCAGCTTGCTTAGCAGCAAACTCAAGAGTCCGTTACATCATATAGCCAAAGAACCGGCCATAAGTCCAACCATTTAGAGTAAATAGTACATAGGTTAAAATCAAGTAAAGCAAAAGCATAATCACAATGATCTACACAATTCTAATAGAACCAAGAGGGATAAAATAGTAGCAGGAGAGATCAGCTATAGCACAGATGTTAATAGCAAAAACAATCAGAAAATCAAAAGGAAAGAAACAACCAACAACCACAAAGACAACCTGCTAGACAAAGGACCCGAAAATCCAAAAGCCAATAGTGGAAACAAAAATACAATTATTACACCCACCATATAAAACTACATTAAAAAGCATAGATGTAAAATAAAAACAAAATGGGTTCAAAAGATAATCAACAGAAAATCCTTCCAGATAAAGACGATCAGGCTAGCAGCTAAACCCACATCCTTAATAAAGGCAAACTGATAAGCCATTAAGGAAGTCCAAACCTCCAAAGAAATAATAAAATTGAACAGGAAATTGCAGTTTCTCTCCTAGCAGGTTGGGTATATGAGGTTAGCCAAAAAAATCATAAAAATAACTCCAAAAGCACCCTGCTGAACATGATAAGCAACCCCAGTAGCAGCTTGCTAGACATAAAACTTAATGAACCATATCAGCCAACAACCAAGAAAGAAAATAATAGCAAGTTGCCCATAAAACAACCCATTCAAAATAGATAATGCATAAGTTAATTCCCAGATTGAATGGCCAAGACTAGCTAAACGAGGATGGAAAAAATAGCAGTATGTGAAGTCACAGCTGTGATGTTAACAAATAAGAAACAAGAATAAAAGAAATAGCCAACAACCACAAAGACAACATAAATATCCTTCTAGATAGGGATGATCAGGCTTTCAGCTAAGCCCACATCGTCAGTAAAGACAAATTGAAAAGCCAATAAGGAAGTCCAATCCTACAATGAGATAAAAAAAATAAATGGGAAATTGCAATTACTCTCATGGCAGGATGGGTATATGAGGTTAGCCAAAGCAAATAGCAAAACAACTCCAAAAGCACCGTACTGAACATGATGGACAACGCCAGTAGCTACATGTTGGACATACGATTCAATGATCTAGATCAGCCAACAACCAAGACATAAAATAACAGCAAGTTGGCCATAAAACCACCCATTCAAAACAGACAATGCATAAGATAAATCCCGGATAGATAGGGAAGTTTCGCTGCGGCTAAACCAAGATGTAAAAAATAGTAGCAATTTAGAAATACCACAAACATGTAAAGATCAGTAAAAGCCCTATTGCTAACAAGAAAATCAAGCAAAAAAGCAAAAGCCACCATGCAGTCAACAACCTCAATAGAGGCCTGTAGGACAAAAGGCCCAAAAATCCAACATCCAACAGTTAAAACATCAACACAGATATTGCACCCTACATAAGATAAACCAGTAAAGAGTAATGTTACAACATAGTTTATAAAGTGGTTCAAAGAAAAGTAATCTTTAATATCCATCAAGACACAGAATATGAGGTTAGTAGCTAATCCGACATCATCGGTAATATTGGAATTTAAGAAAAAATTTTAATTATGTAGAGAAGAAGTTATAATAGCAAGGATATTGCAGGATCTCTCCATACAGGTTGTGGAGGAAAGATTATGGAGCATAGTAGAGGCTACAACCATAATAAGGGGAAGAATATTAGATAAATTAGGGTCAGCCATAAAGTTAGAAGATAACATTGAGGCAAGGGTCCCAGAAAATAATTCTAGAAAAAGGAAAGAAATATATCCCTGTTGATCAAAAAATACAGCAGAAAATAGAGCATCAAGTAATACATCTCCCTCCAACTAACAGGAAACATCTTACCAGTATTAGTAAGACCCTAAACAAGGTTGTGATAATTAAACCAAGAGCAGATGCCATATAGCTCAACAAAGGACCAACAAGGAGTAATAGGATGATGCTTCAGCAAATTCCAAAGGAACAACAACACATTAATAGTGAAAGCAGCAGAAGCAGTAAGCTCCCAATTAAAGTTATGGCAATTAAACCAACAGCACATGCCATAAAGATCAACAAATAAGTAGCAAGGGATATCAATATGATGCATTAGCAAATACCAAAGAAACAACATCACTAAGTAGAAAGTGATCATGCAGTTAAACAGGTATTGAACCAGGTCAATCCAATAGGTTAGATTAATTTTTGAGATAAGGGATCCCGATCGCCCGTTAACCAAAGCACCAAAATGTTTGGGAGTGTTAGTTGATCAAAGAAATTTATTCCATCTAATATAGCACCCATTGGGTAATCAACACATGCATTACCCTGATGCCATACATGAGTGATTTTAAAATTGAATTGGGTAAGGAGAGCTCTAGTTTGCTTGAGAAGATAATATAATTTTGGATTTCCCATTTTGGTGGAAGTCAAAAGATCAATCAGCAGAAGGGCATCCACCTCATTCCAAATATTGAGCCAACCTTTTTGAAGGAAAATCTCAAGAGCTTTGTAGACTTCCATGAGCTCAACAAAGGGAACATAGCAAGAATTAAGGGGGTAAGAAAAAGAACATAGGACTTTACCATTAAAGTTTCTAAAAATGCCACCACAGCCTGAACCTTTATGAGGGACAGAGCCATCAGTGTTAATTTTAATAGTATTAACATGAGATTTTACCCAATAAGCATTCTTGTCATCTTTACAATGTAGTTGATCCAGCAAGTTAAAACCCAGTTTATTGGCCACAAATTTACAACCTTTAAATTATTTGTAGTTAATGAGATTGGCATTGAACAAGTCATGAATTTTGTTTTTAATTCTAGCAATTATCTTCATGTGGTTCATAGGGATCCCACGATGTTTTGCATCATTTTGGTCAATCCATATGAACCAAATAAGAGTGATAGCAGTTATGACTTTAATGTGACCTTTAATAGTGTTATCAAAATAAACTTCAAGAAGCTGGTATAAAGTTAAGGAGCCATTATAAATGACAATGTTAAAGAGGTCATCATATTAAATCCAAAGTTTAGAAGCAATGGCCCCGTTAACAAAAACATGATTCACATTTTCAATGTGAAAGCAGCATTGGCATTTTGAAGGTAATTGAAAACCTTTACCCCACAACAAGGAGTCAACGGGGATGAAGTTTTTCAAAATATGCCAAGTAAGAACAAAATAAGAAGTAGGGATAGTGTTATTCCAAAGTTTTAAAAACACATTGGAAAAATCATGAGCTTCTTTAATGTGAATCCAAACATTTTTAAAGTTGAAATCACCATTATGTGAAAGCTTAAAAAGGATTTAATCTTTATTGCTAGGAATGATAGGAATAGTAGTAAGCTTGTTTAAAAGAAAGGAAGGAATATAATTAGTAAGCTTACTATTGTTCCACATATTATACCGCCTGAAAGAGTTCACTTTAATAGCGCGTAGTGGAGTGGGTAGAAAGTAAGTCATCAATGGACCCACCTCCAGTCCAGTTATCTTGCCAAAAGAAAGAGGAGCCAGAGTTAATCCCCCAAGAAATTAATGATTCCGCATCCCATTTGATGGAACAAAGTCTTTTCCAAATAGGAGAGTCTCCCGCTTTATAGGGGTAAATGAGAGGGTGCTTACCCTGGCAATATTTTGCAGTCATGAAATTAGCCCAAAGACTATTATTACTCCTAAAATACCACCAAAGTTTATAGGAAAAGGTAGTGATAGCTTCTTTGATTGGCTTACAACCAAGACCCCCTTCAGCTAGAGTGCCATAACTTTTATACTAAGAGGTCTAGTGCATTTTTTAGAGGAGTTATTAGAGCCCCAGAAAAATTTATTAAGGAGGCTTTCAATTCAGTTAATGATAGAATTGGTCGGCACAATGGTTTGAATGAGGTATAAAGGCATGGAGTTAAGGGTTCTCTTAATCAAAGTGAGCCTACCACCGAAAGAGAGTAAATGGAATTCCCAAACAAAAATTTTATTAGAAATTTTCTAGATTAGCTTATCAAAAAGATGAGATCTTTTCTGACCTTTAAAAAGTGGAGCACCAAGATAATTAATAGGAAGTTATTGTCACTAAAAATTAGTAATTCTCAAGATTTGGTTGATCTTATTACTAGGTATTATAGAGGAAGGAATGAAAAAACATTTTACATCATTTAGAAAGAGGCCGCTTTCATTGCCAAATTTATTTATAAGGTTCTTAATAGTTTTAATGTGTAGAATAGAGGCATTGCTAAAGATTATAAAGTCATCAAGAAACTAAGATGAAACAGAAGACCTTGAGTTCTAAAAAACATGTTAGGATTTTTGTAGAAAAGATCATTCAGGCTCCTCGAAAGGTATTCAACAGTGATAATAAAATGGGAGGGTGAAAGGGGATCTCTTTGTCTCAAGCCATGCATCAAAGTAAAGAAACCTAGGGACTCACCATTCATGGTAACAGAGAACCAAACATTGGTAATACAATTTTTGATGAGGCAGATGAAAATATCTGAAAACCCAAGCAAATGAAGAATTTGAAAGAGGAAATCCCAAGAAAGGTTGTCAAACACTTTAGAGATGTCCAGTTTAAAGAGGATGTTGCCACCTCTGGTAGGAACGTCAATGTCATGAATCAGCTCTTGGGCAAGAAGTATGTTATCAGATATAGCTCTACCTTTAATGAAGCTAATTTGGTTAGGGAAAATAATTTTAGGCAGCAGCAGACTAATCCTATTAGCAATTAATTTAGCAATGGGTTTATGAAAGAAGGTGCAAAGATTGATAGGTCTAAAATCACCCCAAGAATAAAGATTATTAGTTTTGGGAATGAGAATAATTGAAGTGCTAGAAAAATATCTAGGTAAAGGGTTTCCATCAAAATAATCAACAACAGCATCAACAAGGTCAGACTTAATAATAGGCCAACAATACTAAAAGAATTGAGTCGTGTAGCCATCAGGGCCAGCAACAGAATCACTGTTCATTCTATTTATAATACTACCAATCTCAGCTTCCGTAGTATGCAATGTGAGCAAGTGGTTGTCATCGTTAGTAACCGTTGAGGGGATCAGGTGTGTGTTGGAGAGGGCTTCTAAGGAAGGGTTGTTGTTTAATAAGTTTTTAAAGTGTTGTATGACAAAATCTTTAATTTCATTATTATCAGTGATCCAGCTATCGTTAACATTTTTAATTTTTTAATAGAGTTTACGGCTTTCCTTTTTTTGAAAAGAGCATGGAAATACCTTGTAGTCACCATCGCAATATACTAGCGTGCCTTTACCAATAGGTTTCCTCCATATTCTAATAATTAACCAAGTTATCTTTAGCTTCCTTCAAATCATCAAGCTTATTAGAGTTAGTTAACACAACATATTCAAGGGAGCAAACTAATTGTTCCATATTTTTGAGATTGGCAAAAAGATTTTTAAAATGATGCTTGTTCCACCAGTTTAGGTTTTGTTTGCCTTTCAAGCTTCAGCCAAAGCCAAATCATGCCTTTAACAGAATTGTTTGGATGAATAGGGGCCATCCAATTAATGGAAATAACATCAATGAAATCACTATGTTGGATCCACATATTTTGGAATCTAAAAGAGGTGGGGGAGGATATTGTACTAGAAGGAGTTTTGATAGAAATTAAAAGTAGACCATGGTTAGACAAATTTCTGCTCAAATGCTCAACAGAAGTGAGGGGCCATTGATTGATCCAAAGGGAATTAAAGAGTGTCCTATCAAGCCGCTGCCAAAGTCTAGAGTTATGTCACGTATAGTCGGAGCCTGAAAAACCAATATCAATCAGATTGCAATCAAGAATCATATTAGAAAAATCTTCCATAGAGTGGATGTTAGGAGAGAAACCTCCCCTTCTTTTTGAGGAAGCCAGAATAGTGTTGAAGTCACCCCCAACCAACCAGGGTTTGTTGATAGAGGAGGCAAAGGTTCTTAAGTTATCCCAAAGGATATTTCTACCAGCTCTATTATAAGATGCATAGATAAAGGAACCAAGAGCAAAAAATTTACCCAATGAGATTTAAACATTAACCAATTATAGGAGATCATCAAGGATAGAGATGTTGATTAAATTATTCCAAAAGCACTAACTTTTATTATTATAATAGAAATTTTGAAAGCCCAGTGTTCTAGCAACATGGGTAATCTTAGAAGAGTGTATGAATGGTTCAATAACAACAAGTAAGGCTATGTTATGAGTATGACAAAGGCTTCTAATACAATTGCGGACAATGAGAGTCCCAATACCCCAAACATCCCAAATAAGAAAATTGATCATAATAAAATAGAAGGAAAGAAAAAAGGATAACTGAAAAATAAAAAGCAAGGAGAAGAGAAAACATGGAACAATTATTTATGGGAAGTTAGAGAAGATCTAGTGGTTCTAGTGGAGCTATTAGTGAACATTCTAGCTTTAAAGGGTTTTTTTAATAACAGTTTGAAAAGGTCTATCTATGTCCAAAGTATCTCCATTTGAAAGAGAGTGGTTTGTGGTATTCAGAGTAGGATCAGTATCTATCAAAGCATTCCTAATGGTGATTTCCCTTTCTTCAGTGTCAGAATTGGGTTGAGAAATTGGGTTAGCATGTGTATCACTCTGAAGGGTAATAGAAGGAGAGGTTGTGACACCATTAATAGCACAAATTTCATGTTTATTTTTAGGATTACTTTTCAAATTTTGTGCTGTCACCAAAGTTTTAACATTTTTCAAAACAATTCCAGAATTAGTTTTGAGATTTTGATCCAACTTGAAATTCCCATTCAAATCACCATTAGGGTTCATATGAATCAAGGTATTGCCTTGAGAGGCCAAATTATTACAATTAGAGATAATGTCAAGTAAGTTATCATTAACCTCCTCACAAACCTCATAAGCATTATTTTTACCAAGCTCAGATGGCTCTCCAAGGCAAATCTATAGATAATAAAAGAGTGGGGTAGGAGGGTGAGTTCCATTTTGAGTTACTTTATAACATAATTTATTGGTTTATTCATTTGTTAGAGAGGGATTAGGATCCGATAATTTATTCTTTTTAAGATGAGGATGCAAAATAAAGCATTTAGAGTGATCATGACCATGGATCTTACAATGTGTGCAAAAATAGGGAAATTTTCAAATTCCACTTTTTTATTATACCCAAATTTCTCAGAGTCGATCCAAACTTCTTTAGGATACTTTTTGGTAATATCAATCTCAACCAAAATATGAGCAACTGATGGTTGTGATCTCGCAGCGGGCCTGATCAATTTGAAGGGGCCGACCAAAGAGAGCCCCAACCGCAAAGAGAACTTGATGGGTAACATAATGTATTCTCTTATTTGTAAAAGCTTGCCATAAAGGTACAATTGGGGATTCTTCTTTGACATGAAAAAGAGGAGACCATTTCAAAAGTCTCATTTGACAATTATACACAGAGTAGGAGCGACGAGCAAAAACTCTTGAGTAATCTAAGTCATTAGATAGATGAATAAGGATATGGCTAGATCAACTGATAAGGAAAACAGAGAAGGCTATGAAAAAAGGATTGGATGTTATCAAGAGTCGGGCAACATAAGGAAAATTTACCAACTAAAGAGAATTCAAAAGGCCTCGCCAACTTTTCCACGTTAAGTTCTGAGCACATTACAGCAGGCATTCCATGAAAAGATGTTGAGATCAAATTGACCGAAGCATTAGAGGAAGTGTTCTTACTAAATAATGCATCCTTGAAGGACTTAACAGTAGGCAGAGTAACGAATGGAGTCAGATCCATAATACCTTCTAAATCGAAGCCTACGATGCCTCCAAGTTCAAGAGCTGGCATGCAGAAGTTAATGACAATGAAAGAGCAAGGGACACTCACATTAGCGGCCAAACAAAGACCAAAAATCCAGAAATTATGATCGAGAAGGATCGAAACTCGGCCAAGCCGTAAGGAAAATGCAAGGGAGCAAGAAAGCGCCAGAGAGAACCGCGGCCGAGAGAGGTTTAGGATGTGGGTTTAGGGTTTAGAGTTTAGAGTTTAGTGTTTAGGGTTTAGGGTTTAAGATTTAGAGGGTTTAGTGTTTAGGGTTTATGGTTTAAGATTTAGGGTGTAGGATTTAGGGTTTAGGGTTTAGGGTTTAGAGTTTAGGGTTTTAGGGTTTAGGCTTTAGGGTTTAGGTTTATAGGATTAGGGTTTAAGGTTTAGGGTTTATTTTAAGATTTAGAATTTAGGTTTTGGTTTTAGGTTTAGGTATTTATCTTAGTTTAGTTTAAGTTTAAGGTTTATTTTATTTTGTTTATTTTAGGTTTTCTTTATTTAGTTTAGTGTATCGGTTTTTTTATTTATCTTTAGGTTTATTTAGGTTCTTTATTTAGTTTTAGGGTTTATTTATTTTTACATTTAGTTTTATTTAATTTAGGTTTTATTTTCATTTTATTTCATTTTTAGTTTAGTTTAGATTTTTATTTATTTTATTTTATTTATTTTTTATTTATTTTATTTTAAATTTACATTTAGGTCTAGGTTTAGATTTTAGTTTAAATTTTTTTTATTACTATTTAATTTTATTTAGGTTTATGTTTTATTTATTTATTTCATTTTTAGGTTCTATTTAGTTTAGGTTTAGGTTTTAGGTTTTAGGGTTCTGATTTAGTTTGGGGTGTAGGTTTTTTGGGTTTAGGGGTTAGGGTTTTAGGTTTAGGGTTTAGGGGTAGTAGGTTAGGGTTTAGGGTTTAGGGGGTTTTATAAAATTTTGTTTTTTTTAAATTAAGTAAACTTTGGTTTATTTATTTTATTTTATATTTATTTTAGTTTATTTTATTTATTTATTATTTAGGTTTATGTTTATTTTTATTTATTTTAGTTTTATTTATTTTAGTTTAGGTTTTTTATTTTAGTTTGTTTTAGGTTAAATTTTAGGTTTTGGTTTTTTAGTTTAGTTTTATTTTATTTTATTTTAGGTTTAAGTTTTATTTTATTTTAGCTTTAGTTTTTAGTTTAGGTTTATTTTTTGGATTTATTTTTAGTTTAGGTGGTTTATTTTTAGTTTATTTTATTTTTTAGAGTTTAGGTTTAGGTTTAGGTTTAGTTTATTTTAGGTTTAGGTCCAGGTTTTATTTATTCACTTTAGTTTATTTTAGTTTTTAGGTTTTTTTTTAGTTTATAATTAGGTTATATTTATTAATTTTTTTATGTTTATTTTTTAGATTTATGTTTTTATTTATTTTTTATTTTATTTCATGTTATCTTTAGTTTTTATTTTATTTAGGTTTCTTATTTTCTAGTTTAGTTTTGGTTTTTATTTATTTTCTTTTAATTTAGATTATATTTTTTAATTTATTTTCTTTTTAGGTTTAGGTTTAGGTTTTAGTTTATGTTTTTATTTTATTTTAATTTTTATTTTATTTTAGTTTTTATTTATTTTATTTATAGGTTTAATTTACTATTTGTTTTTTTTAGCTTTTTAGGATTTTTAGGTTTTAAGGTTTAGGGTTTAGGGTTTAGGGTTCAGTGTTTTAGGGTTTAGAGTTTAGGATTTATGGTTTAGTGTTTTGGGTTTAGGTTTCAGGTTTATGGTTTAAGTTTTGGTTTATGATTTTTTTAACAGGGAACAAATTTATATTCAACATTTTTTCTTTTCGATTTGATCAACCAAGTAACACACTAAGCTTTCTAAGACTCAAACGATGACATAGATCAAAAATGGCATGCATAGAGCAAATCAAAAACCTTAGATAACTAGAACTGTCTCTACAGTAAAGACACAATTCCATAAGTAACAGATCGGATCGGCCATTTTTCAATTTCTCCAGTTCCCATCAGAACTAGCCTAGCCTCTCGAGTAGCGGGATCCACCATCATATCCTCGATCTCTCCCTCTGCCACCACCACGGCTATAACCTTTGTCACTCCTCCCGCCTCCATAACCACCACTGCTCTGACCACCACCTCCATATCCACAAGCAACTCTAGATCCCCCACCACCATTACGATAATCGCCACCACATCTTTCACGTCCATCGCCAGATCTAGATTGAGCCTGGTTGACGGTTATGTTCTGTCCGTAAGGTTTTGTCCATTCTTAGGGTTTAGGTTTATGTTTAGGTTTATTAGGTTTTAGGGTTTAGCTTTATTTTTTTAATTTATTTAGTTACTTTAGCTTTTGGTTTAGGGTTTAGGGTTAGGGTTTAGGGTTTATGGTTTAGGGTTTAGGGTGTAGGGTTTTTTTATTACCATAAAAGTAAAAGATACCTTAAAGAGATAAACCCCTTCTAAGTAAACTAGAAGAAAAGAAAAAACAAAAGAGCAAAACAACATCTAAAAAAGCATAAGAGAAAGGACATGAGTAACACAAAAATAAAACTTTAAAATAGAAAAAGGTTGAGTCGTGAGTTCATTATTCCTTTGAGAAAGCAAGATAAATAAGATCCACAACAACAACACTAGGGATGACTGAGAAATGACCAGTCCCTCGATAAAGTTGCAACCTAGAAAAGAAATTTGCAAAAATACTACCAAGGCAAAAGTCAAAGCTAAAAAGAATAAGGATTAAGAGAGCAAAAGGAGAGAGCTAAGAAAGAGAAGGTGTTGGATCAGTTAAGATCATCTCAAGGGGCAACAATACATATGAGCATCCAAACTTCATAAAGAAGGGTTATAATCATATGTAAGGCTACCAATTAGAGAGAGGAGGTGAGTAACACAAAGCCATCATAGCCAGCATACCTGATACCGATAGCCAACCCACCAAACAAAGCACACAATAGGCCAATCACATAAAGCCAGCAACCCAAAAGTTATAGCTGGATCATTGGGCAAGCTAATGAAACCAAGTAGTAGAATCACCAAAATCATCACCAACATACCTGACACATGCCAACATCTAAGGCCAGCACACACAAAAAGGGGCCAAAGACAGCCACCAATTACCAGAAACCAAAATTCCCAATTCCAAAGGATCAACAAAGGATCGGTCAGCAACTAACCAAGATTCCAAAGCTAGCTAAAAGTCTTCCAATCAACACCGCTAAGTAAAACATCCATAAGGCAGCCACCATATATAGCTCATCATTAGTAACCAATAAAGGTAGCACCCTAGTAACCAAGGAAAAGCAAAAATAATAGCCAAAAAACCATTGAATGGAGAGATAACCAACTGATTCACCAACATAGCCTCTTAAACCATAGTAGTAAAAAACCCAAGTCAATGTAAAACCAATAGCAGCCATCGAGCCAAGATCACCCAAGATAACCAAGAAAATAATAACCACTAAATTACCAACAACCAGCTAACCCATAATAATAACCAAATGTCATAATAACCACAGTTGTACTCTCCATCACCCCCACGGCTGTAACCTCCATCGCTCCACTCACCTCCATAACTACAACTACTCCAACCACCACCTCCAAACCCACCAACACCTCCAGATCCCCCACCACTACTGCAATAACTGTGGCCTCCGCCTCCGCCTCCACCTTCACCTCTGCCTTCGCCTGCACCGCCAGATCTAGACTGAGCATGGTTGATCATGATGTTCCTACCATCAGGGATCTTCCAATTCTTAGGGTTTAGGTTTAGGTTTATTAGGTTTTAGGTTTTAGGTTTATTTTTTAATTTATTTTATTACTTTAGGTTTAGGTTTAGGGTTTAGGGTTTTTTTAACTCAAATAATTCCATAACAAATAACAAATTACCAAATCAAACAAGACATTATCCTTTAATAACTAATAAAATAGGATAAAATAAAATGCAATTTAAAAATGTACAAAAGTAGTATTTCACAAAATGATTTAATTCTGAGAGACAATAAAATTTGATTTTACAGAAGGCTAATAAAGCTTTGTCGAATAAGCTGAAACCCATATCATCATCTGATTGCTCTGCAGGCTCTTCCTTCTTCTCTTCTACTAACGGCCAATTGTAGTAGAGTGAGTACACAGCCACACAATTTACTAGGATCTTTCAAATAGTCCTTAACCTTCTTGGCCTACGGGTATGTGTAATCAATGGCAATCATGATGGTGAGGATATTCTTGTAAGAGTTGATGAACATGTGGGGTGCTGCAGCAAGGGTGGGATAAGAGAGGGCTAGTGAGAGAGAAGTGATCATTAAAAGGCCCATTAAAAACTTCGAGATCATCTTGTGAGCTCAAGCACCTCGTGATGAATATGGAACCATCATCACGACTAGATGATAAGGCCATAAGAGAATGGCCTAATCCCAGCTTAGGGAGAGCACTCTCGAGGATCCCACTTTATTGCCTTTTTATATAGCTCAACCAGGGTGACAATTTCAATAGTACCCTTTTTGATCTTAGTTGGGATATTGAGAACCTAGAAGAAAGAAATCTATGAAGGATCCAGACCAATGTTGCCTGGAGGAACCAACTTTGTATTTCATAACCTCTTTGCTTACTTCTTTAAGATCACATTTCATAAAAATCATCCCAACCGGAGTTTAGGTTTTATGGTTTAGGGTTTAGGCTTTTAGGATTTATGTTTTTAGGGCTTAGGGTTTAGGGTTTAGGGTTTATAGTTTAAGGTTTAGGGTTTAGGGTTTAGAGCTTTTTAGGGTTTAGGGTTTAGGGTTTAAGTTTAAGGTTTAGGTTTGTAGGTTTAGGGTTTGGGGCTTAGGTTTTAGGGTTTAGGATTTTCCTTTTTAAAGTTACAAATAGGTTTAGGTTTATTTAGTTTATTTTTATTTATTTTAGTTTAGTTTATTTTATATTTTATTTTTTTACTTAGGTTTATTTTATTTATATTTAGTTTAGTTTATTCATTTTAGGTTTATTTAATTTTAGTTTAGTGTTTTTATTTTACTTTGTTTTTTAGGTTTAGGTTTACATTTTATTTATATTAGGTTACTTTATTTTAGTTTAGGTTTAAGTTTACTTTTTTAGTTTTATTTTTTTTAGTTTATGATTATTTATTATTTATTTCATGAGGTTTTATTTTAGTTTTAATTTATTTTATTTTAGTTTATTTTACATTTACTATTTTATTTAGGTTTTATTCTTAGATTTTATTTTATTTTTAGTTTAGTTTATGTTTTATTTAATTTATTTTGATTTTTTATTTTATTTCATTTAAATCAGATTTAGGCTTAGGGTGGCTTCAGTGTTTTA
Organism: Cymbidium sinense; assembly: GCA_021442155.1. Taxonomy (NCBI): domain Eukaryota; kingdom Viridiplantae; phylum Streptophyta; class Magnoliopsida; order Asparagales; family Orchidaceae; genus Cymbidium; species Cymbidium sinense. The sequence goes on from CM038214.1 coordinate 33,474,909, forward strand.
TCTTTAGGGTTTAGCATTTAGGGTGGGGCCTAGGGTAGGATTAGGGATTGTGGGTTTAGGGTTTGGGTTTAGGTAGTGTTTAGAGATAAAGGCCTAAGTTGTATCAGGAGAATAGGATCAGGGTTTTATTTTTATTATTATTTATTTTTATCTTAGGTTAGGTTGGGTAGGTAGTAAGTAGGTATTAAATGCCAAACCATTTATTTAATTTATTTTATATTTTATTTATGCTATTTAGTTTAATTGATTTTAGGTTTAGTGAAGGGTCAGGTTTTAATTTAATTTAATTTTTATTTAAGTTTAGGTTTTATTTATTTTATTTGTATGTTTATTTTAGTTTAGGTTTAGTTTTGGTTTAGGGTTTAGATTGTGGTTTAGGGTTGTGGTTTAGGGTTTAGTTTGGGTTTAGGGATGGTAGTGGTAGGGGTGGTTTGGGTTTTAGGTTTGGTTTAGGTAGGGTTGTAGGTTTATGGTTTAGTGTTAAGGTTTTTTTATTTTTTTTTTTAGGCTTTAGGGTTTAGGGTTTTATTTTAGGTTTAGGGTTCAAGTTTTAGTTGATGAGGATAATGTCTTCCTTCTACTTTTCTGAATTTTGTGAATTTTGAATTGCATTTAATTTTATATTATATTATTAGTTATTAAAGGTCAATGTATGTGATCTTGTAATCAAATAAGACATTATTCCTCAATAGTCGCTTCTTCTCTTCCACAATAACGAGTAGCAGAAAGAGCAAAGATCTGCAAGAGCCACAAGAATTTGCTTAGATCCTTCAAATACTCCTTAAACTTCTCAGCCCGTGCATATGTGTAATTAATGGAATTCACGATGGTGAGGACATTCTTGTAAGCGTTGATGAACATGTGGGGCACTATAGCAAGGGTGGGGTAAGAGAGGGCTAGTGGGAGAGAAGTGAACATTGAAAGGACTGCCAAAAACTTCTCGATGAGATCATCTTCATTGAGGTTAAGCACCTCATGACTAAACACTGAACCATCATCAAACATAGACTGAACGACAAGGCCATAAGAGAATGGCCTAATGCCCAGCTTCGAGGAGAGTAGCCTCTGAGGATGGCACCTTATCATATTTTTTAATCAGCACAACTAGGGTGATAATTTCAACAATACCCTATTGATCTTTGTTGGGATGTTGAGAACCTGGAAAAAAGAAGTCTGCGAAGGATCTAGACTAATGTTGCCTGGAGGAACCTCAACATCAATAGGCGTAATAAGACCAACATGGGTAGCACCACCAACTTCATACTTTGCAACCTCTTCACTGACTTCTTTATGATCACCTTTAATAAAAATTAGATCAATTGGGGTTTAGGTTTAGGGTTTATTATGGTTTATGATTTTAAGGTTTAGGGTTTGTGGTTTAAGGTTTAGGATTTAAGAATTTTTATTAAGTTTTAGGTTTAAGAATATTAGTAAGTGTCTAGACTGGTGCCTATTTCTAGTTTTTAAAGTCTGCAAAGGCTTTGGTGGCTTCTTCTTATATGTATCACTTTTTATAAACCCAAGCAAACCCGGTAGTTTATGCTTTTATTTATTTTTATTTGTTTATTTATTAGATTATTTTCTTATTTTCCTTAGGTTTATTTTTTATTTAGTTTAGTTTATTTATTTTAGGTTTATTTATTTTAGTTTAGGTTTTGTTTTAGTTATTTTTTAGGTTTAGGTTTAGGTTTAGGTTTTATTTTTTAGTTGAGTTTTATTTTATTTTATTTTTTTTAGGTTTGGTTTTATTTTTTTATTTTTAGGTTTAGGCTTTTATTTAGTTTTTTTAGGTTTAGGTTTTAGGTTTTTATTCTAGGTTTATTTTTTAGTTTAGGTTTAAGTTTATTTTTAGTTTATTTTGTTTTATTTACTTTATGTTTAGGTTTAGTTTATTTCAGGATTAGGTTTAGGTTTTATTTATCTTAGTTTACTTTATTTTAGTTTAGGTTTAGGTTATTCTATTATTTTATTTTTATTTTATGTTTAGTTTTTTTTTAGTTTAGGGTTTAGATTTTATTTTTATTTATTTTAGGTTTATTTTTATGTTTAGGTTTTATTTAGTTTTATTTTATTTTATTTTAGATTTTTATTTTCATTTTACATTTAGTTTTTTTATTTAGGTTTTTTTTCTTAGGTTTAATTTATTTTTAATTTAGTTTAGGTTTTATTTATTTTATTTTAGTTTAACTTTAATTTTTAATTCATTTTATTTTAGATTTAGGTTTAGGTTTTAGTTTTGGTTTTATTTTATTTATTATTAGATTTTTGAATTTATTTTATTTTTAGTTTTTATTTAGTTTTGGATTAGGTTTTGGTTTTAGTGTAGGTTTAGGATTTTGGTTAGTTTTAGGGTTTAGGGTTTAGTCTTAGTCTTCTTTTTTTTTATTTGTTTTTATTTTTATTTAGGGTTTGTTTTTGTTTTTGTATTTAGGTTTAGGTTGGGTTTTGCAAGTTTAGCGTTAGTGTTCTGCTAGTTTAAGGTTTAGGGTTTAGGTTTTATTTTAGGATTTAGGGTTTAGGGTTTAGGGTTTAAAGTTTAAGGTGTTTTAAATTAAGTAAACTAATAGTTTAAGTCTATTTTATTTTATTTAGACTCTTTGTTATTTTATTTTGTTTAATTTATTTATTTTAGGTTTATTTATTTTAGTTTAGTTTTATTTTAGTTTATTTTTAGATTTAAGTCCAGGTTTATGTTTATTTTCTAGTTTAATTTTATTTTATTATTTTTAGGTTTAAGTTTTATTTTTTTTATTTTGTGTAGTCTGTGTTTTTATTTTATTTTAGGATTAGGTTTTAGGTTTTATTTTAGCTTTGCTAGGTTTAATTTTTAGTTTAGGTTAATGTTTATTTTAGTTTATTTTTTTATTTAGTTTAGGATCAAGTTTAGTTTATTTTAGGTTTTTTGTTTAATTATTTTAGTTTAGTTTATTTTAGTTTAGGTTAATGTTTATTTTATTTTTTTATTTTAGAATTATGATTTTAGTTTAGTGGATTTTTCTTTTCTCTTTATTTTAGGTTTTATTTATAGGTTTATTTTTTAGTTTAGGTTTTATTTAGTTTTAATTTTATTTTATATTAGGTTTATTTTATTTTATTTTACATTTAGTTTTTTATTTTATCTAAGTTTTTATTTTATGTTTATTTAATTAGTTTAGTTTAGGTTTTATTTTATTTTATTTTAGTTTATTTTATTTTATTTTTTTACATTTTAGGTTTTAGGTTTAGGTTTTTTAGGTTTTATTATATATTATTATTTTATAATTAGGTTTTTTATATTATATATAGGTTTTATTTATTTTAGCTCAAGCCTTTGTGTTTTTGGGTTTGTGGATTAAGGCCTGGAGTCATGGTTTAGGGTTTAGGGTAGGTTTTATTTATGGTAGTGGTTTTGGCTCAGTGGCTCAGTTTTATTTTAGGGTTTAGAGTGGCCTGTGGTTTGGTTTATTTAGGCTCAGTGGTCTTAGGGTCAAGGCCTATGGCTCCCCATCTGGGTTTTTTAGCTTGAGGTTTGTGGGCTAGGTCACTTAAGCTCATGGTCATTTCTTTATTTTATTGGCCTAGGATTTAGCTCTTTGGGGCTCAGTGTCACTACTCATGTAGGGTTTAGGGCTCAGTAGGGCCCAGTGGTAGGGCCTGGGGCTCAGGCACAGCTTTAGGGTTGTAGTGGTCCAGGATCTAAGCTCAGGCTCAGAGTTTAGGGTTTGGGAGCAGGGCCACAGGTTTTTAGTGTCAGGGTTTATGGTCTTGAGGCCTAGGCTCAGGGTTTAGGTAGGTGTGTCAAGGTTTAGGGTTTAGGATCAGATTTAGAGCCAGAGCTCAGGTTTAAGGTTTTATTTATTATATTTTTTATTTATATTTTTATTTATTAATAAACAAACCCAGATTTAGGTTTATTTAGTTATATTATTATTTTTTATTTAGTGTATTTTTTTTTATTTATTATTTTATATTTATATATTTTATGTTAGATTTTATTTTAGTTTATTTTATTTTTATGTTTTATTTTAAGTTTAACATTATTTTATTTTATTGTATAGTTTTAGGTTTTATTTTTTTTTTTAAGTTAGTTTAGGTTTTATTTTAGGTTTAATTTTAGGTTTTATTTTAGTTTAGTTTAGGTTTTTTTAGTTTATTTTAATTTATTTAGAGTTTAGTTTTAGGTTTAGGTTTTATTTATGTTGGTTTAATTTATTTTAGTTTATGTTTCAATTTATTTTATTTTTATTTTAGGTTTAGGTTTCTTTTAGTTTAGTGTTTAGGTATTTTATAGGTTTATTTTTAAGATTTATGTTTTTATTTATTTTATTTTATTTTAGTTTAGATTATTTTATTTTTATTTTAAGTTTTTTTTATTATTTTGGTTTTTATTTAGTTTAGGTTTTATTTATTTTATTTTATTGTTTTATTTTTATTTTCTTTTAGGTTTAGGTTTAAGTTTAGTTTAGGTTTAGGTCTTAGTTTAGGTATTTTTTATTATTTTATTTTGGTTTAGGTTTTCTTTAAGTTTTATTTAGTTTATGTTTAGGTTTTTAACTTCCTAGGTTTAATGTTTGGGGTTTAGGTATAGGATTTAGGGCTTAGGGTTCTAGGGTTTAGCGTCGATAGTTTTAGAGTTTTTGCAGTTCCCATCGAACCACCTTAGCCTCTGCAGTAAATCCTTCATCAGATCCCCATCTCTCTCCATCTATCTCCACCACAGCTATAACCTTCGTCGCTGCTCCTGCATCCATAACCACCACCTCCATATCCACCAGCACGTCCAAATCCCCCACCACCATTGCGATAATCATCGCCGTCGCCTTCACCTCCACCGCCAGATCTAGACCCAGTGGCTGAGGATGTTCTGTCTTCAAGTTCTATGCCTGTAAGGTTTAGGTTTAGGTTTAGGTTTATTAGGTTTTAGAGTTTAGGTTTAGCTTTTAATTTATTTATTTTAGGTTTAGTAGGGATTTAAGGTTTAATGTTTATGGTTTATTTAGGGGTTTAGTGTTTGGTTAGGGTGTGGGTTTATTGTTTACAATTTAGGGTTTTAGAGTTTATGCCATTATTATTAGTGTAGGGTTTAGTTATTTGGGTGGGTTTGGGAGTAACAGTTTATGGTCAGGTTTATGGTTAGTTTTAAGATTTAGGGTTTAGTGTTTAGGGTTTAGGGGTTAGGGTTTAGGGTTAGGTTTAGGTTTTATCTTTATTTTAGGTTTTGTTTTAGTTTAGGTTTAGTTTATTTAGTTTATTTTATTTTATTTAGTTTAGTTTAGTGCGATTTAGCTCATTTTATGTTTTATTTATTTAGTTTAGTTTAGGTTTATTTTATTTTGTTTATTATAGGTTTAGGTTTTTTTTTGTTTCTAGATTTTAATTTTATTTATTTTAGGTTTATGAATAGGCTTATTTTTTAGGTTTAGTTTTTATTTTATTTTATTTTAGGTTTATTTTATTTTTATTCTACATTTTATTTCATTTTTTAGTTTTGTTTAGGTTTTTATTTATTATATTTTAGTTTTGTTTTTATTTTTTATTTTATTTTATTTTAGGTTTTAGCTACATTTTTTTTTATTTTATTTTGTTTTATTTATTTAATATAGTTTAGGTTTTTTATTTATTTTATTTTTTTAGATTTTATTTAGTTTAGGTTTAGGTATTTAAACTTTAAAGGTTTAGGATTGTAGTTTTAGGGTTTAGGGTTTAGGGTTTAGGGTTTAGGATTTTAGGGTTTAGGGTTTATTTTCAGTTTTTAGTGTTTATGATTTAGGGTTTTTAGGGTTTAGGGTTTTTAGTTTTAAGGTATAGTTTAGGGTTTAGGGTTTTTTTAGTGTTGGTTTTGGTTTAGGGTTTTGAGTTTAGGGTCTTTTTAAATTAAGTAAACCGATAAGTTTATTTTTTATTGATTTTATTCATTTATTATTTAGGTTTATTTTATAATTATTTAGTTATTTATTTATTTTAGGTTTATTTATTTTGTTTAGGTTTTATTTTAATTTGTTTTTAGGTCTTGGTCTAGGTTTATGTTTCTTTTAGTTTTATTTTTATGTTATTTTTTAGGTTTAGGTTTTATTTTATCTTTAGGTTTAGGTTTAGGTTTTGTTTTTTATATTTTTTTAGTCTGTTTAAGTTTTATTTTAAGTTTATTCTAGGTTTTCAGTTAGGTTTAGGTTTATTTTAGTTTATTTTATCTTTATTTAGTTTAGGGTAGGTAGTTTTTAGGTCACATTTATTTATTTTAGTTTAGTTAATCACGTTGCAGGTGATCATTATTTTATTTATGTTTAGGTCTTTAGTTTAGGGTAGGTTTATTTATTTATCTTTTTTTTACATTTATTTTATTATTTAGGGAGTGAGTGTCAGCCCAGGGCCAGGGTTTAGGAGTTTAGCCCATGGTCTTAGGACTGCTTTTGTTAGTGGTTGGATCAAGGTTTAGGGTTTTTAGGCCTAGGCCCATACTTACAGGTGCCAAGGTTTAGGGTAGTCAAGACTCAGGTCAGCCTGGTTAAGTGGTAGTGTGTGGTTGTGCACTGGTAGGATTTTAGGGTTTAGGGTAGTGTTAGAGATTAGGAGGATTTAGGTTGTAGGTTGGTGGGTAGGATCAGTGGATATTTTAGGGTTTGTGGGTTAGTTTTTTTTTTTATTTAGAGTTTATTTAGGGTGGGTCAGTTTGTCATTTTAGGTTTAGGGTTCATGGTTTAGTGTTTATGGTTTATTTAGTTTATTAATTTTTACTTTATTTTATTTTTTTTATTTAGGTTCATTTTATTTAGTTTACTTTATTTATTTTAGTTTTTTTTCTATTTTAGTTTTATTTTTCTAGTTTAGGTTTAGGTTTAGGTTTATGTTTATCTTTTAGTTTCCTTTATTTTTATTTTATTATTTAGGTTTAGGTTTTTTTATTAATTTTAGATTTAAGTATAGGTTTTTATTTTCTTTTTTCAAGTTTAGGTTTAATGTTTTTATTTTAGGTTTATTTTTGGGTTTTATTTTTTTTAGTTTAGGTTTAGGTTTATCTTTAGTTTTTATTTTATTTATTTAGTTTTGGTTTTAGATTTTTTGGTTTTTATTTATTTTAGTTTAGGTTTAGGTTTATTTTATTATGTTTATTTTAGGTTTAGCTTTTTACTTAGTTTAGGGATTAGGTATTATTTTTTATTTATTTTTAGGTTTATTTTAAGTTTTTTTTAGGATTGGTTCTTATTTAGTTTTTATTTTATTTTATTTATGTTTATTTTAATTTTATTTTACATTTAGTTTTTATAGATTTTGTATTTTAGGCTTATTATATTTGCTTTTTAGTTTATGTTTTTTTATTTATTTTATTTTAGTTCAATTTTGTTTTTATTTTTATTTTATTTTTTAAATTTAGGTTTAGGTTTATGTTGAGATTTAGGTTTAGGTTTTAGTTTAGGTTTTTAATTATTTTTTTGTCTTAATTTAGTTTAGGTTTATTTATTTATTTTATTTTAGGTGTTATTGAGAGGTTTTAGAGTTTAGGGTTTATGGTTTGGGGTTTAGTTTTATTTTAGGGTTTAGGTTTAGGGTTTAGGGTAGGTTTAGGGTTTAGTAGGATTTAGTTTAGGTTTATGTAGTTTATTAGGTTTATTTTTTTTGTTTTTTATCTTAAGTTTTTTTATTTTAGGTTTAGTGGGCTTATTTATGGATTTGGTAGATTTTAGAGTTTAGTTTAAGTTTATTTTAGTTTAATTGGGTTAGGTTTATTTATGGTTTATTAGGGTTTATTTTAGTTTACTTTAGGGTTTAGTTTATGATTTAGTTCAGGTTTAAGGTTTATGGTTTAGTTAGTTTATTTTATTCTCAGTGTTTGGGTTTAGGGTTTAGTTGGTTTATTTTAGTTTATTTGTGGTCAGGGTTTAGGGTAGATTTAGTTTAGGTTTATTTATTTTAGAGTTTTAGTTTAAGTCAGTGGTTGTGCCTTTAGGATTTTGTTTGTGGCTCAGGTTTAGTTTGAGGTTTAGGGTTTAGGGTTTAAGGTTTTGGATTTAGGGTTTAGGGTTTAGGGTTTTAGGGTTTAGGGTTTATGGTGGGGTTGTAGGTTTAGAGTTTAGGGTTTAGTGCTGCTTAATTTTAGTTTATTGTGGTTAGGGTTTTTTTCAAAATTTTTAATTAAGCAAAGTGGTTTAGTTTATTTAGTTTAATTTTTATTTATTTTTATTTATTTTATTTTATTTTTATTTTTTTTTTATTTAGTTTAGTTTATTTATTTTAAGTTTTTATTTTAGTTTAGGTTTTATTTTAGTTCATTTTTAATTTTACCTTTAGGTTTAGGATTATTATTAGGTTAGTTTTATTTTATTTTATTTTTTAAATTTAAATTTTATTTTTTTTTTAGGTTTAGGTTTAGGTTTTTTTATTTTATTTTTAGGTTTAGGTTTTAGGTCTTTATTTTAAGTTTATTTTTAGGTTTTATTTTTCAATTTAGGTTTAGGTTTATGTTTAGTTTATTTTATTTTATTTAGTTTAGGTTTAGGATTTTTTATTTTTGTTTAGTTTACTTTAGTTTAGGTTTAGGATTAATTTATTTTTATTTTAGGTTTAGGTTTTTTTTTTAAGTTTAGGGTTTAGGTTTTATTTTTTAGCTATTTTTAGGTTTTATTTTTGGGTTTATTATTTAGGTTTAACTTTTTATTTAATTTTTTTTTATTTTTAAGTTTATTTTATTTTTATTTTAGGTTTAGGATTTTTTTTGGTTTAAGACTTAGGTTTTATTTTTCGATTTATTCTTATGTTTTATTTTTAGGTTTATTTTTTAGGTTTAGGTTTTTATTAAGTTTTTATTTTACCTTACTTTAGGTTTATTTTATTTAGGTTATATATTTTTTTTAGTTTTGATTTTTATTTATTTTATTTTAGTTTAGTTTAGTTTTTATTTTATATTTTTTTCTTTTTAGGTTTAGGTTTAGGTTTCATTTTATGTTTTTGTTTGATTTTATTTCTTTATTATATTTTGGTTTAGGATTTTTTATTGATTTTATTTTCATAAGTTATTTAGTTTAGGTTTAGGTTTTTGCCTTTTTACGGTTTAGGGTTTAGGGTTAGTTTGGGTTTAGGGTTTAGGGTTTGGGGTTTAAGGTTTAGGGTTCAGAGTATTTATTTGGGTTTAGGGTTTTTGGTTTAGGATTTAGGGTTTAAGATTTAAGGTTTAGGGTTTAGCATTTAGGGTTTAGGGTTTAAGGTTTATGGTTTAGGGTTTAGGGTTTAGGGTTTAGGGTTTAGGGTTTACAATTTTTATCATTTAGGGTTTACGGTATAAGGTTTAGGGTTTAGGGTTGTAGGTTTTAGGTTTTTAGTGTTCATGGTTTAGGGTTTTGGGTTAGTTTTAGTGTTTAGGGTTTAGTCTTAGGGTTTTTTTATTTATTTATTTTTTTTATTTAGGGTTTAGGGTTTTTTAATGTTAAGGGTTTAGGGTTAGTTTTAGGGTTTAGGGTTTAGGGTTTAGGATTTAGGGTTTAGGGTCTAAGGTTTAAGGTTTAGAGTTTTTTAGATTAAGTAAACCGGTAGGTTTTGGTCTATTTAGTTTATTTTTTTATTTATTTTAGTTCATTTTATTTTTTATTTTTATTTAAACTTCTTTGTTATTTCTATTTTGTATAGTTTATTTATTTTATGTTTATTTATTGTAGTTTAGGTTCCTTATTTTAGTTTATTTTTTAGATTTAAGTTTAGGTTTATGTTTATTTTTTAGTTTAGTTTTATTTTTAAGTTATATTTTAGGTTTAGGTTTTTTTTTTTAGGTATAGGTTTAGTTTTTATTTTATTTATTTAGTTTTAGGTTTTAGGTTTTTAGTTTAGCTTTATTTTTAGGTTTTATTTTTTAGTTTAGGTTTATGTTTATTTTTAGTTTAATTTATTATATTTAGTTTAGGGTTCAGGTTTAGTTTATTTTAGGATTTAGTTTAGGCTAATTTTATTTTTTTTTTATTTTAGGATTAGGATTATTTTTAGTTTAGGGTTTAGGTTCTATTTTAATTATTTTAGGTTTTATTTATAAGTTTTTTTTTTAGTTTGTGTTTTATTTAGTTTTATTTTATATTAGGTTTATTTTATTTTTATTTTATGTTTATTTTATCTGGTTTTTTTATTTTTAGGTTTATTTTATTTTATAGTTTAGTTTAGGTTTTTATTTTATTTTTATTTTAATGTTATTTTTATATTTTATTTTATTTTATTAGGATTAGGTTTGGGTTTAAGTTCTGATTTTAATTTAGGTTTTTATTTTATATTATTATTTTTATTTAATTTAGGTTTAGGTTTTTTTATTAATTATATTTTAGGTTTTATTTAGTTTATGTTAAGGTTTAAGGTTTTAGGGTTTAGTTTGGGTTAGGTTTGGGTGTGGTCATGGTATATGCAAGTTTAGGCAGAGTTTAGGGTGTGGCTAGGGCTTTAGTGGCTAGTTTAGGGTAGTTTAGGGTTTCAGATTTAGGGTCAAGGTTTAGGGAGTGCTCCAAGTTGGTTTAGTTTGGATTTAGGTTTGGGTTAGTTCTGGGTTTAGGGTTTCAGCCATGGTTTTGGATTTAGGATTTAGGGCATAGTTTTATTTTAAAATTAAATAAACCGATATGTTTAGGTATATTTAGTTTATTTCTTATTTGTTATTTAGTTTATTATATCTTTATTTATATTTTGGTTTATTTTTATTTTATTTTGTTTAGTTTATTCATTTTAGTTTAGGTTTTTATTTTAGTTTATGTGTGTCAGTTTAGTTTATTTTACTTTTAGTTTAGTTTTATTTTATTTTATATTTTAGGTTTAGGTTTTATTTTTTATTTTATTTTTAGGTTTACATTTTTTATTTTTTTTAGGTTTTTTGGTTTTATTTTGGTTTATTATTAGGTTAGTTTTAAGTTTAGGTTTTATTTTTAGTTTATTTTATTTTATTTAGTTTAGGTTAGGTTTAGGTGTAGTTTATTTTAGCTTTGCATTTATGTTTTTTTTTTTAATTTTAGTTTAGGTTTAGGTTTATTTTATTTTATTTATTTTAGGTTTAGGTTTTTAGGCTTAGATTTTATATTTTATTTATTTTAGGTTTTATGAATAGGTTTATTTTTAGGTTTAGTTTTATTTTATTTTATTTAATTTTATTTAATTTTATTTTACATTTAGTTTTTATTTTATTTAGGTTTTAATTTTAGGTTTATTTCATTTTTAGTTTAGTTTAACTTTTTATTTATTATATTTTAGTTTTGTTTTTTTTATTTTATTTTATTTTTTAGGTTTAGGATTCGGTTTAGGTTTTTATTTTATTTTATTTAATATAGGTTTAGGTTTTATTTATTTATTTTATTTTTAGATTTTATTTAGTTTAGGTTTAGCATTTAGGTATTTAGGTTCAATGTGTGTTGGGTTTGTGGTTTTAGGGTTTAGGGTAGGATTTTGGGTTTTGGGTGGGTTTAATGTTTAGATTTTGGTTTTAGGGTGTGGTGGGTTTAGAAACCAGGGTAGGATCATAGGAGTGGTTAGTTTAAGGTTTAGTGTTTAGGAGTGGGCAGCCCAGTTTAGGAGTTTATTTATCTTAGTTAATAAGTGCAGGTTTTGATTTTATTTTTTTATGTAGGTTTTCCTAGTTTAGGGATCAGGTTTTCTTTAATTTATTTTAGGTTATTTTGGTGGGAGGGATAGTGGTCATGGTGTGGCTCAGGCCTGTGGGTTTAGGGTTTTAGGATCTTGCTTTAGCTTTGGGGTTTAGGTGATTTAAGGTTTAGGTTTTAGGGTTTAGGGTTTATGCCTACTAGTTTAGTGCCATGATAAGGTTTAGGTCAGGTTTCAGTTTAGGATCAGGGTATCATGGATGGAGGGTTTAGGGTTTAGTGTTAGTTAAGAGTTTAGGGTTTAGGGTTTAGGGTTGTAGGTTTTGAGTTTTGGATTTAGGATTTAGGGTTAGTTTTAGGGTTTAGGGGTTAGGGCTAGGGTTTTTTTGATTTTTTATTTTTTATTTAGAGTTTAGGGTTTTATGTTTAGGGTTTTGGGTTTAGGGTTAGTTTTAGGGTTTAGGGTTCAGGGTTTAATGTTTATGGTTTTTTTAGTTTATTTTATTCTAATTTAATTTATTTTTTATTTTTAGTTTGGTTCATTTTTTTATTTAGTTTAGATTATTTATTTTAGGCATATTTATTTTATTTTAAGTTTTATTTTTTTTTAGGTTTAGGTTTATGTTTATTTTTAGTTTACTTTAGGTTTTTTTAAGTTCTGGTTTAGGTTTTATTTTTGGCTATTTTAGGTTTTATTTTGGGTTATTATTTTATAGGTTTTTTATTTTATTTTATTTTTAGGTATATTTTATTTTTATTTTAGGTCCAGGTTTTTTATTTGGTTCATGACTTAGATTTTATTTTTTATTTATTTTTATGTTTTATTTTTAGGTTTATTTTTAGGTTTAGGTTTTATTTAGTTTTATTTCACTTTATTTTAAGTTTATTTTATTTTTTATTTTTTTTTTTTTTTTTTTTTTATTTAGTTATATATATATTTTAGTTTTGATTTTATTTATTTTATTTTAGTTCAGCTTAAATTTTTTTTTTTCTTTATAGGTTTAGGTTTAGGTTTTAGTTTAGGTTTTATTTGATTTTATTTCTTTAATTTTGTTAAGTTTTTTATTTATTTGATTTTATAATTTATTTAGTTGCATTTGGCTTTACCATCCAGGGTTTTAGTTGTGGTTTAGGGTTTAGGTTTAGTTAGGGTTTAGGGTTTAAACCATTTATTTGGTTTAGGGTTTAGGGTTTAGGGTTTAAGATTGGGTTTAGGGTGGGTTTAGTGTTTAGGGTTTAGGTGTGGTTTAGGGTTTACAATTTTATGGTTTAGGTTTAGGGTGGTTTAGGGTTTGTGGTTTAGGTTTAGGGTCGATTTAGGGTTGAGTTGGGGCATAGGGTTTACAATTATGGTTTAGGTTTTAAGGTTTAGGGTTTAGGTTTAGGGTTATGTTTTTTTATATTTATTTATTTATTTTAAATTAAGTAAACCAGATGGTTTATTTTATCTAGCTTATTTTATTTATTTTAGTTTATTTGTTATTTTAATTTAGGTTTATTTTTATTTTTATTTGGCTAAGTTTATTTATTTTAAGTTCATTTATTTTAGTTTTGGTTTTTTATTTTAGTTTATTTTTTAGGTTTAGGTTTTAGTTTAAGATTATTTTTTAGTTTAGCTTTATTTCTATTTTATTTTTTAGGTTTAGGTTTTATTTTTTACTTTTAGGTTTAAATTTGTGTTTTTATTTTTATTTTTTAGGTTTTAGTTTAAGGTTTTTATTTTAGGTTTATTTTTAGGTTTTATTTTTTAGTTTAGGTTCGGGTTTATTTTTAGTTTATTTTATTTTATTTAGTTTAAGTTTAGTTTATTTTAAGTTTAGGTTTAGGTTTTATTTTTTTAGTTTAGTTTATTTTAGTTTAAGTTTAAGTTTACATTCTTTTTATTTTTGGTATAGCTTTTGTTTTTATTTTGGGTTTAGGTTTTAGTTTTTATTTATTTTTTGGTTTAATTTTTAACTTTACTATTTAGGTTTAGGTTTTTATTTACTTTTAAATTTATTTTATTTAGGTTTTTTAATTTTTTTAGTTTAGTTTAGCATTTTATTTTTTTTAGTTTACTTTAGTTTTTATTTTTTATTTTATTTCTTTTTAGGTTTTAGTTTATGTTTTTATTTTATTTTGGTTTATATTTTTTTAATTATTTTCATTTTAGGTTTTAATTAGCTTGGGTTTAGAATTTTACCTACTTGGGGTTTAGAATTTAGGGTTTAAGGTTTAGCGTTTAAGGTTTCAGGTTTCGATTTAGTTTAGGGTTTAGAGTTAAGGGTTTAGGGTTTAAGGTTTAGGTTTAGGGCTTGTGGGGTCTTTTTATAGTTTAGATTTTAGGGTTTAGGGTTTAGGTTTTAGGTTTTAGTTTAGGGTTCAGGTTTTAGTTTAGGGTTTAGGGTTTTTCTTTTTTTTTAAAACATAGAACAAATTCAAATTCAACATTTCTTCTTTTCTTTATTTAGTTTATTTAGTTTATTTATTATTTATTTTAGTTTATTTTATTTTTTATTTTTATTTATGTTTAATTTTTATTTTATTTAGTTTAGTTTATTTATTTTAGGTTTATTTATTTTAGTTTAGGTTTTTTTTAGTTTATTTTTTAGGTTTAGATTTATGTTTAAGTTTATTTTTTAGTTGAGTTTTATTTTTATTTTATTTTTTAGGTATAGGTTTTATTTTTTATTTTAGGTTTTGGTTTAGGTTTTTATTTTATTTTTTTAGGTTTAGGTTTTAGGTATTTATTTTAGGTTTATTTTTAGGTTTTATTTTTTAGTTTAGGTTTAGGTTTATTTTTAGTTTATTTTATTTTATTTAGTTTAAAGTTTAGGATTAGTTTATTTTAGGTTTAGGTTTGGGTTTTATTTATTTTAGTTTAATTTATCTTAGTTTAGGTTTAGGTTTATTTTATTTTGTTTATTTTATTTTTATTTTAGGTTCAAGTTTTTTTTTCTTAGTTTGGGCATTAGGTTAAAATTTTAGGTTTATTTTTTATGTTTAGGTTTTTATTTAATTTTTATTTTATTTTATTTTTATGTTTATTTTATTTTTAGTTTAGTAGTTTATTTTATTTATCTTTTAAGTTATTTTATTAGTTTATTTTATCTTTAGTTTTGGTCCAGATTTATTTTTTTAGGTTTATTTTATTTTATTTAGTTTAGGTTTAGGTTTATAAGTTTAAGTTTTTTAGGTTTAGGTCCCAGGTTTAGGGTTTAGGGAGGGTTTAGGATTTGGGCATAACAGGGTTTAAGTTTAGGGTTTAGTGGTTCTTATGGCACAGTGGCCCAGGGTGGGTTTAGTGGCCTGGGTTTAAAGTTAGGGTTATTAGGTTAGGATTTGGGAGGTCAGGGTTGGGTGGCCTAGGTTTAGGTCAGCCACAGGCCCAGGTCAGTGGAGGCCTGTCCAGTTTAGGATCTAACGCCCATATTTTTTTTTGGCTTTAAGGTTTAGGTCAGGTTTGGGTTGAGCCCAGGGTCTAAGGCCCAGGAGGGTTTAATATTTTGGGCCCTGAGTTAGGGTCAGGGCCTGGGGTTTAGGGCCCAGGGTTGATAAGTTTAGAGCACAGGGTTTATGATTTAGGTGTGGTTTAGTGGTTTAGGGTTTAGGGTGGTTGGTTTAGGGTTTTAGGGGTTAAGGTTTAGGTTTTAGGGTTGTAGGTTTAGGCTTTAAGGTTAGTTTTAGGGTTTAGGTTTAGGATATTTATTTATTTATTTATATTTATCTAAAAGTGGTAGGTTTACGTTTATTTAGTTTATTTATTATTTATTTTAGTTTATTTTATTTTTTATTTTAATTTAGATTTACTTTTATTTTTATTTAGTTTAATTTATTTTTTTAGGATTATTTATTTTAGTTTAGGTTTTTCATTTTAGTTTACTTTTAGGTGTAGGTTTAGATTTAGCTTTATTCCTTAGCTTATTTTTATTTTTATTTTATTTGTAGGTTTAGTTTTTATTTTTTATTTTTATGTTTATGTTTAAACTTTTATTTTATTTTCTTAGGTTTAGATTTAGGTTTATTTTTACGTTTTAGTTTTTAATTTAGGTTTAGGTTTATTTTTAGTTTATTTTTAGTTTATTTTATTTTATTTAGTTTATGTTTAGGTTTAGGTTTAGGTTTAGCTTTTATTTTTTATTAATTTTTAAGTTTTATTTTTAGGTTTATTATTAGGTTTATGTTTTTATTTAGTTTTTATTTTATTTTATTTTAGGTTTATTTTATTTTTATTTTAGGTTTTGTTTTAATTTTATTTAGGTCTTTTTATTTTTTTTTAGTTTAGTTTAGGCAGTGGGGGGTGGTGTTTATTGTTTAGGATTTAGGGTTTAGGGTTTAGGGTTTTTTTTAAGGCTTTAAGGTTTAGGGTTTAGGATTTTTACGGTTTAAGGTTTATGGTTTAAGGTTTAAGTTTTAGGTTTAGGGTTCAAGTTTTAGTTTAGGGTTTCGGGTTTTTGTTTTTTTTTGTTTTAACAAAGAACAAATTCAGATTCAACATTTCTTCTTTTGGATTTCCTCAGCTAAGTAACACACCAAGTTTTCTAAGACACAAGCGACGACATAGATCAGAAATGAGCATGCATAGAGTAAATAAAAAACCCTAAATAACTAGAACCTTCTCTACTATAAAGACATAGTTCCATAAGCAGTAGATCGGATCAACCGTTCTTTAGTTTCACCGCCTCCAGAACCACCCGGCCTCCAAGTGGATCCACCATCATATCCTTGATCTCTCCCTCCACCACCACAATGGGTGTAACCTCTATTGCTCCTCCCACCTCCATGACCACCACTGCTCTGACCACCACCTCCATATCCACCAACACCTGTAGATCCCCCACCACTACTAGGATAACTGCCACCTCTACCTTTGCCTCAACCGCTAGATCTAGACTCAGCCTGGTTGATGGTGATGTTCCAACTGTCAAGGTTCTGCCCATTCTTAAGGTTTAGGTGTAGGTTTAGGTTTATTAGGTTTTCAATTTTAGGTTTATTTTTTAATTTATTTAGTTACATTAGGCTTAGGTTTAGGGGGGTTTAGGGTTTAGAGTTTCGGGTTAGGGTTTAAGGTTTAGGGTTTATGCTTTTAGGTCTTAGGGTTTAAGATTATGGTTTAGAGTTTAGGTTTAGGGTTTATGGTTGAAGGTTTAGGGTTTAGGGTTTAGGGTTTAGGGTTTACAGTTGTAGGTTTAGGGTTTAGGGTTTAGGATTTAGGGTTTATTATAATTTTTCTAAAATTAAGCAAATCGATAGGATTAGGTTTATTTAGTTTATTTAATTTATTTTTTATTTATTTTAATTTATTTTAATTTTTATTTAGTTTAGTTTATTTATTTTAGTTTAGATTTTTTATTTTAATTTTTTTTAAGTTTAGCTTTAGGTTTAGGTTTATTTTTTAGTTGAATTTATTTTTATTTTATTTTTTTGTAGGTTTTATTTTTTATCTTTTAGGTTAAGATTTTATTATTTATTTTTATCCTAAGAGCCTAATCGTATCCAAGCCACACATTAAAGCATCAATCATTTAAAAAATAATGAAAAGCATGCAGTCCTAATGCATAATGTAAACATAACATCAAACAATTATATAAATTATCATAAAAGAATAAAAGGCTGGTGCGGTCGGGTACCACCGTACAACCCAATGAGAGAAAAGATGGGTAGCCGAGCTCTACCCTTATACAATCTCGAATATGAAAGAGTATTTATTATTGTATTAAATGCTATTGGGTCTTCTTTCTTCTTATCTCCATTTTTTATTTGGTTCCTTCTTTGATTTGAATGGTTCTTGCTTCAAAGGCATCATAGGGCACCCCAAGATAAAGCATTCGCCAGCTCATCCCAATCCCCATAGCACTAATCCTAATTCCTATTACAAAATTACATTTATGTGGAAATAAGTTATATAACATGGATTATTAGGATTTAGCAACCTCAAAAAAAAGCCTTCACATTTATTTTAAGCATCCAGCATAATCCCTTGCCAAAACATGATTAGGCTAATTTTATCATCCAGTATATGAAGCATACATCCTAACATTCAATCTAAAAAAATACATCCTAAGATAAAACATGCTTCACATCATACACTATCCTAACTTAGAGCTAGAAGTGGTGACTTAATTCTAATGTGTGTATTAAGGCTTGTGTGGTAAGTCTTGTTAGGCATTAGTGTTGTATTTTTGAAGTGTAGAAGGATTCAATTTAACATGAAAGGTTGATTTCACTTGAAGTAGTTTAATTGATTTGAGAATTTTAATTTGTGTTTTCTTTTATTTCATTTGATTACACTTAGCAACTATGTGTTATAAAGAGAGGAAAAGAGGATTTCCCTCTTTCATCCCTATCTTAAGTCACTTTCTAAAGTATATTAACTTGATTTAGTTCTCTTTAGTGAATGGCTTATTAAATGATTTAATTAATCCTAAGTTTAGGTTCACTTTAAATAATCCTATTCAAAATGAAAGGCATCTTAAGATTAATTTAATTGAATTACTACCACATGACATATATTAAATCATTCCTTTCCATCACATGTAACATGTGTATGATTTAATCTAAGTGTATCTATACATGCAACATATTTTAGCACACTTAAATTATGAATGTATATGTATGTTTAGAATTTATATTTTATTTGATTGAATTATTTCAAAATATTAATTTAAAACTTTATCCAAATTATTACACAAAAGGGACATAAGAATGAAATTAAATAGGCATGTGTTGTTGTTAAACAAGTGAGGTAATGAAATGAACTCCTTGGAGCTAACTAAAGCCTCATTCGAGAATGTCCAAACTATATATCTATTTACAATCAAACATATGTAAATTCATATACATAAACATAAGAAGTAAGCTTTAAATCAAATGGCTAATTAATTTAACCACTTAGTCAATTATGCATGCAATTTTAATGTAAAATAGGATTTTCATTCAATAATCACATATACATATACATGCACAAGATATAGGCAAGTATATGTCATTGCTAAATAAGGAAGGGTAATCAAATGACCTCTTTGAGGCTAACTAAAGCCCCGTATCCCAGGATGTCCAGATATATACTTGCTTTTCTTGGACACACATGGATGTATACATAAATGAGGAAAGAAAACCATGCAAGGCGTATATGTTTTTTATTGAATCATCTATGTATATGAATTAAAATTCTATCCAAATTTTAATGTTGAAATACATAGAATTGAAATCAAATGGGTACAAGCCGTTGTTAAACTAGGCAAGTGAGGTAATTAAATGACCTCCTTGGGGTTAGCTAAAGCCTCATGTCCCTAGTCTAGACTATATACTCATTACCATTCAATCTTATATAAATCAACACATGAATAGAGGAAAGTGAACTCAACATTCATAAACCTAAGTTTTAAGCAAATGCATTTCTTATGTATTTATAACTAGCATCATAACACATTATTCATCATTTATAAACTTTTGAAAAAAAACATTTAGATTTAATAGTGATAATACATATAGTAAATTAATTTAACACATGCAAGCTTACATAATGGAAATCCATTTTATTTTATTAGATTTTGAAAAGATGGATGCAAGGATTCAAATGACATACTTAATTTAACAAGATTGGAAAGAGGACAATGAAATATAAGCTTGTGATTCATTCAACCAAACTAGTTCTTAAGGACAATCAAATCAAATAAGATTATTTCAAGTAAACCAAAGCTTCTTTTTTAATTAAGTTTTGTATTCCATTTGATTTAAAGAGGTGAAGAGAAATCATCACTTGTTATTTTAAACCCATTCTCACATTAGTGATTTAATTTAATTTAATGAAAAATATTTAAGTTGATTTTATGGGTTAAATAAGTTGAACCCATAATTAGATGAATTAATTACCCTTACCTATGTCACCTTAAAGTAATTAATTAAATAATTATGAACCAACATGATATGCATGGAAAATAAACCTGCAATGATCCTAAAAATAAAAGGGGTGCAATTAGCACATGATTAATAGTTAATTAGATTAAGGGACTTAATAATTACTCTTATGGTTTTCTCACACATGTGGACTAACCACAATTTCATTAAACTCCTTTAGGTTATTAAACACCTAAAGATGTACTCCACGATTTAATTAATTAAGGTCTGATGTGATTATTTCAATTTGATTAAGTGATTTAATTAAATAGTTAAATCTTAATTAATTTCATTTTAAAAAGGGTGAAAATGAACTTAGTGAAAGGGGTCCCAACCTATTCCTTAGTTCACTAATTGAATAATGATTAATAAACTTAATTAACCAATTTATTGTTCATGTAATTAATTAATCATTAATTAAAAAAAGTAGTTAAGGTTTAATTAGTCAATTTTTCTAATTTAGTGAGTAATAAATCAGAAAATCATGGGAGAGAGATGATTAAATTAACCCACAAAATTTGGGATTAATTGCTCAAGTAATTAAGTAATTAAGCTAATTAATTTTGTAATTAAATCATAAGTACTATTCAAAATTAGTTAAGATTATTTTTAATTAATTCTCCTCTCAAATACTTTTAAAATGAGTATTTATTTGCATTTTTTAATTTATCAATGATATTTAAAAGTTTCAGCAATTAAAAATTATTAAATAATCCTAACTAAAGCCTAATCTTATTAGTAGCACATGGTATTTGATGCTTTCCACATGGCACCGCAAGATTGGCTACTTAAAACTTATCTGACTCAGTGCCTACATGGCGGCAGTGGACACGCTTTCTTGTCAACTATGATCTAAGATCGGATGGCTATTAATCACGGATAAGTTAAATCGGATCAATCTAGTGGCTAATCATGACCATTCATTGATGCGAACGACGGTGCATGATCTAACATCAAGCGAGTAAGGAAGAATGGTTTCCCTTTGCCATTGCTCACTTAATCCAAGCTTACCCATGCTCGGACCAGCTACAAAAGGATCTCATACCTTCACATCGTTGATCTAATGGTCATGATCACATGAGATGCAAATTTCTTCAAAAGCTCCAACCCATTTTGCTTAAGGATTGGTTTTGGAAGCATACCTCACTAGAGCTCAAGACCAACGGTAGAACGATTGAGGAAGCTTCATCTAGTGGAGATGAAGCCCATTGAGTAGTGGATAAATTCTTTGATGTTCGCTCGAAAGGCCATGAACCTATGATTTGGAGCTCGACTTTGATCAAAATCCCACCTCTGTGCTCAAGAAGCTTGGGAAATTATACATTCTTTCTCGACGAGGCCTAGGGAAGGTGCGTTCAAAGTTAATTTGAGTTTGACGGATAAATGGGGAAGTTAGGTGAAAAATGGGAGTGTCCTATTTCAAGATGGACTAGAATGGCATTTTTTGATCTAGGAACTTAGGAACTTAGGGAATGGCTCTAGCCTCATCTTGGGTAGCTAGAGCTAGATTTTGGTGTGTGTTTGAGTGGAAATGATAGGGTGTATACCCCACTTCATCTTGATCGAATGGTGGGATCAAGTTTGGCTTCTAATGGGTGTCTGACCATCTCAGGGAGCTATGGGTGGTAGGGAGGAGGTGAGTTGGCTAGGCTTAGTTGGTTGAAGGTGTGGAGGTGGGCTATCAAGGTAGAATCATTGGTGTTCTATTGGTTTCAAATGCTTTAATTGGGAGGGTGAGGTTATCTCACCTCCCATCATGGGCCACCCAACCCTTGAGGTTGGGCTGTCTTAGGTTCTAGGTGGACCATTGGGAGGTACCAAGTGGCCAAAGAATGGAAATGACCACTTACATGGGTGATTTATCTCAAGTGATGACTTTGACCTAAGGGTAGAATGATCATTTGGCATTGGATTTAATTTAGGCAGATTTGAAATGAGCCAAAAGTGGGTTAGCCCAAATTTCAAGTCAATTGGAGTTGATTTGGTTATGTTTGGCTCAATTTAACTCATTTAGGTCAAATTGGGTTAGGTTGGCTCAAGTTGACCAATTGGTCAAATTAGGTCAAACCAAGGGTTGGGTCAAGTTCATAAGATCATTTGGGATGTTTTACTTTAAATGGTTAGGCTTAGTTTGGCTTAGAGATGATTTTGGCTCATTTGAATTCATTTCGATCAAATGGGTTAAGTTGACCAATTTGACTAAATTGGCCAAATTGGCTTGGGTGTTGGTTTGGGTTTAGTTGATCAATTAAAGATGATTGTAGGCCTTGGTTTCAATTAATTTGGATTTTGTTTTGATTTAAGCCAACTTGAACATATAAGTCACTTTGGGCTAAGTAGGTCAATTGGGTGAAATCATGGCGTCAAGTTCAATAATCAATTTGGAATGAACTTGAGCCATTGGTTTCAATCAATTTTGTTTATTTTGATTTGACCCAAATTGGTCTTTGAGGTCAATTTGGGTCAACTTGGGTCAAAAGGATCAATTGGGTTTGGTTTGACTCAATTGAAGGTCAAGTCATATTCAAATATTGATTTTGATTTGGTATGAATCATTGGTTTCAGAGATTTGTCTTATGTTACAATTTGGCTAGTTTGGGTTCATATAGGTTAAGGTTGACTTGGTTTGACCCAATTTGTGATAATTGATCAAACTAAGGTGATCAACAATCATGATGGGAGGTTTTGATGGGTTTGGTTCAATCTAATTTGGCTAGGATTAGAACTTTGCTCAAATAGGTCAAATTGGCCACTTTAGGTCAAGTGGACAAATTGGGTTTAGTTTAAGGTTTAGGGTTAGATTTTTTTATTTTTAAATTAATTAAACTTTAGGTTTAGGTTTATTTAGTTTATTTTTTTATTTATTTTAGTATATTTTATTTTTATTTTAGTTTAGGTTTATTTTATTTTATTTAATTTAGTTTATTTTGTTTAATTAGTTTAGTTTAGGTTTCTTATTTTAGTTTAGTTTTTTTAGGTTTTGGTTTAGGTTTTGGTATATTTTTTTTGGTTTAGTTATATTTTTATTTTGTATTATGGGTTTCGGTTTTATTTTTTATTTTTAGGTTTATGTTTAGGTTTTTATTTTATTTTTATAGGTTTAAGTTTCAGGTTTTTATTTAATGTTTATTTTAAGTTTTATTTTTAGTTTAGGTTTAGGTTTATTTTTTGTTTATTTTTATTTAGTTTTGGGTATAGGTTTAGTTTATTTTAGGTTTAGGTTTAGGTTTTATTTATTTTAGTTTAGGTTTAGGTTTATTATTATTTTTATTTAGGTTTGGTTTTTTTTTTAGTTTAGGGTTTAGGTTTTATTTTAGCTTTATTGTTTAAGTTTATGTTCTTATTTAGTTTTTATTTTATTTTATTTTAGGTTTGTTTTTTTCTTATTATTTTAGGTTTAGTCTATTACTTTATTTTAAGTTCTACATTTTTTTAGTTTAGTTTAGGTTTTTATTTATTTTATTTTATTTTAGTTTTTATTTTTATTTTATTTTCTTTTTAGGATTATGTTTAAGTTTAGGTCTAGGTTTAGGTTTTAGTTTATGTTTCTATTTTATTTTATTTTAAGTATTAAATTTAGTTTTAAGTTTAGGGGGAGGTTTGTGGTTTAGTTAGTTTAGGGTTTAGGTTTTTTTTTTTGGTTTTAGGGGGTTTTGTTTAGTTTTTAGGGGTTTAGGGTTGGTTAGGGTTTAGGTTTAGTTTTAGGGTTTTAGGTTTTTTATTTTTAAATACAAATTCATTTTCAACATTTATTCTTTATTTATTTAGTTTATTTTTTTTATTTTATTTTACTTTTTATTTATTTATATGTTTATTTTTTATTTTTATTTTATTTAGTTTATTTATTTTATGTTTATTTATTATAGTTTAGTTTTTTTTATTTTAGTTTATTTTTAGGTTTAGGTTTAGTTTATGTTTATTTGTTAGAGTTTTTTTATTTTATTTTTAGGTTTAGGTTTTCTTTTTTTATTAGGTTTAGGTTTAGGTTTTTTTTTTTATTTTGGTTTATGTTTTATTTTTATTTTAGGTTTAGGTTTAGGTTTTATTTTCTTTCTTAGGTTTAGGTTTTAGGTTCTTATTTTTTGGTTTTATTTTTTTAGTTTAGGTTTATTTTAGTTTATTTATTTATTTAGTTTAGGTTTAGGTTTAGTTTTTTATTTTGGTTTAGGTTTTTGGTTTTATTTTAGTTTAATTTATTTTAGTTTAGGTTTAGTCTATTTTATTTTACTTTTAGGTTTATTTTTTAGGTTTAAATTTTATTTTTTATTTTTTATTTTAAATTTTTTATTTTATTTTAGGTTTTTATTTTTTAGTTTAGTTTGGGTTTTATTTATTTAGTTTTATTTTAATTTTATTCTTAGGTTTAGGTTTAGGTTTAGATTTTAGTTTATGTTTTATTTTATTTTGGTTTAGGTTTTTATATATTTTGTTTAGGTTTAGGTTTAGGTTTTAGCTTTTATTTAGGGTTTAGTTGGTAGGGTTTAGGGTTTAGGGTTTAGTGTGGGTTTGGGTTTAGGGTTTGATTTAGGTTTTGGTTTGATTTAGGTTTAGTTTGGGCTTAGTTTAGGGTTTAGGATTTAGGGTTTAGTTTAGGGTTTAGTTTAGGGTTTAGGGTTTAGTTTAGGTTTTAGGCTGGGGTTTAGGTTAAGTTAGTTGATTAGTTTTGGTTTTGGGGTTTCTAAAGAACAGATTCAACATTTCTACTTTTATTTAGTTTATTTAGTTTCTTTTAGGTTTTATTTTATTTATTTTAGTTTAGGTTTTATATATTTTATTTTAATTTATTAGTTTTTTTAGGTTTAGGTTTTAATTTAGGTTTTATTTTATTTTATTTAATTTATTTTTTATGTTTATTTAATTTAGGTTTTATTTTAGGTATTTAGGTTTAAGGTTTAGGGTTTAGGGTTTAGGGTTTTTTTGGTTTAGGTTAGGGTTTAAGGTTTAGGGTTTAAGGTTTAGTGTTAGGCTTTAGAGTTTAGTGTTTTTAGGGTTAGCTTAGGGTTTAGGGTTAGT
Organism: Cymbidium sinense; assembly: GCA_021442155.1. NCBI lineage: Eukaryota > Viridiplantae > Streptophyta > Magnoliopsida > Asparagales > Orchidaceae > Cymbidium > Cymbidium sinense. The sequence goes on from CM038214.1 coordinate 33,499,334, forward strand.
CTAGGGTTTAGGGTTTAAGGTTTAGGGTTCAGGCTTTATGGTTTAGGGTTTTTAGGCTTTAGGGTTTTTAGTGTTTAAGTTTATGATTTTAGTGGTTAGGTTTAGGGTTTAGGGTTTAAGGTTAGGGTTAGGGTTTAGGATTTAGGGTTTAAGGTAGTCTTAGACAACCTAGAATACAAAGAATAATTATAATTGTATTAAATGTTATGGGGTCTTCTTTCTTCATATCTCCATTTTGATTTGGTTCATTCTTTCATTTGGATGGTGCTTCAAAGGCATCAGGACATAGGACAAAGCCTTTTGTCCAATGCTCATCCTAATCCCTCACATCACTATTCCTAAATCCTACCAAAATTACATTTATGTGGGGTAAATCTAACTACACTAAAATAGAGGTTACCTAAATATAAATATAATCCCAAGCGGTGTATTTATAATTTGACTTAGTACCATGGGTAACTCCCACTGTCTAACATGGATTATGCTTAAGGATTTTAGCAACTTGCAAAAGAGCATTCACATTTCTTTTAAGTATCCCTTAAGCATAATCCAAATATAGTTGGGATAATATTGGCCTATCATCTACAAGCTGATACACCCTAATATCCAATATAAAATAATACATCATAAAACAAAACATACATCACATACACCGTCCTAACTTAAAGCTAGAAGTGGGGACTTAATTCTAATGTGTGTATTAAGGCTTGTGTGGTAAGTCTTGTTAGGCATTAGTGTTGTATTTTCTAAGTGTAGAAGGATTCAATTTAACATGGAAGGTTGATTTCACATGAAGTAGTTTAATTGATTTAAGAATTTTAATTTGTGTATTTTTTCATTTGATTACAATTAGCAACTAAGTGTTATAAAGAGAGGAAAGAGGATTTTCCTCTTTCATCCTGTAAGTCACTTTCTAAACTATATTAATTTGATTTAGTACTCTTTAGTGAATGACTTACTAAATGATTTAATTAATCCTTAGTTTAGGATCACTTTAAATAATCATATTAAAAAAGAAAGGCATCTTAAGATTAATTTAATTGAATTACTTCCACATGACATATTAAATCTTTCCTTTCGAACACATGTAACACATATGATTTAATCCAGTGTGTATACATGCAACATATTATAGCACACTTAAATGATGAATGTATGTGTATGTTTAGAATTTATATTATATTTGATCAAATTATTCAAACATATTAATTTAAAACTTTATCCAAATGCTTACACAAATATGACATAAGAATGAAATTAAATAGACATGTATTGTTGTTAAACCAGGGAAATCAAATCAAACCTCCTTGGAGCTAGCTAAAGGTATTCTTGGGATGTCTAGACTATATACTTATTTGCATTCAAACATATGTAAATTTGAATACAAGAACAAAAGAAGTAAGCTCTAAATCATATGGCTAATTAATTCAACCACTTTAGTCGAATGCATGCAATTTTAATGTAAAATGAGATTTCCATTCACTAACCATATATACATATACATGTATAAAGATATTGGTACATGTCATTGTTAAACTAGGGAAGTTAGGTAATCAAATGACCTCCTTGGGGCTAACTAAAGCCTCGTATTCCTGGAATGTCCATACTATATACTTACTTTTCTTGGACACACATGGATGTATACAAAATGAGGGAAAGAAAACCATTCAAAGATTGTATATTTTTTTATTGAATCATTTATATATATATGGATTAAAGCTCTATCCAATATCTACTATTGAAATACATAAGAATTAAATTAAATGGGTACGTTCCATTGTTAAACTAGGGGAGTGAGGTAATCAAATGACCTTCTTGGGGCTAACTAAAGCCTCATGTTCCCAGGATGTCCAGACTATATACCCATTACCATTCAATCTTACATAAAGCAATGCATGAATAGAGGAAAGAGAACTCAACATTCATACACTTAAGCTATAAGCACATGAATTTCTTATGTATTTATAACTAGCATGATAACACATATTATTCTTTATTTATAAGCTTTTGGAAAAATACATTTGATTTAATAGTAATATAGCATATATTAAATTAAATCAACAAATGCAAGCTTACATAAAGGAAATCCATTTTATTTTACTTGATTTTGAAAAGATGGATGCATGAATTCAAATTACATACCAAATTTAACATGATTGGAAGAGGACAATCTAAGCATGTGATTCTCAACCAAACTATATCTTAAGGACAATCAAATCAAATAAGATTATTTAAAAAAACCAAAGAAACTTCTTTATTGATTAAGTTTTGGATTTCATTTAATTTAAAGAGGAGTAGAAATCATCACTTGTTGTTTTAAACCCATTCCCACATTAATGATTTGATTGTAATTAAGTTGAGTTTATGGGTTAATTAAGTGGAACCTTTAATTAGATGAATTAATTACCCATACCTATGTCCTTAAAGTAATTAACTAAATAAATATAAGCCAACATGATATGCATGGAAAATAAACTATGATCCTAGGAAATAAAAGGAGCCTATGCAATTGGCTCATTATTAATATTTTAGATTAATTGATTTAATTACTCTTATGGTTTTCACATAAATGTGTATGAACCATAATTTCATTAAACTCCTTTTGGTTATTAAACACCTAAAGATCTACCCCATGATTTAATTAATTAAGTTCTGATGTGATTATGATTTCAATTTACTTAAGGGATTTGAATAATTAGTTAAATCTTAATTAATTTCATTTTAGAAAAGGGTGAAATGAACTTAGGGAAAGGAGTCCCAACACTTTTCCTTAGTTCACTTATTGTTGAACAATGATTAATAAACTTAATTAACTAATTTGTAACTATTCATGGGATTAATTAATCATTAATTAACTTAAAAGAGTAGATAAGGCTTAGTTTGTCAATTTTTCTAATTAAGTGGGCAAAAAATGCCAAGAAAATCAGGGGAGACAAAGGTCATGCCATTAAATTAACCCATGAAATTTGGGATTAATTCCTCAAGTAATTAAGGATTAATTAATCTAATAAATTTTGTAATTAAACCTTAATTAATGTTCAAAATTAGTTAAGATCATTTTAATTAATTCAATTCTTAAATACCTTTAAAATGAGTATTTATTTGTAATTTTATTTCTATGATTTTTTATGATTTGTAGAAGTTTTACAAAAATGATTGATTAAACTAATTAAAGCCTAATCCTATTGGCACATGTGGCATGGGAGATTTGCTACTTAAAACTTATCACTCAATACAAGGTAGACGCTTTTCTCTCGCCATTCGATCTAAGATCGGATGGCTATGATTAATCTCATAGCTTAATAGGATTAAATCAGATCGATCTAGTGGATCTAATCACAATCATCTGTTCCAATCATGCGGAACAGATGGTGACTTAATCATAAGATAAAACATGCTTCACATCATACGTTATCCTAACTTAGCACTAGAAGTGGTGACTTAATTCTAATGTGTGTATTAAGGCTTATGTGGTAAGTCTTGTTTGGCATTAGTGTTGTATTTTCTAAGTGTAGAAGGATTCAATTTAACATGAAAGGTTGATTTCACTTGAAGTAGTTTAATTTATTTGAGAATTTTAATTTGTGTTTTCTTTTATTTCATTTGATTACACTTAGCAACTAAGTGTTATAAAGAGAGGAAAAGAGGATTGCCCTCTTTCATCCCTATCTTAAGTCACTTTCTAAAGAATATTAACTTGATTAAGTTCTCTTTAGTGAATGGCTTATTAAATGATTTAATTAATCCTAAGTTTAGGTTCACTTTAAATAATCCTATTCAAAATGAAAGGCATCTTAAGATTAATTTAATTGAATTACCACATGACATATATTAAATCATTCCTTTCCATCACATGTAACATGCATATGATATAATCTAAGTGTATCTATACATGCAACATATTTTAGCACACTTAAATGATGAATGTATGCGTATGTTTAGAATTTATATTTTACTTGATTGAATTATTTAAAAATATTAATTTGAAACTTTATCCAAATTCTCACAAAAAAATAAGAAACTAAATAGGCATGTGTTGTGGTTAAACCAGGAAAGTGAGGTAATGAAATGAACTCCTTGGAGCTAGCTAAAGCCTCGTATTCTCGGGATGTCCAAACTATATATCTAATTGCAATCAAACATATGTAAATTCGTATACATAAACATAGGAAGTAAGCTTTAAATCATATGGATAATTAATTCAACCACTTAGTCAATTATGAATGCATACAATTTTAATGTAAAATTGGATTTTCATTCAATAATCATATATACATATACATGTACAAAGATATAGGCAAGTATATGTCATTGTTAAACAAGGGTGAGGTAATCAAATGACCTCTTTGGGGCTAACTAAAGCCTCGTATCACAGGATGTTATATACTTGCTTTTCTTGGACACACATGGAGGTATACATAAATGAGGGAAAGAAAACCATGCAAAGATTGTATATGTTTTTTTTGAATCATCTATATATATGAATTAAAACTCTATCCAAATTCTAATGTTGAAATACATAGAAATGAAATCAAATGGGTGCAAGTTTATTGTTAAACTAGGAAAGGAGGTAATCAAATGACCTCCTTGGGGGCTATCTAAAGCCTCACAGGATGTCTAGACTATATACTCATTACCATTCAATCTTATATAAATCAACACATGAATAGAGGAAAGAGAACTCAACATTCATAAACCTAAGTTATAAGCACATGCATTTCTTATGTATTTATAACTAGCATCATAACACATTATTAATCATTTATAAACTTTTGAAAAAAAACATTTGGATTCAATAGTGATAATAGCCACGCATATATTAAATTAATTCAACACATGACACATGGAAAACATATATTTTACTAGATTTTGAAAAGAAGGATGCATGGATTCAAATGACATACTAAATTTAATATGATTGGAAAGAGGACAATGAAATATAAGCTTGTGATTCATTCAACCAAACTAGTTCTTAAGGACAATCAAATCAAATAAGATTATTTCAAGTAAACCAAAGCTTCTTTTTTAATTAAGTTTTGGATTCCATTTGATTTAAAGAGGTGAAGAGAAATCATCACTTGTTATTTTAAACCCATTCCCACATTAGTGATTTGATTTAATTTAATGAAAAATATTTAAGTTGATTTTATGGGTTAATTAAGTTGAACCCATAATTAGATGAATTAATTACCCTTACCTATGTCACCTTAAAGTAATTAACTAAATAATTATGAACCAATATGATATGCATAAAAATAAACTTGCAATGATCCTAAAAAATAAAAGGGGCCTAATGCATGATTAATAGTTAATTATATTAAGGGACTTAATTAATTACTCTTATGGTTTTCTCACACATGTGGACTAACCACAATTTCATTAAACTCCTTTAGGTTATTAAAGATGTACTCCATGATTTAATTAACTAAGGTCTGATGTGATTTTGATTTTAATTTGATTAAGTGATTTAATTAAATAGTTAAATCTTAATTAATTTCATTTTAAAAAGGGTGAAATGAACTTGGTAAAAGGTATTCCTTAGTTCACTTACTATTGAATAATGATTAATAAACTTAATTAACCAATTTATTATTCATGTAATTAATTAATCATTAATTAACTTAAAAGTGTAGTTAAGGTTTAATTAGACAATTTTTCTAATTTAGTGAGTAATAAATCCCAAGAAAATCATGAGAGGCAGAGATCATCCCATTAAATTAGCCCACAAAATTTAGGATTAATTGTTCAAGTAATTAAAGAGTAATTAAGATAATTAATTTTGTAATTAAATCATAATTATTATTCAAAATTAGTTAAGATTATTTTTAATTAATTCTCCTCTCAAATACTTTTAAAATAAGTATTTATTTGCATTTTTTTATTTATCTATGATTTTTAAAAGTTTCAGCCATTATAAATTATTAAATAATCCTAACGAAAGCCTAATCTTATTGGTAGCACATGGTATGCTAATGCGGTGCGCTTTCCACATGGCACTGCGGGATTGGCTACTTAAAACTTAACGGCTGTACATGGTGGCAGTGGACACGCTTTCTCATCGACTATCGATCTAAGATCGGATGCCTATGATTAACAATAGGATTAAATCAGATCAATCTAGTGGCTCTAATCATGACCATCCATTTTGATCATGCGAAACATACGGTGCATGATCTGACGTCAAGAGAGTAAGGAAGAATGGTTTCCATTCGCCATTGCTCACTTAATCCAAGCTTACCCATGCTTGGATCAACTACAAAAGGATCTCATACCTTCACGACATCGATCGGAGGGGATCCAATGGTCGTGGTCACACGAGATGCAAGTTTCTTCAAAAAGCTCCAACCCATTTTTGCCTAAGGATTGGTTTTGGAAGCATACCACACTAGAGCTCAAGACCAACAGCTTGAACGATTGAGGAAGCTTCATCTAGTGGAGATGAAGCCCTGTTGAGTAGTAATTGGATCAATTCTTTGATGTTCGCTTGAAAGGCCACGAACCTATGATTTGGAGCTCGACTTTGATCAAAGTCCCACCTCTGGTGCTCAAGAAGTTTGGGAGATTAAACATTCTTTCTGAGGCCTAGGGAAGGTGCGTTAAAAGTTAATTTGAGTTTGATGGATAAATGGGGAAGTTAGGTCAAAAATGGGAGTGTCCTATTTGAGGATGGAGTAGAATGGCATTTTCTGATCGAGGAAAGAACTTAGGAGCTTAGGGAATGGCTCTAGCGGTCTTGGGTAGAGCTCGAGGATTTTGTGTGTGTTTGAGTGGAAATGATAGGGTGTATACCCACTTCATCTTGATCAAATGGTGGGATCGGGTTTGGCTTCTAATGGGTCATCTCAGGGTTATGGTAGGGAGGGAGTTGGCTGCTTAGTTGGTTGAAGGTGTGGAGGTGTCTCAAGGAAGAATCATTGGTGTTCTATTGGTTTCAAATGCTCAATTGGGAGGGTGAGGTTATCTCACCTCCCATCATCATAACCCAACCACCTGGTGGTTGAGGCAGTCTCTTGGGTTCTAGGTGGATCATTGGGAGAGTACCAAGTGGCCAAAGAATGGAAATGACCACCACTTGGGTGATTTATCTCAAGTGATGCCTTTTACCTAAGGGTAGAATGATCATTTGGCATTGGATTTAATTTAGGCAGATTTGAAATGAGCCAAAAGTGGGTTAGCCCAAATTTCAAGTCAATTGGAGTTGATTTGGTTATGTTTGGCTCAATTTAAATTGTTTACGTTAAATTGGGTAAGGTTAGGTCAAGTTGACCAATTGGTCAAATTAGGTCAAACCAAGGGTTGGGTCAAGTTCATATGATCATTTGAAATGTTTTACTTTAAATGGTTAGGTTTAGTTTGGCTTAGATTTGATTTTGGCTCATTTGAATTCATTTCGATCAAATGGGTTAAGTTGACCAATTTGACTAAATTGGCCAAATTGGCTTGGCTTAGGTGTTGGTTTGGGTTTAGTTGACCAATTAAAGATGATTGTAGGCCTTGGTTTCAATTAATTTGGATTTTGTTTTGATTTAAGCCAACTTGAACATATAAGTCACTTTGGGCTAAGTAGGTCAATTGGGTGAAATCATGGCGTTGGTCAAGTTCAATAATCAATTTGGAATGTACTTGAGCTATTGGTTGCAATCAATTTCGTTTATATTTTGATTTGACCCAAATTGGTCTTTGAGGTCAATTTGGGTCAATTTTGGTCAAAAGGATCAATTGGGTTTGGTTTGACTCAATTAAAAGTCAAGTCATATTCAAATATTGATTTTGATTTGGTATGAATCATTGGTTTCAAGAGATTTGTCTTAGGATTTGGCTAGTTTGGGTTCATATTGGTTAAGGGGTTGACTTGGTTTGGATAATTGATCAACCTAAGGTGATCAACAATCATGATGGAAGGTTTTGATGGGTTTGGTTCAATCCAAATTGGGTAGGATTAGAACTTTGCTCAAATAGGTCAAATTGGCCACTTTGGGTCAAGTGGACAAATTGGTTTAGGGTTTAAGGTTTAGGGTTAGATTTTTTTATTTTTTAAATTAAGTAAACTCGTAGGTTTAGATTTATTTAGTTTATTTTTTATTTATTTTAGTATATTTTATTTTTTATTTTAATTTAGGTTTATTTTTATTTTTATTTAATTTAGTTTATTTATTTTAGGTTTAATTAGTTTAGTTTAGGTTTCTTATTTTAGTTTAGTTTTTTTATGTTTAGGTTTTGGTTTTGGTATATTTTTTAGTTTAGTTATATTTTTATTTTATTTTTTAGGTTTCAGTTTTATTTTTTATTTTTAGGTTTAGGTTTTGGTTTTTATTTTATTTTTTTAGGTTTAAGTTTTAGGTTTTTTTATGTTTATTTTTAGGTTTTATTTTTTAGTTTAGGTTTAGGTTTATTTTTAGTTTATTTCATTTTATTTAGTTTAGGTTTAGGTTTAGGTTTAGTTTATTTTAGGTTTAGGTTTAGGTTTTACTTATTTTAGTTTAGGTTTAGGTTTATTATATTTTTTTAGGTTTTAGTTTTTTTTTTTTAGTTTAGGGTTTAGGTTTTATTTTAGCTTTATTGTTTAAGTTTATGTTTTTATTTAGTTTTTATTTTATTTTATTTTAGGTTTGTTTTTTTATTATTTTAGGTTTAGTCTATTACTTTTTTTAAGTTCTTTATTTTTTTAGTTTATTTTAGGTTTTATTTATTATTTTATTTTTTTATTTTATTTCTTTTAGGATTATGTTTAAGTTTAGGTCTAGGTTTAGGTTTTAGTTTATGTTTCTATTTTATTTTATTTTATTATTTTCTTTTAGTTTAAATTTTTTATTTTTTATTTTTAGGTTTTATTTAGTTTAGATTTCAGTTTTTAGCTTTTTAGGGTTAGTTTAGGGTTTAGGGTTTAGGGTTTAAGGTTTAGGGTTTGGGGTTTGGGGTTTAGGGTTTAGGCTTTTTTTGGTTTAAGGTTTACAGTTTAGGGTTTAGGGTTTAGGGTTTAGAGTTTTAGGGTTTAGGGTTTAGGGTTTAGGTTTAAGGTTTTCACGGTTCAGGGTTTAAGGTTTAAGGTTTAGATTTTCAGTTTAGGATTCATGTTTTAGCTTTGGGTTTAAGCTTTTAGGGTTTTTTATTTTTAAATAGAAAACAAATTCATATTCAACATTTATTATTTTATTTATTTAGAGTTTATTTTATTTTATTATATTTATGTTTATTTTTTATTTTTATTTTATTTAGCTTATTTATTTTATGTTTATTTATTATAGTTTAGTTTTTTTTTATTTTAGTTTATTTTTTAGGTTTAGGTTTAGGTTTATGTTTATTTTTTTACTTAGAGTTTTTTTTATTTTCTTTTTGTTGGCTTAGGTTTTCTTTTTTATTATTAGGTTTAGGATTAGGTTTTTATTTTATTTTTTTGTTTTATGTTTGATTTTTTATTTTTAGGTTTAGGTTTTTATTTTCTTTTCTTATGTTTAGGTTTTAGGTTCTTATTTTAGGTTTTATTTTTTTAGTTTAGGTTTGAGTTTATTTTTAGTTTATTATATTTTATTTAGTTTAGGTTTACGTTTAAGTTTAGTTTATTTTTGGTTTTATTTATTTTAGTTTAATTTATTTTAGTTTAGGTTTAGGTCTATTTTATTTTTACTTTTAGGTTTATTTTTTAGGTTTAGATTTTTATTTTATTTTATTTTAAGTTTGTTTTATTTTTATTTTAGGTTTAGTTTTTATTTTATTTAGGTTTTTTATTTTTTTAGCTTAGTTTGGGTTTTTATTTATTTTATTTTAGTTTAGTTTTATTTTAATTTTATTCTTTTTTTAGGTTTAGGTTTAGGTTTAGGTTTAGATTTTAGTTTATGTTTTTATTTTATTTTGGTTTAGGTTTTTTATATATTTTATGTTTAGGCTTTATTTAGTTTAGGTTTAGGTTTTTAGCTTTTCAGCGTTTAGGGTTTAGGGTTGGTTTAGGGTTTATGGTGTAGGGTTCTGGGTTTGGAGTTTAGGATTTATGGTTTCTGGTTTTTTTTTTTTGATTTAGGGTTTAGGGTTTAGAGTTTGGGGCTTATGGTTTAGGGTTTAGGGATTTAGGGTTTAGGATTTTGGGTTTAGGGTTTAGGGTTTAGAGTATAGGTTTCAAGTTTTAGTTCAGTATTTAGGGTTTTGGGGTTTTTTTCTTAACATAGAACAAATTCAAATTCAACATTTCTACTTTTGTTTATTTAGTTTATTTAGTTTCTTTTTTAGGTTTTTTATTTTTAGGTTTATTTTTTTAGTTTAGGTTTATATATTATTTTAATTTATTTTTATTAGTTTATTTTATTTTATTTTTTTTCTTTAGGTTTAGGTTTTAGTTTAGGTTTTTATTTTATTTTATTATTTTATTTTATTTTTATGTTTTATTTAATTTAGGTTTAGGTTTTTAGGTATTTAGGGTTTAAGGTTTAGGGTTTAGGGTTTTGGGGTTTAGGGTTTAGGGTTAGGGTTTAGTGTTTAGGGTTTAGGCTTTAGTGTTTAGGCCTTAGGGTTTAGGGTTTTTAGGGTTTAGGGTTAGCTTAGGGTTTAGGGTTGGATTTAGGTTATAGTTTTAGGTTTTGTTTGGGCTTTAGGGTTTAGGGTTTTAGAGGCAGATTAGTTTTAGTGTTTAGGTTTATGATTTTAGGTTTGGGTTTGGGGTTTATGGTTTAGGTTAGGGTTAAGGTTTGATGGTTTAGGTAGAGTAGTTGACTCTACCCTTGGACAACCTAGAATATGAAAGAATAATTATAATTGTATTAAATGTTATGGGGGTCTTCTTTCTTCATATCTCCATTTCTGATTTGGTTCATTCTTTCATTTGGATGGTGCTTGCTTCAAAGGAATCATACCCCTAGGACAAAGCCTTTTGTCCAATGCTCATCCTACTCCCTCACATCACTATTACTAAATCCTATTGCAAAAATTACATTTATGTGGGGAAAGTAAATCTAACTACACCTGCAAAATAGAGGTTACCTAAATATAAATATAATCTCAAGCAGTTATATTTATAATTTGGACTTAGTACGCACACAGGGGTAACTAAGCCCACCTGTCCTAACATGGATTATGCTTAAGGATTTTAGCAACTTGCAAAAAAAGCATTCACATTTCTTTTTAAGTATCCCTTAAGCATAATCCCTTGCAAAAAAATATGGTTAGGTTAATATTGGCCTATCATCTAGTCTATGAAGTATACACCCTAATATCCAATATAAAATAATATATCATAAAACAAAACATACATCACAACATACACCCCAACTTAGAGCTAGAAGTGGGGACTTAATTCTAATTTGTGTATTAAGGCTTGTGTGGTAAGTCTTGGTAGGCATTAGTGTTGTATTTTCTAAGTGTAGAAAGATTCAATTTAACATGGAAGGTTGATTTCACATGAAGTAGTTTAATTGATTTAAGAATTTTAATTTGTGTATTTTTTTTCATTTGATTACACTTAGCAACTAAGTGTTGTAAAGAGAGGAAAAGAGAATTTCCCTCTTTCATCCCTACCTTAAGTCACTTTCTAAACTATATTAATTTGATTTATTACTCCTTAGTGAATGACTTACTAAATGATTTAATTAATCCTTAGTTTAGGTTCACTTTAAATAATCATATTGAAAAAGAAAGGCATCCAAAGATTAATTTAATTGAATTACTTCCACATGACATATAATAAATCATTCCTTTCCAACACATGTAACATGCATATGATTTAATCCGAAGTGTGTCTATGCATGCAACATATTATAGCACACTTAAATGATGAATGTATGTGTATGTTTAGAATTTAAATTATATTTTATTGAATTATTCAAACATATTAATTTAAAACTTTATCCAAATGCTTACATAAAAATGACATAATAATGAAATTAAATAGACATGTGTCGTTGTTAAACCAGGGAAGTGAGGTAATCAAATGACCTCCTTAGAGCTAGCTAAAGACTCGTATTCTTGGGATGTCCAGACTATATACTTATTTGCATTCAAACAGATGTAAATTGGAATACAAGAATAAAAGAAGTAAGCTCTAAATCATATGGTTAATTAATTCAACCACTTAGTCAATTATGAATGCATGCAATTTTAATGTAAAATGAGATTTCCATTCACTAACCATATATACATATACATGTACAAAGATATTGGCAAGTACATGTCATTGTTAAACTAGGGAAGTGAGGTAATCAAATGACCTCCTTGGGGCTAACTAAAGCCTCGTATTCCTGGGATGTCCAGACTATATACTTACTTTTCTTGGACACACATGGATGTATACAAAAATGAGGGAAAGAAAACCATTCAAAGATTGTATATTTTTTTATTGAATCATTTATATATATGTACTAAAGCTCTATCCAATATCTACTATTGAAATACATAAGAATGAAATCAAATGGATAGGTTCCATTGTTAAACTAGGGGAGTGAGGTAATCAAATGACCTTCTTGGGGCTAACTAAAGCCTCATATTCTCGGGATATCCAGACTATATACCCATTACCATTCAATCTTACATAAATTAATGCATGAATAGAGGAAAGAGAACTCAACATTCATACACTTAAGCTATAAGCACATGCATTTCTTATGTATTTATAACTAGCATGTTATTCTTTATTTATAAGCTTTTGAAAATACATTTGGATTTAATAGTGGTATTAGTCACACATATATTAAATTAAATCAACAAATGCAAGCTTACATAAAGGAAATCCATTTTATTGTACTTGATTTTGAAAAGATGGATGCATGAATTCAAATTACATACCAAATTTAACATGATTGGAAAGAGGACAATCAACTATAAGCATGTGATTCATTCAACCAAACTAGTTCTTATGGACAATCAAATCAAATAAGATTATTTAAAGGAAACCAAAGCTTCTTTATTGATTAAGTTTTGGATATCATTTAATTTAAAGAGGAGAAGAGAAATCATCACTTATTGTTTTAAACCCATTCCCACATTAATGATTTGATGTAACTTAAGGAAATGTAATTAAGTTGATTTTATGGGTTAATCAAGTTGAGCCTTTAATTAGATGAATTAATTACTTACCTATGTCACCTTAAAGTAATTAACTAAATAATTATAAGCCAACATGATATGCATGGAAAATAAACTTGCAATGATCCTAGGAAATAAAAGGGGCCTAATGCAATTGGCTCATGATTAATATTTAATTAGATTAATTGAATTAATTACTCTTATGGTTTTCACATAAATGTGTAACCATAATTTCATTAAACCTTTTGGTTATTAAACACCCAAAAGATCTACCCCATGATTTAATTAATTAAGTTCGATGTGATTATGATTTCAATTTTCTTAAGTGATTTGAATAATTAGTTAAATCTTAATTAATTTCATTTTAAAAAAGGGTGAAATGAACTTAGGGAAAGGAGTCCCAACCCTATTCCTTAGTTAACTTACTATTGAACAATGATTAATAAACTTAATTAACTAATTTGTAACTATTCATGGGATTAATTAATCATTAATTAACTTAAAATAGTAGTTAAGGCTTAGTTTGTCAATTGTTCTAATTAAGTAAGCAAAAATGCCAAGAAAATCATGGGAGATAGATCATCCCATTAAATTAACCCATGAAATTTGGGATTAATTCCTCAAGTAATTAAGGATTAATTAAGCTAATAAGTTTTGTAATTAAACCTTAATTAATGTTCAAAATTAGTTAAGATCATTTTAATTAATTCTATTCTTAAATACCTTTAAAATGAGTATTTATTTGTAATTTTTATTTCTCTATGATTTTTTATGATTTGTAGAAGTTTATGCCATAAAAAATGATTGATTAAGCCTAATTAAAGCCTAATCCTATTGGCGCCATGTGGCATGCTTTGCATGTGCGTAGGGAGATTTGCTACTTAAAACTTATCTGACTCAATGCCTACGTGGCAAAGGCAGACGCGCTTTCATCGCCATTTGATCTAAGATCGGATGGCTATGATTAATCTCATAGCTTAATAGGATTAAATCTGATCGACCTAGTGGAGCTAATAACAATCATCCCCCAATGCAATAGATGGTGTGATCTATCATCATGCTAGTGAGGGAATGGAGTCTATCACATTGCTCACTTGATCCATGCTTACACAATCTCGATAAACTCCAAAGGATCCCACACCTTCATGACATCGATTGGGGGATCTAATGATTAAGATTACGAGAAGTTTTTTCAAAATGCTCCAACCCATTTTTGCCTAAGGATTAGTTTTGGAAGCATACCTCACTGGAGCTCAGAATCAGTGGGTTGAATGATTGAGGAAGCTTCATCTTGTGGAGATGAAGCCCTATTAAGCAGTAATTGGATCAATTCCTTAATGTTCACTCGAAAGGCCATGAACTGATGATTTGGAGCTCAGCATTGATTGAAGTCCCACCTGTGCTGGGAAGCTTGGGAGTTGGTCTGCTCTGATGAGGCCTAGGGAAGGGCGTGCAAAGTTAATTCAAGTTTGATGGAGAAATGGGATGTTAGGTTAGATTTGGAGTGTCCTATTTTGGGATAGATGAAAATGGCATTTTTTTATTGAGGAGCAAGCTTGGGATCTTGGGGAATGCCTCTAGCAACTTATTTTGGGTAGCTTTCTGTGAATGATTTTGTGTGTGCTTGAGTGGAAATGAGAGGGTGTATACCCTCCCCCACTCCCCCCATTCATCTTGATTGGACAGTGGGATCGGGCTTGGCTTGTAGTGGTCGTTCGACCATCTTAACGAGTTGTGGGTGGCAGGGAGGAGGTGAGTTGGCTCGATTTAGTTGGTTGAAGGTGTGGAGGTGGCTGCCAAGCAAGAATCATGGGTGTCTTATGGGTTTGAAATGCTCTAATGGGGAGAGTGAGGTGATTTCACATCCCATGGGGCATGGCTAACCCAACCACCCCTTGGGTCAAGTTAGCAATGTCCTAGGTGGACCATTGGGAGAGTACTAAGTGGCCAAGGATTGGAAAAGGTCACCTACATGGGTGATTTTTCTCATGTGATGCCTTTGACCCAAGGGTAGAATGGTCATTTGGTATTGGATTTGATTTGTAAAGATTTGAAATGAGCCAAAAGTGGGTTAGCCCAAATTGCAAGTCAATTGGAGTTGATTTGGTTAGGTTTGGCTCAATTTGACTCATTTTGGTCAAATTATGTTAGGTTGTCAAGTTGACCAATTGGTCAAATTAGGTCAAACCAAGGATTAGGTCAAGTCCATATGATCATTTGGGATGTTTTGGTTTATTTGGTTTGGTTTAGTTTGGCTTATATTTGATTTTGGCTCATTTGAATTCATTTGGGTCAAATAAAGTTGACCAATTTGACTAAATTGTCTAAATTGGCTTGGGTTTAGTTGACCAATTGAAGATTATTGTAGCCTTTGGTTTCAATTAATTTGGATTTGATTTTGATTTAGGCCAACTTGAACATTTAGGTCAATTTGGGCTAAGTAGATCAATTGGGTTCAATTGGGTCCAATCATGGCTTTGGTAAAGTTCAACAATCAATTTGGAATGAACTTGAGCCATTAGCTACAATCAATTTGGTTTATATTTTGATTTGACCCAATTTGGTCTTTTAGGTCAATTTGGGTCAACTTGTGTCAAGAGGGTCAATTGGGTTTGGTTCGACTCAATTGAAGGTCAAGTCATATTCAAAGATTGATTTTGATTTGGTATGATTCATTGGTTTCAAGGGATTTTGCTTAGGTTGCAATTTGGCTAGTTTGGGTTCATATGGGTTAAGGGGTTGACTTGATCAAATGTCCAAGTTGACTTGGTTTGTCCTAATTTGTGAATTGATCAACCTAGGGTGATCAATAATCATGATGGGAGGTTTTGATGGGCTTAGTTCAATCCAATTTGTGTAGGAATAGAACTTGGCTCAAATAGGTCAAATTGGTCACTTTGGGTCAAGTGGACCAATTAGGTTTAGTTAGCTTGATTGTGGGTTGAGTTTGATTTAGTTGAGTTTATATATGGATTTGGGATTGATATATAAATTTAATTGCAATTGGGTTGGTTCAAATGGGTTTTGGTTCATTTGAATATTTCAAGTCAAAAGGGTTAAGTTGGGTTTGACTTGGGTTGATTTTGGTTTGGCTTGATGATTGTAGATTTCATTTATATTTGTGAATATGATTGAAGGTATGATTGATTCATGAGAAAATCAATTTAATTTTGGATTTGGAATGAAGGAATTTGGCTAAGTCCATAGAGGGTCATGTGGCTTGTTTGATTTTGATTTTTTTTGATTTAGTTTTAATGATTTAAATGTATATTTCAATTAAATTTGTGAAGATGATTGAAAATATGATTGATTTGAAAAATCAATTGAGTTGGACTTGATTTGGATTAATATTTTGTTAAGTCCATGGGATAGGTCATATGGCTTAGGAAGGGTTTTTAATTAGTTTGATTTAGTTTTGATCATTTAAATGTAGACTTGATTTATATTTAGAAGATGATTGAAGATATAAATTTATTGAGAAAACAATTGATTTTGGATTGATTTGGATTAAGATTTGGATAAGTCCATGGGATAGGTCATATGGCTTAGAAGGGTTTCAAGTTTGGATTTGATCATGGGCTTCAATCATTTAGTTTTATAATTTGGGTTTGGATTTGGATTTGGATTTGATGCTTCAATTGAACTTGAGGTTAGGTTTGAGAAGGTACATGATTTGGGTTGTAAGGTAGGTGGATTATCCTAATCCAAGGCATAACCTAATCCTATGGTTAACCCTTCTAAGTCTTTAGGCTGTTTACCTAATTGTTAGAAGTGTCTTATGATTGGGGAAGTCTTAGGTATAGAAAACTCCTAAGTCTAAGATGGGAAGTTGAATCAAGACTCCAAAAGTGAGTGAGGTCAACAGTGCCTTTGGCTCCATAATGTTGCCCTTAGAGATAGATGATTGGAAGACCAAGCCAAGTTTCATATTATAGAGTCGATACATCTTTCAATGCTTGGGAGACTATAGATGCACGAGAACAACATAGTTCCATCCTCTCTACATAAGTGTATGAAGTTTGTGAGAGGTGGGATCATCTACTATGTCTGAGGAGATCTCAAGCCATTTATTGTTTACGAGATCGGCATATATGAGGATGCGACTTACTACCTCCCTCAAAATCAATAAGTATATTCTCACGAACTTGCTCAAAGTTAATAAAAAAAAGAAAGAGAAATAGAAAAATAAAAGAAAAGGGAAAATAAAAAATAAAATAAAAGGGACCTAAAATAGACTTGGAGGAAGTGGAGCCTGACGTTAAATTCCACCCATGATTCGTTAATCCATTCGAGCATGTGGGTAGGATGACTTGACCTCCACCAGGCAGAGGAAGAGGCTAGTTCAGAGGCAATCCTGGGGTAGAAAATGTCTTTATTGGCCTCCCAATAGAAAATTTGTCTCAGCTACTAAGAGTACACCTGCTATCCATATAGACTTAGAGTCTAGTTCATAGGATGAGTCTTATATGGTTAACACACCAGCCAGCTCTTCTCAGCAATAGATTCCCTTGGAGGTGACACTTGAGATAGAATGAAGACCATCCAAAGCAAAGCATAAGTGTATCCAAGTCTATATGTGAAATAGTTAGGCATCAGTTGGGAACCTTAGCTCTAACCCCACTTTCCTCTCAAAAAGTTGAGGGTTTGGTAGTTAAGGAAGCCCTTAAGTCATCCACATGTGTGAAGTGTAGAGGTTCTTTTTGGGAGCATCATCCTCAAGTAAAGAAGTTGATGTAGAACTTTAGGATGTTTCATATAGAGATTTAATAAAATTACCTTTTGATTGGTACTTAGCTTGTGTTTAAAATTTAGTGTAGAAAGCTTAATCCCACATACTTGGTCAAAGCACAAGTTAGACTACTTTGAAAGAATATGGAAGAAAAAATGCAAGATCTCTAAATTAAGACCGGGATTAGATTCGCACAATGGGTCTAGTTAATGATGATGACCGCTTGCATCACCAATCATTTGGAATGAAATAGGTTTTTTTTTCAAATCACATTAACTCATATGAGGAGCTGTGCTTTGAAACATTAGATGACCTAGATGATTTTAAAGTCAGAGATGCACCGCTAGAGTTTGAAGAAGAAATCAAGTCAACCATCGATGAGCTCAAGGAAATCAACTTAGGAACTGAAGAAGATCCACGCCCAGCATACATCAATTCTTTATTGAATGAAATTGAAACTAATGACTTAGTTAGGCTATTGATTGAGGTTAAGTACTACTTTGCATGGAGCTATGAAGAGATGCTTGGATTAGCTCCTAATATAGAGATCCATAAACTAGCAATATAGCTTACTACTAACCCTATCAAGCAAGCTCCTAGACGCATGCGATTAGACATAGAACAATATGTCATTTATGAAGTCAAGAAACTGATCGATGCTGGCTTCATCCGAAGAAAAATACCCTACCTGGTTAGCAAGCATTGTCTAAGTTAAGAAAAAGAATGACCAAATTCACATATACATCAATTTTAGGGATTTAAATAAGGCATGTCCAAAAGATGAATTTCAATTAATCCTCGAAATGGTGGACATTGCCTCATCTCATGCAATATTCATTTTCATGAAAGGCTCATCTAAATATAACCAAATAAAGATGGCCCTATAGATGAAAGAAACACTGCTTTTAGAACCCCGATCGAATCTATTGCTATAAGGTCATGCCTTTCAGCTTTAAAATGCCAATGCTAAATACCAGTGTGCTATGATACGAATCTTTGATGAACTCATTCATCATCAAGTTGAGTGTTACGTCGATGGTCTTATGGTGAAAAGTAGAGAAAATGAAGACCATCTCTTTGACTTCAGAGTAACTTTTGAACAGTTAAGATAATTTAACCTCAAAATGAACCCCCTGAAGTGTTCATTCATAGTTGCTTAAAGGAAATTCTTTGGGTTTGTTGTCCGACACCTCGGAATTGAAATTGATATAGAGAAGATCAATGCAATATTAGAAATGTCACCCAAAAAGTTTAACTCAACTCAGATCATTCCAAGGGAGCTTGGCATATCTAAGATGTTTTATATCCAACCTATTGAGAAGATGTCATCCATTCTCAGCACTTATCAAAAAGGATGCCAAGTTCAAGTGGGATGGTAAGTGTGAGCACACCTTCGAAGATATTAAGCATTACTTGATGACATTGTCAGTTTCAATAGCCCCTATCCGCAAGCCGCTCATACTTTACATTGCTACGTTAGATGACTCCCTTGGTGCTTTCTTGGCCCAAGCCAATGATGAAGGGAAGGAAAATGCACTTTACTATACTAGCCATCATCTAATCCTAAGGTATAATTATCCGCCCATTGAGAAGCATTGCCTAGCTTTAATCTTTGCATCCCAAAAGCAACAACACTACATGCTTACTCATAAGGTGAACTTAACCTCTAGGATCAATCCACTACAGTATCTCATGACATGACTAATGCTATCTGGATGGTTGGTAGGTACATGATCCTCTCACAATTTGACATTACCTTCATTCCTCTCCGTGTGGTGACAGGACAAGCTCTAGCAGATTTCTTCACAAAGACACACTTCCTTCCGACTCTAGTGATGATCTCCGATGAACTACTCATGAACTTAGGGATAGCATTCACCACTGGTAGATGTGCTTTGATGGTGCGGCTTCCTCTCAAAGAAGAGAAGAACCACAATCTACTAGTCCAGGAAAAGTAAGAGTAGGAATAGTTCTCTTAACTCTGGACCACAATGCGATGAGATTCTCATATTATCTATCTAATCCTTGCACCAACAATGAAGCAGAATATGAGGCTCTGATTGCCATTCTGGAGTTAGCCATTACTCTAAGCATCCAAAATATCAACATCTTCGAGGATTCTCAGCTAGTTATCAACCAAATTGATAGGTCCTATTAGGTTATAAAGCCCAAGCTCCATCACTACCATAAGTATACCATAGGGTTATTGGCCGAAATCCTAGAGGTTACCATTTATAAGATTTCTCGAGCAGAGAATGCCATAATGTATGCTTTAGCCAAGCTTGCCAAGGAGTTGGCATGCTCGGAGGATGATTACATATCAATAAAGGTCCAAAATAGATAAGTCATATCCTTTATTGGTATTGAACTCATCAAAAAGCACTCTCTTGAAGGAGAGGTGCCATTTCCAAGAAGGATGAGGAGTTAGATTAGAGGCAACCATTCATGGAATACCTAAATAAAGAAAAACTACCTCAAGAGAAGTCCCAAGCCTATCAGATGAAGTAGAGAGTACTTTCCTACACTCTTGTGGATGTTGTCTTATACTGACGGTCCTTTGATCATATGTGGTTACATTATTTAGACATGTACGAAGCCTATAAGATCATGACCGAGGTACACTCAGGATTATGTGGAGCCAACCAATATGGTCTGAAGATAAAAGCTAAGTTTAAGAGACTAGGATACCACTGGCCATCGATGATCAAAGATTACGTGGATATGACTAGGTGATGCCACCAATGTCAAATACATGGTGTGGTCCTACACCAACCACCCAACATTTTACATCCTACATTGGCCTCATGGACATTCGAGTGTTGGGTTTCTGACATAGTGGGTCCGATTGATTCTCCTTCTTCCAAGGGTCATCGATTCACCTTAGCTGCTACTGACTACTTTTCAAAAAGGGTGAAGGTGATTTCATTCAGAGAGCTCACTGCTCAGTATGTGGTCCAATTTTTTAGGAACCATATCATATATAGGTTTGGAGTGCCGTGACAACTTATACTTGATAATGGTACTACATTCAAGAGCACCGAGATCAACAACTTTGCCTAGAGACATAACATAGATTGGAGATATTCTACCATCAACTACCCGAGAGAAAATGGCTTAGTAGAAGCCTTCAATAAAACTCTCATCCAAATACTAAAGAATACACTCGACAATAATAAGTGATAGTGGCATGAGAAGTTAGTTGAAGCCTTGTGGGCCTACCACACCACATATAGAACTCCAACTCAGTTTTCTCCATTCTCCTTAGTGTATGGGTTCGAAGTTGTTCTACCATTAGAAATCCAAACTCCCATCACTAAGGATAGTAGTAGCAAGAACACAACAGAGTAGAATGCCAAGTTGAGAAGAGCTTGAAGGTTTGGAGGAGAGATGCCTAGGAGCATTGATGCAAGGTGGATGACACCATTCCATATTCATGAAGCCAGGGACGTCCCAATAATGCCCTGAATGAAGTATCAACATCTATCACATGGAATTTGGCTTAAGTGTATAGCTCTCCAAACCTGAGCGGCCAAAATGAAAGACCCGAGGGTCTTTTGTCCTTTTTCATTAAAGCCATGAATCATCAACTTATCCCGCCTGAGATGTTGAATGTCAAGGGATAACCCCCTCAGTGCTCGTAGACTCATGAGATTAACCGATGAGCCTAGGTCAATCAATATTCAGTTTATCATAACACCATTGTTCTCTGGAATGACATACAACGGGCAAATGTGCTATGATGTTCCCAAGATAAGGTCTTCTTCATAGAAATTGACTGTTGGGAGATCTTGAGATTGTAAAACTTTAATCATACACCGCTATGCAAAATGTGCTTCAAACTTCTCTTGATTAAAGAGCTTGAATTAAGGTTTCATAAGATCCTTCGACATTAAGAGGACCTCATAGACACTTAATTTTGTAGTGATCTTCCTCAAATGTGGCAGGACATTGCAGTCAATTCACTTACTTGGGCCAGACTTCTTATTGAGCATTTAGGAGTGATGTTTTCATTAATTTCAATATTTTTTATCTTTTTCTTTATTTAGAGGCCCTTTCCTTGGTGGTGACAGTAGTACTTTGCAACCTCTTAGTTGCACTTAGGCTACTCTGTTTGGCTTAGACTCTTCTGAAGAGGTAATCCCTTCAAGTTCAGCATTTACCTCGGGAAAGCATAAATCTTCTGAGTCACTGCCTAATTTTGAGCATTCCATATGAGTTTTTATTGATGATTTTGAGTCATTTCCCTCGGGAAAGCATAAATCTTCTTCCAAACTATCATCTATTTGTGTTGCCATTAAGTCAAACTTGAGTGCTTCATCTTCAATCATTTTTCTTCTAGTTGAGGTAAACCCTCTGAGTTTATTTGAACCTTCTACATATATTGAAGATGTTTGGCATTAAATACCATAAGGGCACGAGCTTCATCAATAAGTGCTTGATAATACTGAAATAACTTGACACATTTCTCTAAGAAGTGATTCATCATCTTCATCATCACCTTCTTTATTTGGTTCAATAATTTGGAGTCTAGCCACAAAGTCGGCAATATTGATAGGTTGTCTCATCGGCTGATGATACTCTTCTAGATTATTAATGATCTTTTGAACTATAATTCTCTTTTTAATAATTTTCTTCTTATTACCTGACTTATTTGATGTATGTGGTTTATGCTTGATAGGCTCTTTCTTGTACCGCGATAGAGTGCTATAGTTTGAATGCTGTTGAGAAGCTGATGTGCTTGCTCTAGACATGTCTTTCGACTCCAACATTGGATCAAGTGGTGATTTCCACTTGATGTCGGGAACACCTTCCAGCTGCTTCACCATTTTGATAATTTTCTTGGAGAATGTTGTCTCCCATTTTCTTTCTTGTACTTCATTTTCTTTCATATTTTTCTCAATTAGAGGCACGAAAGAGGATGTGATCACCATTGCAGTTTCTTTCTTTGGGTGAATAAGAATACTATTGGACAATGTGAATTCACCTCTTATATTTTCTTTCTAGCCTTTGAATACATAATAATCCTCAATTGAGTGACTAACCACTGATGATATGAGCAATAGTTTGGGTTTTATTTTGATTTGATTATTCGCTTTTGCATTCTATTAATTCCATCCCCGCCTTCTTGGTGAAATAATTTGGTCACACTTTCTCTTTTAAAAGAATATTCTTTGCTCATCTTTTCTTTGAGAGATGGTTGTATGTGTTCTGTATCTCTCATTGCTTGCCTTGGGTGCTCTACACCACCTGAGAAGTTTTGAGGTCTATCATTGCCTCCAAGGACAAGCTTGGGCTAAGGATTGATTGGTTGTTTGACTCTTTCTTCAATGTAAATAGACTATTTTTATTTATTGATATTATAGACTATTCATTTACCTCTACCCAGGTTGTAAGAATTAGCATGAGATTCACTCCTTTTAGAGTCTAAGGGCTTACTCCTTTTTACTCTATCTGATTGACTCTTAGACTTAGAAAAATTTAATTTTTTAAATTTTGATACCCAATCGAGTAGCTCTTGAAAAGTAGTGATGGAAGCCATGCAAAGATATTATTCCATCTTATCTTCGATATTTCCCATTAACAATTGGATTATATGCTTCCTCTAACTATTGTTCACACCTCATGCTCATATTATGCCAAAGATGTAATATATTTAGTATATTTATCGACTCATCTTTTCTTCTTTTCTCCAAGGCGAGGTCAGCTATAGTTATCTTTTTGCCTGCACTAGTGAATCTTTTGATAAACATTATTTCTAACTCAGAAAAAATCTTGGCCAGGTCATTTGGTAATTCAGCGTACCATTCCAAAGTAGTTAAAGTTAAACTACTAATGAACTGATGAAATAGCAATGCATCATTGCCCCGAGTATTGCCATAGGTCTCGTACTGGCACGCTTAGGTTACCATTTCCATCAAATGTATTGAAGTTCGACCAATAGCCTTTTGGGTATGGCACCTGATCATACTCGGCTGGGTACAGGCAGCCTTTATTTACCAACTTTTCTACTTACTCTGTAGTAATAACAACTTTAATCTTCTCATTTAAAATAGTTTTCAAATGAGCAGCTATCACATGCTCTGATATACTAGACAAGTTTTGAGGAGTTGGTTGGGAAGACAACTGATTAATTTCATTTCTCCCCTCATGAGCACTATGAGCTCCAAAAGTTTGAGGTGTTGGCTCCACTGGTGAATTGCTAGAGATGATATTACGTTGGAGGATTAATGGGAAAAATAGATAAAGGCACTACCGTTGCATTCCTCTACATTTTGCATCATGAGATTCATCGAGCCATCAACTCATTTATTTTAGTGTTAAGATGCTTAATTTCTTTATCTTTTGCCCTCATCTACATGCATGTGCCTCTGACTTGGGCTAGTGTCGCGGAACATAGGATTCTCCTTCTTTCTAGACTCTTATCTTTGCTCATCATCTGAGGAAGAACCTAAGTGCTCTTCTTCTTCTTGTCTTCCTGAGGAGGAAGTGGGTAGGATGGTACATCGATGTTGATTGTAAAATTGAGTACGATCATCACCTTGACCCACCATATAGACCACTTCTATTCCTATGGTCTCGCCATCATTATCTTCATATTCTTCTTGTAGCCTTACTCGAGCATCATCTCCATCAAATCTTAAAGGCTATGGCATGAGCATTTCTTTAATTGGAGGGCTTTGGTCAAAGTCAACTACCACCTTAGAAAATGGAGCTTCTAGCTAATAGGATTCCCTAGAGGATTCTCTAGGGTGTCAACCATCTCTAGACTTATTAATGGTGATCATTCCCTTGGGGACACATTCTTGTTGGGTCATGTCACAAGCATATCTCTGAGAATACAAGTTAGATGTCACGCCTTTGTTATTCTCTAGAGTGATTTCTTCTCGAGGCTTTGGCCTCCAGATTTGCTTTCCTTTCTGCCAGGACCTTTAGACGATAGATTCTTGGACATGTAGTCCAAGTGTCATGCCCCGATGCTCACCGTGCAGGGCTTGTCTAGAATGATCTTGAGTTTTTACTACCATTGATGGTAGCTTCTACAGTGGAACAGTATTGGTTTCTTTGATAATTGGCCTCTAACTCTATTTCATAAGACCTTTTCTTTTAATGACTTTAGTACTGCCTTTCAGAGATTGGAGCTTGGTACAGTTGCTCAAAATGATTGCTTATTATCACCAATAGAGTCGTTCTTCTTCACCCACTTGAGATTTTCAAACTTGTTGTGGGTGGGAAT
This sequence comes from Cymbidium sinense, assembly GCA_021442155.1. Lineage (NCBI taxonomy): Eukaryota > Viridiplantae > Streptophyta > Magnoliopsida > Asparagales > Orchidaceae > Cymbidium > Cymbidium sinense. The sequence continues at coordinate 33,524,302 of CM038214.1, forward strand.
ACTCACTTTTGGTTATAAACAGTGTGCAAATGAGGGTAGGTGAGAGCTGATGGACTCATAGCTCAACATTCCCTCTTCTCCTCTGTATTCTAGTTAGCTCTCTTCATGATAAGGAAGCTTCAGCATCATGTCAGCCTTGCGTAAAAGAAAAGGTTGGCAAAGTGGTCGCATTCACAAACATGAAAACTTTGTCCAAAGGATAATTCTCTTCATGGTTGGAGCTTCAATATGTCCCAACCTTTTAAATACAAAGGCTCTCTTTTGAAAACCTACTTAGCAAGATGACAAGAGTTTTAGTGGATTTGGCTGTGACCGGTTGATGTGCAAGTTGTGCATAATTATCTCATGCCTAAGAAGTTTGAGCATCGATCACTGGGAAATATATGCTACCAAATTTTATAGTAGCTCCAACGTCTCCAGTGTTAATTATAATGTTTGCTAGGCAGATGTTGGCTCCATGACCTAATCAGCAGTGAACAGGGTGTTCTGAAGATCCATCTGCAAAATGAAGGATGGGAATTAGTAATCATTAATTGATATATCATCTCACATTTTCAATATGCATAGATACAATAGAACAAATAGATATAGTTGTACATTAAAATAAGTTATGCATAAATAAAATCTTAAAAATTTCAGGATAATGTTCATTATAAAATTAATTTTAAATTTCAACTAATTTTAATTTATAAAATGAATTTTAATTTCATTATGCCCCACTTCGACTAGCCAAAGATGGAAAGAGAGACTTATACCCAATAGTCGCCAAAATTTGTGGGCTCCAATTATTGGCCATCGACTTCTCAATGAAGACGTGATTTAAAGCATCGATTAAATTTTTAGAAGGTAGATGAAATAGTAGATAAGACATTGCAGAGATTTTGCCCTAATTTTGTGAAGACTTTAGATCTGGTTAAACACATATAGTTAATTACCCTCTCAATGCCGAGAGAGAACTTTCGATTAAGACTAGTCATTAGATCGCTTAATGTGTAGCGTATAGTAGCAACATGTGGAGTTTCAGAATTTAGATTTGTGAGATTCATCATTATTTAACTTAAAGTGAATTATTAGGGGAACAATGAAACACCCGATCTAGATCACATAGTTCCAGTTTTGGTCCCTAGCCTACTTAGTCAAAGGAGGTAGTTGACCCAACTTGACAGAAGGATCCTTATCAGTAGCCATGAGTTGCGTCATCCAAGAAATCCTTTAGACCTAGGGTGGTGTTTGTCTAAGGAGATAAGGTTAAGTTTACCTTTGCTAACAAAGGGCTTTTTGCCCTATCAAGTATACCTTATGGTTCACAACTCGAAGGACAAAGCCATTGAGGAACATACAGGCTATAGTCATGATTATGATATAGTGGAGTCATTTGGCGACAACCGCCCGGTCAGAGAACTCTAGTCATAACTGCATCATGTGGAGCCTACTGGCCAAGCCACGCAGTCAGAGGACATGGGCCACATCCTTACTGGCATGAGATTGCTTGAGAGTAAAGATAGTTGTGTACTTGATTTAACTTTGGCTCCTTTGTGAGCTAGGGCTTTCTTAATTTGTCACCTACGACAAATAATTGTGAAAGATGGATTGAGTTTTAGCTTTAAATTCCTTAAAGATTGAATTTAATTTAAGCATTTAATACTTAATGAAATGTTAAATTTTACACTTAGATTGATACTTAATTTGAGTTAGTTTGATTTGAAATTACAACCTTATTTTGATGAAAGTATCCCCTCCGGTTGAAATTTTCATTCAACACATCCATCATCGAGGTGGTTTATTATTTCGCTATTTCAGATCTTGTTGACTCTATTAATTTAATAATAGAGGATCAAATCTATTGTCATATGATAGAATTAGCTTTTTAGATATTTTATTAGGCTGAAGATATGTTGACCTCCACATATGTGTCATAAGTCGAGTCAAGACCACAAGTTGAATTCGATGGACTTCAGAAGTGACAGTGCTCAAATCGAAGCTCAAAATGCGCTGAACGCCACCAAAAATAGATGAAATGACCTTCGATCGATGAACAGACTTCACCATCACATTCAGAACCTCAAAATTGATCAAAATATAAATATTGCATAATCTAAAGATCAACCGCTCAAGCGATCGAGCTATCAATGTGTCGACGCGCATATTAGAAAGCTACGATGATGTCCGAATGACCTCCGTTCATGAAATTGATCATGTCGTTAGATTCAAAATATCAAAAACTATTAAATGAGGCTATCCATGCTTAATTGAGTATATGCAAATATCAAATAAGTGGTAGCGCATAAATCGAGGCTGAAATACACTGGACATCACCAAAATCAACCAAAATGACCTCCGATCGATGAACGAACTTTTCCATCACATTTAGAACATCAAAACTAGTTAGAATATAAATAGTGCACAACTTGATAATCGACCGATCAAGCGATCGAGTCGCCAATGCATCTGCATGCATATCGAGGTCAGGAGGCACGTTTAAACCAAATGATCTTCGTTCGCCAAATTGATTGTGCCATTAGCTTTAAAACATAAAAATCTAGTGAATATGACTTTTTGCACTAAATTTGGAAAAGTTCGCATGAATGTCAAATGATCAAAAGCGACGGCGCAAATTTTGAGTTGAAATTGATGCAATTTGACATCGACTTGAACCAAACGGCCTCCGATTATGAAACGGACTATGTCGCATGCTCAAAACATCGAATAGAATTGATTATATATATATTGATTATCTACTCATTTCAGCCAAAATTCACATTAAAGCTAATTAAGTAATAAAGGAATATACTTAAAAGCCCTAACCTAACCTAAATCCCCTCACCTCATTCAGCTCAAATTGTTCGGCCCTAATTCTTCACGGCACGCTCGACCTAACCCGAGTCGCTCCTCTTCACGCACACAGGAAAGGAACCGAGGGCTTCGCCCTCTTCACATGATCGAGCTGCATGGAGCACTGCATCCGACTAATGCCTCTCCTCCCTTCATGCGAGCCGACGCTACATGCATGAGCATCTCCTCCTTCGTCGAATCCAGAGGCAACGTTCCCTCCTCCCTCTCTTCAACCATAACCTTTTTTCCTTCAACTACATGCAAAGATCCAAAACCACAAGGAGACATTTCCCTCTACTCCCCTCATCAGGAAAACCCCCTCCAATACCTCTCATCCTCCAAAACTGAGAAAAGAGAAAGGTTGATTGCTTTTTCTTCCTTCCTCTTTTTCTTTCCTTCCTTTCTTCTTCCTCCTTCTTTTCTTTCTTTTCTTTCTTCTTCTTCTTTCTCCAATCCAAAATTATTTTCCTATTTCCTTCCTCTTCAAAATCAAAATTCCTTTTCCTCATCCTTACAAATCTAGATTTCTCCTCTTTACTTACCCTCGATCCAAATTCTCCCTCATTTTCACCAAAATAAAAAATCAACTTTCAAATTCCCCCATTTTCCAAATCTGAATTTCTTACTTCATTTTGCCGCAATCTCCTTTGCCGCAACTGGAGAAGAACTTCGTCATGAGGCAGGTTCTTCTTTTGATTTTCGGCGTCACCCTCCTTGCATTACATTTCCAATTTTTGCTTTTCCACAATTGGAGAAGAACATCAAGAGGTGGGTTCTTCTTTCAATTCTGGACATCACACTCCTTGCATTACCCTTCCAATTTTCACTTTGTTGCAACCGGAGAAGAACATCATCATGAGGCGGGTTCATCTCTTAGTTTTTGGATTATCCAACCCTTTTTCCTTGTTGAGCATTGCAACACGCAGAAAAAATGAGTTAGAACATGTGGGATCAATGTGTAAAAGTGGATATATACATGCTTGTATTTTTTTTGCAGGTTTGAAGGCCTCATCTTGCTCATGAGGGCGTGATGAGATGAAAAATTGACTGCGGTGTCGCAAGACATCGCTCGCTATGCTCATGAGGGCTATCGACCTCACTTGCGGAGTGAGCTCTTAACCTCCTCTCCTTAGACTTAAGACTTTTCTAGACACTAAGAACTCCTTAGTCATAAGACACTTCTAGTGATTAGGTGAACACTTAACCTAAGCCTAGTGACTTAGAAGTGTTAATTATAAGATTAGGCTATGCCTTAGGGCTTAAGGAAATCACCCATCCTATAGCCTAAACCTAGTCTAGATACACTTTCTCAAATCAAACCCAAATTCAATTCTCAAACCAAATCTCAAATTCAAATTCAAATTCTAAATCTAATTTTAAATTTGAATCCAAATGATTGAAACCCAAAATCAAATTCAAATCTTAAAACCCTTCCTAAGCTATATGAACCACATTCATAAGCTTAGCCAAAACTCCCTTAGATCAAATAAAACTCAATTGATCTCTTTATAAATCAATTATTCCTTTATTTATATTCACAAGTATAAATAAAATTCAAATTCAAATGACCAAGACTATATCAAAAATCAAATCTAAACTCAATCTAAACCCTTTAAGCCAATTCTTTAGACTTAGCTAAATTCTATCTAGATCAAGTCAAAACCAAAGAATTTTCTCTTGAGTTAATCATTCATTCAATTATCTACCCAGATATAAATGAAACCTAAAATCATCAAATCAAATCAAAACCAACCTATGTCAAACCCAACCTAGCCCTTTTGATTTGAAAATTTTAAATGAGCCAAAATCCCTTATACTCCAAATTGATTGTTGTTGAATTTATATTCCAATCTAGGGTTCATATATAAGTTCAACTAAACTTGAATCAAACCAAAACCAAACCAATTGACCAACATAGGTCCACTTGACCCAAGGTGACCTGAAGGACCCATTTGAGCCAATTTCTAATCCAACCTAAATTAGATTGAACCAAGCTCACCAAAACCTTCCACCATGATTTTTTATCACCCTAGGATGATCAATTGCAATCAATTGGGCAAACTAAGCCCAATTGACCATTTCATCTAAATTGATCCAAATTGGCCTAAAGGACCAAATCAGATCAAATAATGATCTAACCCAAATTGATTATAAGCAATGGCTCAAGTTCATTCCAAATTGATTATTGAACTTGACCAAAGCCATAATTAAACCCAATTTGATCAATCGAGCCCAATTGGTCAACTTGACCCAACCAAGCCTAAATTGGCCTAAAGGGTCAATTTGGCCTAAATCCAAATTAAATCCAAATTAATTCAAACCAAAGACCACATTCATCTTCAATTAGCTAATTGAACATGAATCAACTAATAACCTAAGCTAATTTGGTCAATTTTGGTCAAATGGGTCAATTTGACCTAATTTGACCCATATCACCCAAATTAGGCCAACCCTTGAAACCAAGCTAAGACCCATTGCGGGCTAATCGACCCAAACCCATTTGGAATCAGCCCAAAACCAACCCAACCTATTTGAATCCCTCATAGATCCTCCCTCACATAAGATTCCACCCAACCTCATTTAATTCTCCCCCATCACATGCACTCAACTCCTCCCCAACATTTACATTGAATTGAGCTGATCATATGACAGCAAGAGAGGACTTTGGAGTAAAAATCCAAAGTCCTCAATCAATATATCATCCATCCCAACCACCCCAAGCAAGATAATAAATTTGGACCAAAATAAATTCAAAAAAATAATGGATTTTCGGCCATTATAAAGTAGGGGGAAATGAAGCTTTAGATCTCTTGCTCCCACCATCATTCAGCCCCCAAAAGCTTCCCAAAGCCAAAAGGAACCCATCCCCCACCTCTTTGAGCCATTTTTGAGCTCAAAAGTACAGCAAGGCGATGGTAGACATCAGAGAAGATGACATTTTGAAGGAAGGTAAGGGTTAAAGATCATTCTAAAGCTTTCTCACATACCTAGAGTTAGGATCTTCACCGCCACAAAACCATCCCCGATGAGGTAAATTTTGCCAAACTTTAGCCGGCCTTAGGATTTCTCGCATTTTGTGTTAATTTTCTTGCAATTTTGGAAATTTCTCCTAGATAATCCCATATTTTTACTTTAATTCATCCCAATTTAAAAATAGAATTTTTTTGGTGTGAAATGATGCAAAAATGGGTCCATTTGGACAAGTTTTCACTTAGATATCCCATTTTTTCCTAAAAAAAAGCCTAAAAACACTATTCATTGCCTGCAGGCTACAGCTGTCATCCGGTCCCATGGTTCGTGGGACAGCTCGATCAAACAATTCGAGCCTTTAGATCACCTGATGCAATATGGACCGTCCGATCGCACGGTTTGCATGATCGGACGGCTCGGATTGCACGATCCGAGCCTTCAAATCGCCTGATGTGATTTTAACCATCCAATCTCGTGGTTCATGGGATAGGATAGCTCGGATCACATGATCCATTCCTTCGACACTCGATGCGATCGGACCTCCGATGCATCGATCGCCAAATCATGATTTGGACCATCCGATCTGTGATCGGACGATCCAGAGTGAGCCGCGGGTCATTTTCCCTTCCCTCCCAACAGCTGACGTCATCACCGCGCATATTTCTTTTATAAAAAAATTAATTTAAATCACATGAAAATTCAAAAATTATAAAAAATAAAATATTTTGCCAATAATTGTAAACAATTGCTCGATGGATTTGTCTTTCTGAGAGGAATCTAATAAATCTAAAATCTCCAAATTTTACTGAGTATTTTGAGCTTAATTTGAGTTTTAGTGAAAATCAAATTTCATTAATTAAACCAAAAATATATATCAAATTAAGTTGAAATTGTCAGGGTTTGAAATTAACGTTAAAACACACCTGCCATAAAAATTTCAAGTGAAAAAACTTCTAGATTCGGAGAAATTAAATTATGAAGTTTAGATTGTCCATTTTAATAAAATAAATCAAATAAAAATTCAGAAATTTACAAAAAGCTTTAAAATGGCTTAAATCACTTCAGTTGATATCTAGGACTCTTAAGAAAATAATGTGATCTCTGAATCTTAATGAACACCAAACAAACACTTAAGAGTATAGTTTAATAAATTAAAGAGTTAATTAAAACATAATCTAAAAACAATTTAAATATCAAATCAAAAATCAAAAAATGAAATAACACTTAAGTAATCATTAATCAAACCTTAAATTAGAAAAAATATCATCTTTAGAGGAAATTAAATTAAATATGATTAAACCTATTTAAGTTAATAAAATTCAATTAAATGATTAAATCTTAAATCAAACTCAAAATTCAATAAATTTAGGAAACTTTAATCATTTGATATTAATCAAATTAAACCAAATAAAATTAAAGTAAACTTAATTAACATATGATTAAATCACATCCATTTGGAATAAGATAATTAATTAATCATTAAATATTTGAACCTAATAACTAAATCAAACATGTTAATGTAATCAAACAAACATAATAGGTGAATCAAATCAATAAAACTCTAACCATAAATAATCAAACTTAATTAAAATGAAATAAACAATTAATTCACTTAATAACAATGATGGTAATAACAATAATCCTTAAATCAAATCAAACTTAAGAAAAATACTTAACTAAACTAAATCACTCACATGTGGGAAATTAAGCCATTAATCTCTAATTAAACAAACCCTTAATTAATCTAATGATTTAAAAATTTAATTACCTTAATGAAACTTAATTAATCAAACATTTAATTAATGCAAACTTAATGAATTAATCCATCATCTTAATTAATCAAATTAATTTAAATAAGTTACATTAAAACTAACTCTAAAATTAAGCTTAATTAATCCCCTAATTAAAATTAATAATTAATCACACCCCTCAAGTAAACTAATTAAATTAATCAAATTAATCATATTAAACCCAAGCTTATTCAAACATAATTAAAATGCAATTAAATACTAATCAAAACCTAAATTAAACCTTAATCATTAAGTCATTAATGTCTAATTAAATAAATCCTTAATTAATCTAATAATTTAAAATTTTAATTACCCTTAATCAAACTTAATTAATGAAACATCTAATTAATGCAAACTTAATAAATTGATCCATCATCTTAATAAAGCAAATTAATTTTATAAATTACATTAAAACTAATTCAAATCAAACACTTAATTAATCTACTAATTAATTTAATCACATTTATTAAATAAACTAATTAAGTCAATTAAATTAATCATATTAAATAGATGCTTAATCAAACATAAAATGTAATTAAATGCTAATCAAATGCTAATTTAAACTTAAATCATTATCTCATTAATTACATCATTAACCCAAATAAATATGAAATCAAATTAAAAATTAAATAAATCTTTATCTAATTTAATAATTAATCATACCTCTTAAATAAATTAACTGAGTTAATTAAATTAATCATATTAAACTTAAGCTTAATCAAACATAAATGCAACTAAATACTAATCAAAACCTAAATTAAACCTAAATTATTAAGTCATTAATTACATCATTAGTCTAAGAAAAGATGAAACCAAATTGAAAATTAAATAAACCTTTATAATTAACATAAATACACTTTTTAATTAAACTAATCACATAATCACTTTGAACCTAAGCAAACCCATAGACCAATAAAGCTAACCAAACCAAATTAAATCAAATTAAATTAAGAAAGAAAGACTCTCATCAATTTAATATGTAATAAAATCAAATCTCATTCAACCTACTTAAATAAGATAAACTAATCAACTACCCAATGTATGAAATCAAAATACAAACCAAACTTTGATGAGTATGACAAATAGATGTGATTAAAAATAAAATCATAATTACAAAGAATCAAACCCAATTAAAATAAAAATAAGATCTCAATTAATCTAATCCGATCAAAGTACAAATAAATGAACCACAATCAAATTAAATAAACATAAAGTAAGTCACATAACCATAATCAAAGAAAAGAATTAGATATTAATTTAAAAGGATATTGAATTATCAAGATTTAATTAAATCAAAACATCTAATCTAAAATTAATCAATCAAAAAGAACACAAACTTAAACTTCATTAGATATTAAGGATATTGAATTATCATGATTTAATTAAACTAAAAACATCTAATTTGAAATTAATCAATCAAAAGAACATGAACTTAAACAAACTTAAACTTCATCAAAGATCAAGGATATTGAATTTTCAAGATTTAATTAAACCAAATCATCTAATCTAAAGTTAATTAATCAAAAACACATGAATTTAAACAAACTTAAACTTCATCAAAGATCAAGGATATTGAATTATCAAGGTTTAATTAAACCAAAACATCTAATCTAAAGTTAATCAATCAAAAACACATGAATTTAAGCAAACTTAAACTTCATTAGATATTAAGGATGTTGAATTATCAAGATACAATTAAACTAAAACATCTAATCCAAAATAAATCAATCAAATACTTAAACAAACTCCAATTTTAAATCCTAGATCAAATCAAATGAATTACACAAATTTAAATGGGTTAATTAAGATACTTAAGGGCCTTAGACTCTTTAGGAGGATGTGTAGAAGAGGGTGAGTTATGTTTGAAATGGAATTCACCCTACTCTTCATTCTTGAAAACTTAAACATCACTTTAACCAAATAAAAGTGAAATAAAAATGAAAAGTAAATCATTAAATCATTTAAATTGAAATCACGCAAAGGTAAAATTTAAACAAATTTAAACTACAAATTGAAACTTAAACTAAAGAAGCCTAGTAAAGCCTTGCCACACAAGCCTTAAGCACACAAATTAGAATACTAAGTCACCACTTCTAGTTCTAAGTTAGGGCATTGTATGTATGATGTTGTATTTTATTTTGTGATGTAATATTGTAGACTGGATCTTAGGGTGTATGTTTCGTAGACTGGATGGTAGGATGTTATTAGCCTAATCATATTTTCTACAGGGGGTTGTGTTTAAAGGGGTCACTGTCATAAAATATAAATGTGTTTGCTATGCAGGTTGCTTAGCCCCTAAGCATAACTCATATTAGGATAGGTGGGCTTGGTTACCCATGTGTGGGGTGCTATGTCCAAATTATTCATATAACTAACATTTATTTTACAAGTGTAGCTAGATTTACTTTTCCTAATTTGGATGTAATTTTATATAAGGAATTAGGATTACTGTTATGGGGGATTAGGATGAGCAAGGGTAAGGCTTAGTCCCCGGATGCCCTGAAATGCCTTTGGAGAAAATCAAATCAAAAGAAAGAGAATGAAGAAATGATGATAAGAAGACCCCAAGATGTATTATTTTTTTTGTAATTTGTATAAGGGTAAAGCTCTACCCATCCTTTTTTTTTTTCTGGTGTACACGAACCGACCGAGACCGGCCTTTTATTCTTTTATGGTAGTCTATAAAATTGTTTGATGTTGTGTTTAGATTAGCATTAGAACATCATGGTTTTCATAATTTCTTTATGACGATGCTTGAATGTGTGGCCTGATGCAGGCTCTTAGGATAAAATTAAATTTTCTATCCCACTAAAAACTCATAACTAAAATTTTAAAATAACTCATAATCTCACATAAAACTCTAAGAATTAAATCAAGATAATAAAATTTTTAGCAACCCCTTAGCTAGATGAATTAATGTATAATATCATGCATGTCATATTATTTCACTCTTATTAAGAGGGGGCTTCCATCTTTGCGAGAGAATGAAGGCTTAACCTGTGAGAGCCTTTGGTGGAAGAACACCCCTTTCTCTCTTGATTTGACTCATAATAAAGTTCTCATGCATTTAGGCATACAAAATCCCATAGCTTGTGTTAAAAAAAGTCCAAAAGAATCAAATAAATTTGATAAAATTTGCATTATATTAAGTCATGGTTTCAAACCAATCGTGCTCTAGTCTCTTAGGGAGTGAATTTAAGGACTTAATTTTCTCTCTAAATAAACAACAGCCTAGCCATCTTGCAAAGCATAAGACTTTCCTACATGGACTTAAAGCATAGGAGGAGGCCACCAGCAAGCCAGTCCAATGGGTGGTTCATCCTCTCTTGTGGAGGAGAATCAAATACCCACCTTTTGCTTAGACTTAGGTCGTGCTTTTATTTTGTACCAATGCTCCCTAGTTTAGGAATCTGAGGTAGCTATTTCCTTTGGGCTACAAGCATAAATTCTCACCTCTTAGGCATTTTCACAAGCTTATGTTATGGAATTATAAGGCCTAGCAATCTAATATAATGTCAACTCAAATAATTAACTCTCTTCAAATTTCAAAAAAATATAAAGCCCAATTATAGGGTAGATTGGAATGCTCACTAGGCATCCTAGTATCATGAGAATTTCCTACTTTCCCCATTTAGATTCCAAAAATAAATCTTCGCCTTGATTTATCCCATTTGATTTTCTAAAATAGCCAATCCTTTGATAGTCTTAACCTTGAAATCTTTGGAGATCCTAATTTTCTAGTTTAATCGAAGTATTTCTAAGGGATTTCATTCCTTAGGAAGTAATTAACAATGAGGGCTTGCCTCCATAGGGAACTTAATGAACCTGGCTTAAAATAAACCATATTTTACTTTTTTATGTAAAGTACAGGAAAGATCTTTGGTATATTCGAAGACCCATCATGCCTTAGGAGTCCTTATTAGGTGATTAGGTCCATTATAGGGTGGTGATTTCTATCTTTCAAGATTGTACATCATTCCTTAATGTTGTACCTGATCACTTCAATAAGTACACCCTAAGATCTGTGTGGTGTCCTACATCCCAAAAATAAACACCATAAGGGCGTACCAAGTAAGCCAACATCCATTAGATGTTGCTCCCCTAGAAAAAATGCTGCCAAAATTTTGTCTGATTTCTAGACTTAGAAAAAAAGAAGAATGATTATATATTGCATTGTATATCTTCTTTTAGGTTTAAAGGCCTTGTCACGCTCATTAGGAAGTTACAAGATGAAAATTGGTGGTGTCACAAGACACCACTTGTTATGCTCATTAGGGCATACCGATAAAGCCAAAACACTCCTGATGCAGCCCCCTACATGGGGATGACACTGGGAGGCTACCAAAATTTATACTAAAATTCAAGACTTAAACAAATTCAAATGGAAATCATCTAAATTTATGTTAAATAAAAAGATATATAATAAATATGAAGATAAATGCTAAATCAAAGAGAAATAGGGGGAGAGCACCTAAAACTTTTTTTTGGAAAGAATAGAACACCTATTTAAAATGCAAATAAAATTTGAGGAGGTTAATACCAAACTCACAAGCTTTAATTGTAATTCTCTATGGCTTAAATTGAAGCGATAAAGTGAGTTCTCTTTTATCCAAAAACCTTAAAATTAAATAAGCTTTAATTAAAACTTAGGGAGGTAAATGCCAAACTCATAACAAACTTGCAATAAATTTGAAGTTTAATTTTCAAATAAATAGGAAAATTGGTATGAAGTTAAGGACAAATCTTAATTGGGTCTAACAACTCTTGTTGTTGAAAGTGTGAAGAGTCCTTAAATGATAAAATTAGAGAGGCTTGAAACTTTCTTTTGGGTGAACTTCATACATATAAACTTGTATGAATAACCGCATGAAATATGCCATAGCACATATCTTATAGAAGCTCCTTTGGGTCAAATATTCCAAAATACATGTAAATGCTTGAATGAAAATAAATTCATTACACATATCTAAAATGAATATATTCTTATTCAAATCTTGTGCAAACTTTCAAATGATTGCCACCGGATCTGCAATTCTTTGTTCAAGAAGATAGAAGGTGATACTAAATCAAATTCTACAAAAATCATAAGGCTTCCTTCAATCAAAAATAAAAGAAATAATGTCAATGATTTCATTAATTAGATGAAATTATGTAAGCTATAAATACCTGCATATGCTCGAACATAGAGATTTAAAGTACAAATTTTAATTTCTGAAAAGACTGTGCATGCTAAATGGAAATCAATTACATATTAATCCGAATAATCTAATAAGATATTAAATCAATTTACAACACCTTTTTTACCACCGAATTCGCAACACATGATGCAAGCGAACATAAGGCGTTAGTTAAGGCATTCTCAAATACACTCAGCATGGGCCCCGACACTATACTAAATTTTAGATTCAAGTGTCTGAAAATGTTACGCAGGCTGTGTTCTCAGTTTAGTCTTAGGACTGGGTCCAAGTTAATAAAACCTAATAATCTATTATATAAATTTTAACTTAGTAAAATATCTGAGAAGCTAATTCTGTCATGTGATAGTAAATCTGATCCTCTGTTATGAGCTAAACAGAGTCGATAAGATCTAAAGCTCTTGAATATTTTCAAATCAAATTAACTATCCCGATGATGGTTGTGTTGAATAGTGATTTTAATCAGAGGGGATACTTCCATCAAAATGTGATTCTATTTTCAAATCTAACTCAAATTAAATATTAATAAAAAATTGCTTAAATGAAATTCAATCATTAAAAGCATAAAATAAAACTCAATCTATCCACCTTCTATAACTATTTGTCGAAGGTGATAAATTAAGAAAACTCTAGCTCACAAAGGAGCCAATGTCAAATCAGATGATCTGCTATGTTCACACTCTCAATCAATCTCTTGCTAGTAAGGACGTGGCCTGTATCCTCTGACCGTGGCTTGGCCAGTAGGCTCCATAGTTGAAGCAGTTATGACCAGAGTCCTTTGATCAGGTGATTTGGCCAGTCAAGCTCCATTATATTATGATCATGACTGTAGCGTATGCTCCCCAGTGGCACTACCCTTTGTATTGTGAATCATAGGATATACTTGATAGGGCAAATAGCTCTCATCAGCTAAGGTGGACTTAAATTTGTCTCCTTAGACAAACACCACCCCAGGTCTATAAGAATTTCTTGGATGACGTAACACATGTGTTGCTGATAAGGATCCTTCGGTTAGGTTGGGTTGACTACCTCCTCTGACTAAATAAACTAGAGACCATGATAGCCTGGGATGATAGAATCATGGGATCTAGATTGGGCACATCAGCATTCCCCTAACCATCCAATTTAAGTAGAAATGATGAATTTCATAATCTAAAATTTAAACTTCACATGCTGCTACTATACGCTACACATTAAGTGATCTAACTACAAGCCTTAATCAAAAGTTCTCTCTCACTTATTGGGAGGGATAATTAACTATAGGGGCTTGCACCTATAGGAAACAGATCTAAAGTCCTCACCAAATAAGGACAAAATCTCTGGGTAGTGTCTTATCTACTATCTCATCTACCTTCTGAAAATTACACTGACACTTTAACTCGCACTCTCTTCAAATCAATATTGTTGATAGGTCAGTGGAAAATTTTTGGAGCCCATAAATTTCTGGCGATTCTATTGGGGACAAGATTTTCTTTCTATCTATGGCTAGTCATACATGTGCCATAGTAGCAATAAAATTTTTAAAAATTCAAAAATGTGTAATAAAATTATATTACTAATGTACAAGGCTCTATATCGAATGAATTATTCTGTAGAGTACATTTTTATTACACTATTATTGTTGTTCTGTAGTGCCTCTGCATTTTGAAAGTATGGGGTGAAATAACAATTGCTAATTACTAATCCCTATCTGTCACTTTTGTAGAATAGATCTACAGAGCACTCCTTTCACTGTTTAGCTAGGGTGTGGTGCGAACATCTGCCTAGCCAACATCGTCATCAATTGGCTATCATAACTACAACTCCTGAAGTACCCACCCATGGTACATTCATCCGAGGCCATGTTGGAAGGCCTCAAGTTACTGAAGCTCCTACTAGCCTTGTTCGTCAATCAGTTCAATAGCCAACTGCTGTCAAGGAGTTCTTCCGATAGAGAACTTCAATTTTTAAAAGGTTAGATCAATCTGAAGCCCTCATGGTAAAAAGAATCGTCAAGGGGCAAACTGTTTCTTTAATGCCTCGTGGTACAACTGCTCTGCCAATTGAACCTTTTGTACTTGGAAAGCATGATCATGAAGCTTCCTCATTAGGAAGCAAATTAACCAGAAGATAGAGAAGAAGGAGAAACATTGAGCTGAGGGCTCAACAAATCCCCTTTGAATGACCTAGTGAACAAGCGATACTGCCGCCAAAAGTGAGTATTCCTACCCACAATAACTTTGATAATCTAAAATGGGTAAAAAGGAATAACTCTTCTAGTGAAGTAAAGTAGTCCTTTTGGAACCAACCGTGTCAAGCTCCACAACTATAGAGGAGACAGCCTAAAACACTATTTGTAAGGATACATAAAGTTCTCAAAGTATCCAAGGACAGAGGCTTAATGAAAAGAAAATTCCAGAGGCCTGTTGTGATGGAAAATACTAAAGCTCCACCAAGAAGTTGCCATCTTTTAACTAAGCCAGGTAATGGTGAGCATTGGAGTGTGACACTTGAACCACGTGTCCAAGAATCTACTACTGAAAGGTCCCGATGAAAGGATAAGAAGATGTGGAGGCCAAGGCCCCATAATGAAATCCTAAAAAATGGAAGAGGTGTGACATCATAAACATACTCTTAATAGAAGTGGATGAAGAAGGATACATGAGAGATATGAGACATCCCCAAGATCCCCCACAAGAGAAGGTTGACTTTGATTGCAGTCCTTTAATAGAAGAAGTGTTTGTTCCATACATTGAACCAGAGATCCACTGGAAACATCGATAAAAATTTGTGTGTAAGAAGAAAATAATCAAGATGATACTATGGAAGTAGAAGTCATCTATATGGTCTGAGATATAGATGAACTTTCCTCTCAGCATTGTTACTAGCGACAATGACCCAGGGAACTTGAATCTGAATTTGATGTTTATGAAGGAGAGTCTTCACAGAAGCAAATAGAAGATGGATCTTTAGTCTTTGCTGAAGAAGAAGACTAGAATGAAAAAGAGGTCATGGGTGTCAAAGTTGTCTATATGGTTGAACCAGGAAATGATCAGCCTGGTACATGCTTTTATACTTAGTATCATTGTTCAGCCCTAGCAACAACTGCTCCAGTAAATGCATAAGGAGAAGGACGATCAAGTTCTTCTCCTAAAATGAGTAGGGAGTAGGACAACAATAAGAAATAGAAGAAGATGAAGAGCCTATACTAATTGATGCTATATCACTAGCTAGAGAGCAAAGAGAAATGCAGCTTCAAATAGAAGTCAAATACAAAGAAATCGCATAGCTTAGTACCTAGATGAACAATATGATGGTACAAATGAATGTCATGATGGAGATGTTGCAGAAGAATATTGCATCGAGTGCAGCACCTATTTTATCTGCTAACCAATAGGTAGCTAATAATGCAACTTCTATACCACTAGTCACTTTATTACCTCAAGCTCCTACAGTACATGCTACACTTGAAGCGAGAAATGAAGTTAACCAAACACCTCTCCATCTAATAATTCAAAATCTGGCTAGCACACCTTGAGCAGTAATAGCTGCTTAGCTAGAAATAATAATTAATGAAAAGATAAAGATAATCATAGCCTTAGAGTAGGCTGAAAAGCTGGTGAGTAAGGTTCTCCCTCACCTAGCTGAATATGATCTAGTGTTGTACCCGAAAGGTTACTCAGTGCCAAAATTTAATACTTTTAGTGAGCTTGATAATCCAAAGTAACATCTAGCCCAAATTAAGGCTACTTATGGTAACACAGGGGAGAGTGATGTGCTGCTCTTCCGTCAGTTTATTAGTAGCTTGACTTTAGCTATTTTTGAGTGGTATACAGAATTGCCAAATGATTAAATTAATATCTTTATCGAATTAGAGATAATATTCATGAAGAGGTTCTCCAGTGCAACTGAGAAAATAGCAATCGCTGACCTTGCCTTGCTAAAAAGGAGAAAAGATGAGTCAGTGAAAAAAATAAGTCATTAGAACCTAAGCATGAAATGTGAGCAACAATTGGAAGAAGAATATGCGATCTAATTGCTAATGGACAACATTGATGATAAAATAACACCATTTCTATGTATCATCGACAACATTCGTGGCTTGTTCGATAAGGTGGCTAACTTCAAAAAACTGAATCTCCTTAAGTCTGATATCTATGCATATAAAGCAAAGAGAAACAAACCTTCAGACTCAAGAAGAAATGAAATTCATGCCGCTTCCTATAGCTCAAATGGAAAAGTAGGTGATATATAATGCGGATAAAGGAAAACAACCGATGTATAATGATGATAAGGGTAAGAATCCTATCTATCCTAATCCATAGCCAAAATTGATATTATGAGACAATGACAAACCTCAAACTTTTCCAAGTGGTGGGAAGAATCTAAAATAAGCAATAAGAGATGATGAACAAATGCAGCCAGCCATCTCTTAAGGAAAAGATGAACAAAAAATATTCTTTTAGAAGGGATAGTTTGGCTAAATTATTTTGACAAGTAAAGCTTCTACGCTACGAAATTAAAAGTCCTAAAGAAGCTGATCAAGTCAGTAATCCAAATTACTATCCCTATCATCGGATGATCAGCCATCCTATTGAAGATTGTTAAATCTTCAAGGATTGGTTAGAAAGGAAGTATCGATGTAGTAAATTTACATTATCCGATAGTGTTCTAATCAACCCAAAAAGAGAGTCTACAAGGATGATTACATCCTTTTTCATATCATCCAAAAAAGATAAAAGAAGGAGAAATCAGTTCAGATCAAAGAATGGGAAACAGTAGTCTCCAAAAAATTGTGAAAATGCTAAAGTAGCTAAAAGGCGTCCCTAGAGTTCAGTGGAAATCACCACTTGAACCTATATTGGACTTAAGAGAGATGTCTAAACCAAGTATTTGGGCTTCTTAGTGGAATATTGATAAGGCTACTCCATCATGGCACGATGAGCACTACTAAACGGCCTCATAAATCAAAAAAAAGCCGCCTAAGACAACTCAAAAGATTATTAATAATTTAGAGGAGTATCACCAACTGACAAGAAAACTATTTAGGCTTGTAGACTTTATGCCTAAACTTTTCATTAATGAATCAAACAAAGAAGATAATGGTGAATTTTTCCGAGAGACATGTCAAATCATTTATGTGATATCGGATGTTCTTCAACACTAGTTACTCTGAAATGATAAGGGTAGTTAGACAGACTCGACCAACCCATCACAATTCTTGTCAGGAAAGCAAGAAGAGCCTGAGGAGTTAACAACTAAATTTTGTATAATGACTCAATAAGATGATAATAGTTTAGATGAAGATCTATGTTTTCCCAATGGAGAAGAGTCAGACTCATCGATATCATCATGCATGAAACATATGAAGTTGAAAAATTAGTCTAGCCCTTTTGGCCAATCCTCCAGAATAAGAAGAGAATTTGAAGAAACTACCTCTTCAGAAGAATCTAAGCAAGATAAGGTGATTCAAGTTCAGTTGAGAAGCGATAAAGTCCTACCACCTTCATCAAAGAAGGAAAATGTAAATAAAGACAAAGGTAAACAAATTGAAGTCAATGAAGCTATCATTCCCAAATATCCTAGAATGAAGCCTAAATTAAAAGAAAAGATAGACTATAATATTCTATCATATCTAAGAAAGATCCCTGCACAACTGAGTGTGTATGAGGCCCTCTTGATGTCAAAAGACCTCCGAGAAACTTTGATAGGGACTCTCAAAGATTCAGAGAGTTATGAAGCTTTGCTAAAAAATGCATGACTGAAGCATTGCAAACTCAAGATCTCCCAGTAATCACATTTTTTTGAGGAAGATCTTATGTTGGGGACAACGGTTCACAACCGTTCTCTTTATGTTACTGTAGAGAGTGATGACATCATGATCAATCGAATATTGATTGATCTAGGTTCTTCTATCAATCTTATGAGTCTAAAGGTATTGAGAGGATTATCACTCGATATCCAACATCTTGGGAGAGATAAATTGATGATTCATGGTTTTAATTAAAAAAGGGTATAAAACCCCGGTTCTTGTATTCTCTGCTCAAATTTTGGGATTTATATACGTAAGCTAAATTTTATATAACCGATGCTAATATGTCATTTAGAGCTCTCTTGGGTCAACCATGGCTGCATGAGTATGGAATGGTCCCATCAACTATGCATCAATATATGAAGTATCTGAAAGATGAAGAAGAATTCAGAATTCCTAGTAACTTACAACCATTTTCCATCAATGAAGCAAAGATTTGTAAAGATGCAAAGTACTTCATCCTTAAAGAACCTAAGCCAATAGAGCCTCTTGAAGCAGTAGCATCCACTTCAGAACTAAAAAGCAATTTCACAAAGTGAAAGAGCAAAAGCAAAGAGGAAGAAAGAAGGCAATGTTGACTCTCCCTAAAGCACTTGATTCTACACCTAAATCAAGAAAATCAGTTCCTCATTTGGGAAGTGACTTAGAAGAAGGAGAAGATATTCCTGTCAAACCTAAGGGAACATATAAGCTTTCAAAAAAGGCAAAGTATGAAATAAGTGATTCAGATTCAGACTATGACTTTGAATCTACTTATGGAAATAGAGTTCAGATGATTGTATCAAGGATATTAGCTCACTTGGCAGAGTCAGATGACTCACTCAAAATTATACCCATCCCGCAACAGTGCTTCAAAGAAATTACTCCACTAGAGGTTCATAATATTGAAGAATTGATAACATTCTATGTGCCATCATTGAGCGAGAGTGGCAGAATAGAAACTCTATTCTACAAATCTAAAGAGTCTCAACCTCATAATTTTGATTAGCCTGCTCAACATGAAAATTATGATGAGATAGTGCCAATAAGAATACCAATATATTGTCCACAGAAATTACGAAGAATGATGCATAAGCTTGGAATTCATATTGGAACTACTAAAGATAGAACTCAAATCTTTAACAAGATGTGGAGCCAAAGAAGTCCTCAAGCATCACAAAAAAGTGATAAGTTTATCACTAAAGGTCTGGGATTCATCCATAAATCTCATCAAAATAGAGCTTCTTATAATATAATAGAAGCTGAGTCAAAACTAAGAGTGACGAAGAAGATGATCTCCATGAAATTCTTCTCACAATGATGAAAAAGTAGAAGCCAAGCCTGCACCTCAAGAACTCAAAGATGGTAGACAAATAACTATTATGGATGAACTCAAAGAAATCAAACTAGGAGCTGAAGATGATCAGGATCCAACTTTCGTCAGTGCCCTTCTACCTAATGAGATAGTTGAGGAGTTAAAAGTGCTACTTTATGAATTTAAGGATTACTTTTCCTAGACATATTCTGAAATGTCAGGCTTATCCCCTGATGTAGCAGTTCATAAACTGTCTATTAAACCAGATGCGATGCCTATTAAGCAAGCTCCTAGGCGAATGAGATTGGAAATTGAAGAATAGGTAATTGTAAAGAACTAAAAGTTGATCGCGCTTCATCCGAGGAGAAGTATGCTGATTGGATAGCCAACATTATCCCAGTTAGGAAGAAGAATGGTCAAATCTGTCTCTGCATTGACTTACGGGACCTAAATAAGGCGTGCCCAAAAGATGACTTCCTGCTTCCAATTTTAGAACTACTAGTGGATAATACTTCCAACTACGACATATTCTCATTCATGGATGAATCATCAAAATATATTCAAATCAAGATGACACTTGAAGATGAGAAGCACACAATATTTTGGATGTAAATTGGCATCTATTGCCACATAGTCATGCCCTTTGGTTTGAAAAATGCTGGAGCTACATACCAAAGAGCCATGATGGGTATTTTTGATGAGTTGATTTATCAAAAGGTGGAATGTTATGTTAACAATCTGGTGGTGAAGAGCTTAAACCATGAAAACCACTTCGAAGACTAGAGAATTATATTGGAGAGAATCATAAAATATGATCTCAAGATGAATCCTCTAAAATATTCATTCAGGGTATCCTCCAAAAAATTCCTGGGGTACATTGTATGTCACAGAGGTATTGAAATTGATCCTGCTAAGATCAAGGCAATCGTGGAGATGCCTCCATTGAAAAGTTTGTGTCAGCTTCATTCTTTACAAGGATAACTTGCATTCATCATTTATATCAAACCTATCAGACATCCAACCATTTATAAGGTTGATGAAGAAGGATGCTTCGTTCAAGTGGGATAAGGAGTGCCAAGAAGCATTCAATAGCATTAAAAGCTACATGCTAAATCCACCAATCCTTTAGCTACTCGGATGCCCTCATTCTATACACAGTGTTAAGAGTCCCTTGGGGCATTATTAGCACAACACAATGAAAATAGCAAAGAGAATGCATTTTATTATATAAGTTGAATATTAATAAGAGTATAAATGAGATACTCTCCAATAGAGAAGCACTGTTTGATAATTATCTTTGCATTCCATAAGCTTTATCACTATATGTTATCGCATAAGAATACCCTCATCTCAAAACTCAATCTGCTGAAGTACTTAATGACAAGTCCAGCGTTGACAGGTTGCTTGGCAAGATGGATAGCGGTAATTTGATATTACACGCTCCCGAAGCGTGAAGGGACAAGTCTTAACAGATTTTCTAGCTGCACATCCCATCCATGTAGGCTCTTTCTTTAACAATGATTTGCCCGATGAGCAAATTATGCTCATCCATGAAAGAGAAAATATCAAATTTAGGAAATATACTTTGATGGAGCCTCAACGATCAAACAAGTCCAACCTTTAAATTTTCCAAGGGCAAGAGCAAGAATTCATTTTCACTAGAAGGAGGGATAAAGAGACAATCATATTGGATCAAGAACTAATAATGAAGCTGAATATGAAGCATTGTGTCTTGAAGAAGCTATTTTCATAGGCATTCAAAACTTGCATATTATTGGTGATTCTCAGCTTATTATAAATCAAGTACTTGGCATCTATAAAATCAACAAGCTTGAGTTAGGCTTCTATCATAAACGAGTCCTTGAGCTTATGAAGTAAATATCAAATATCACACTAACTCGAGTTCTCGATCCAAGAATAGCAAAGTAGATTGCTTAGCAAAACTAGCTAAGGAAATGGCAAGCATGAATGGTGATTATGTCATGATCGGCATATTTAATCGATGAGTTCTAGAGCCAGTAAATTATCAATCCTCGTAGGTAGAGGGGTTATCAAATCTGACCTAGCAAGATGCAACTCAAGTTGCTCCTCATACTCCCAAATCAACGAAGTTATACCATAAGACCTAAGAATAACATTGCCTTAGAAAAGTAGTGTGAAGCTTTTATTGTAGAAGAGCCACAAGATTGGAGGCAACCTTTCATTGACTACTTTAAAGAAAGCAAATTACCAAACAATAGACCACTGGTAGCTCAAATCGAAGATGCTAATGTTATGCATCAACAACACTCTATATCATAGATCCTTCAAACAAATGTGGCTACGATGCCTAAACGCAAAGGAAGCCAGCAAAGTGATAGTTGAAGTTCATGAAGGACTTTATGGTGCACACCAGTTAGGTCCCAAGATGGTAGTAAAGATCAAAAGAATGATATTATTGGCCATCTATGGTTAGAGATTGTATCAATCATGCTAAGAGGTGCCATGAATGCCCAGTACATGGGAATATAATACATGAACTTCCAAATCCACTACACCCAACAATAGCATCTTGGCCATTTGAATACTGGGGTACAGATGTAATTAGACCAATTGATCCACCGTCATCAGCTGAACATCACTTCATCATAGCAGCGATTGACTATTTCTCTAAGTGGCCTGAAGCTACCCCATTTAAAGAAGTTACTGCTACAAGAGTGATCAACTTCTTCATGCATCAGCTGGTCTATAGATTTAAAGTGTCATGCCGAATAAGTTCTGATAATGACACAGCTTTCAAAAGTGCAAAGATTTATATATTCATCGATCGACCCAAAATTGATTGGCGATACTCTTCAATATACAATCCAAGAGCAAATGGTCTGGCGAAGGCTTTCAACAAGACGTTGGTCAAATAGCTCAAGAAGATTCTCACTAAAATAAAAGAGAATGACATACCAAACTAATAGAGGCATTATAGGCATATCAAACTACCTACAAGATGCCGACTAAAACCACTCCTTATTCATTGGTATTTCGAACTGAAGCAATTCTTCCACTTGAAGTTGAGTTGCCTTCACTTCAGGTAGATATCCAATACAATCTAACTAAAGATTAAAATGCTCATCTGAGAATGGAGGAACTCGATGCACTTGATGAAGTTAGATTGTAAGCTCATCAGAATTTGGAAGTTTATCTAGCAAAGATGTCAAGGGATTTTGACCATATGGTGAGGCCTTGAACATTCTAAAAAGGAGAATTGGTCCTGGTGTTGAGAAGATAAATTATCCCTAATCAAAAATTTGGTGGCAAATTTGAGCCTAACTGGGAAGGCCCTTTTGTCATTGAAAAAGTGCATCAACGAGGGAAATACCAACTCATTGACCTAAAGGGTGAAATACCAAAGCACCAATCAATGGTCAATACTTGAAAAAGTATTATGCATGAGTACATTTCTGAAATACAATAGAAATCCCCCTGCAAGACAAGGGGCATTTTTTTAGTATATCTATTTAGGTCGACATCGTGCTTCATGCTAAGATCCCTAAATAAATATACTCACTCCAGATGAGAAAAAAAAGCTTTTTCATGAAAATTCCCCTGTTACACATGGGGCATTTTTAGATTTATATACATAAATGAAAGTAATGTTATATGTTAAGACCTTCTTAAGAATATATCAATTCAAATATGGACGTATTTGTATATTTTCATCTTGAAAGCTCTTCTAAATATGCTTTAAAATCCCCATGCAAGACATGGGGCATTTTTAGTTTATGTTAAGTTTATTAGAGTTGACATCGTGTTATAAGATGAGATTCTCGATTATATTCTGATTCAGGTTGACATCAAGCTTTACACCAAAATCCCTGAATATACCCATAATTGTCATTATTAAGTTCCACGTTTTTACAGGAACAAAAAGAATATTTTTCTATGCATTAAATTTATAGCCATAAATGTCAAAAAAAATAATCTCCTAGATTTGACAAATGTCAGAGATCAAGTCAAAAGAACTCCTAATTTTGGAAGCTTCAATCAACTAAGTTGGAAAAACATCAACCTCTACATCTTGAAGTTTAGGACATTGATGGGCTCTAAAGGTCAAACTCAACAAGCCCACAAATGGCCAAGTTGCTGACGCTCTCCTCACTCAACAAGCCGTAAGAAAAGGCCACAGTGAAAGAGCCCCCATTGGTCTAATGACAAAAAAGTATAGCTTAAGTCAAAGACTCGAGTAGTTTCTAAAGGTCGAACTCAACAAGCCCAAATATGGCCGAGTTACTAATGTTCTCCTCACTCAACAAGCCGTAAGAAAAGGCCACAGTGAAAGGGCCATTGCTCATCAGTGCGATGATCATAACTATTCAATCTCAAACCAGATCCAGCTTAGTGATTACAAGCAACCAGGATCCAAGAGATCTATCTACTTGATTGATAGATCAAAGAAATATGAGGAAACGCTCAATTCAGGGCTGCCTCAAATCAATCTTTATATTTCCTGCAAGGTGATATTCAATCTATTCTCAAATGATCTGATCAAGCTCAAAGCATAGATCAAAGCCAATCTCCTCATCAAGTCTGTCAAAGAAGAAAGCACAGGATCGAGGAAGCAATTCCATAGTTCATACAAAGTCAATGGTTGAACTAAAAGAATTTTGTGGTTATTCAGTATGTTAAAGCACATGTTGCTAAACTAATAACTCAACATTAACCCTATATAAGTCGGAAGGCAAGCATGTATCTTCAATGAATCCATCAAAGCGACAAGCGGTTCATGGCATACATACACTTTTTAACAAGTCAATATGGACAAATCAGGTCAGTCCTTCATCAAGTTCGTCAACCTTAAAGCAAGGACTGAAGGAATTTCAAATTTGAGCAAGCATGAATAAACCAGTCCCTCAGTGGAATCCTTCATCAAAATAAATAAACCAATTCCTCCATCAAACCCAACCAACCAATTCAGGGCTGCCTCAAATCAATCTTTATATTTCCTGCAAGGTGATATTCAATCTATTCTCAAATTATCTGATCAAGCTCAAAGCATAGATCAAAGCCAATCTCCTCATCAAGTCCGTCAAAGAAGAAAGCACAGGATCGAGGAAGCAATTCCATAGTTCATACAAAGTCAATGGTTGAACTAAAAGAATTTTGTGGTTATTTAGTATGTTAAAGCACACATTGTTAAACTAATAACTCAACATTAACCCTATATAAGTTGGAAGGCTGGGTCATCTGTATGTACCCTTCAATGAATCCATCAAAGCAGCAAGCACAGGGTTCATGGCATACATACACTTCTTAACGAGTCAATATGGACAAATCAGGTCAGTCCTTCATCAAGTCCATCAACCTTAAAGCAAGGACTGAAGGAATTTCAAATTCGAGCAAGCATGAATAAACCAGTCCCTTAGCGGAATCCTTCATCAAAATAAATAAACCAATTCCTCCATCAAACCCAACCAACCAATTCAGGGCTGCCTCAAATCAATCTTTATATTTCCTGCAAGGTGATATTCAATCTATTCTCAAATGATCTGATCAAGCTCAAAGCATAGATCAAAGCCAATCTCCTCATCAAGTCCATCAAAGAAGAAAGCACAGGATCGAGGAAGCAATTCCATAGTTCATACAAAGTCAATGGTTGAACTAAAAGAATTTTATGGTTATTCAGTATGTTAAAGCACACGTTGCTAAACTAATAACTCAACATTAACCCTATATAAGTCGAAGGCTGGGTCATCAGTATGTACCCTTCAATGAATCCATCAAAGCAGCAAACATAGGGTTCATGGCATACATACACTTCTTAACAAGTCAATATGGACAAATTAGGTCAGTCCTTCATCAAGTCCGTCAACCTTAAAGCAAGGACAGAAGGAATTTCAAATTCGAGCAAGCATGAATAAACCAGTCCCTCAGTGGAATCCTTCATCAAAATAAATAAACCAATTCCTCCATCAAACCCAACCAAGCATGAAGCTAGGGTGGGAGGAAACTCAAATTTGCAATGACATAAAAGAAAGAGATTGTCAGCAAAGCCATTGAAGTAGAAAGTAGATTGTGTAAAAAATTTTTCTATCCGACAAGTCAAGTCTGACAAATTGGTCAAGCCCATCATTTAGCATGTTCTAAATAATGCACCATACAAATGACAAATCCTATCAAAGCTCCGTAAGATATTGCAATCGAAGCTAAAATGATCCAACTTCTATGGCCAGCCCAAAGGGTCAACCAGTTTTCAACAAACGTAACTTGCTCCATGCGTGAATCACATTTGTTGAGGGGCATTTGTTAACCTCCACATATGTGTCATAAGTCTAGTCAAGCCCACAAGTCGAATTCGACTGACATTGGAAGTGACAGTGCACAAATCGAGCTCACAATGCACTGTATGTCACTGAAAATGGTCAAAATGATCTCCGATCGATGAACGGACTTACAATCGTGTCCAAAATGTCAAAATTGATCAAAATATAAATATTTCATAATCTAAAGATCAATCGCTCAAGCGATCGAGCTATCAATGTGTCAACGTGCATATCAAAGTCAAAAAGTTGCAATGATATCCGAACAATGTTCATTCATGAAATTGATCATGTCGTTAGATTGAAAACATAGAAAACTATCAAATGAGACTATCCACACTTAATTCGGACGAGTCATTGCAAATGTCAAATAATCAGAAATGGTTGCACGTAAATCAAAGTTGAAATACACTAGACGTCACCAAAATCAAATAAAATGACCTTTGATCGATGAACAAACTTCACCATCATGTTCAAAACACTGAAATTGGTCAAAATATAAATATTGCACAACTTGATGATCAACCGATAAAGTGATCGAGTTGCCAACCCGCCTGCATGCATATCAAGGTCAGGAGGTGCCGACGCAAACCAAACGATCTTCGTTCATGAAATTTATTATGTCATTAGCTTTGAAACATTGAAATCTATCAAATAATACTATTCACACTTAATTTGGACAAGTCTGCGTGAATGTCGAGCGGTCGAAAGCGGCGATGCACATTTTGAGTTAAAATTGACGCAATTTGATGCCAACTTGAACCAAACAGCCTCGACAGACCTTTGTATCTAAATCGATAACCCAAATTGATATATATTGATTATCTATTTGTATCGGCAAAAAATTTACATTAAAGCTGATTAAGCAATAAAGGAATATACTTAAAAGCCCTAACCTAACCTAAATCCCCTCACCTTATTCGGCTCAAATTGTTTGGCCCTAATTCTTCACGGCACACTCGACCTAACCCGAGCCACTCCTCTTCACACACGCAGAAAAGGAATCGAGGGCATCGCCTTCTTTATGCGATCGAGCCGCATGGAACACCGCATCTGATCGAGGCCTCTCCTCCTATCACACGAGCTGATGCTGCACACACGAGCATCTCCCTCGCTTTGTTTGAATGGTAGGAAACCATTCCCTCCTTCCTCTCTTCAACCGCATGCAAAGAGCTAAAACCGCAAGGAGACTTTTCCCTCTACTCCTCTTATCAGAAAAAACCCTCTCCAATCCCTCTCCTCCTCCAAAACAGAGAAAAGGGAAAGGTAGATCACTTTTTTTTCTTCCTTCCTACCTCTTTTTCTTTCCTTTCCTTTCTTTGTCCTCCTTCTTCTCACTTTTTTCTTCCTTCCTTTTCCTTCTTCTTCTTCTTTCTCCAATCCCAAAACACTCTCGATGCAGCCCCTACACGGGGATGACGTCGAGAGGCTGCCGAAATTTATAATGAAATTCAAGACTTAAACAAATTCAAATGGAAATAATCTAAATTTAAGTTAAACAAAAAGATATATGATAAATATGAAGATAAATGTTAAATCAAAGAGAAATAGGGGGAGAGCACTTAAAGAAAATTTTGGAAAGAATAGAACACCTATTTAAAATGCAAGTAAACTTTGTGGAGGCTAATACCAAACTCACAAGATTTAATTGTAATTCTATACGGCTTAAATTGAAACAGTAAAGTGAGTTCTCTTTTATCCAAAATTCCCAAAATTAAACAAGCTTTATTTAAAACTTGGGAAGTAAATGCTAAAATCATAACAAACTTGCAATAAATTTGAAGTTTAATTTTCAAATAAATAAGGAAGTTGATATGAAGTTATGTTTAAATCTAAATTGGGTCTAACAACTCTTATTGTAGAAAGTGTGAAGAGTCCTTAAATGATAAAATTATAGAGGCTTGAAGCTTTCTTTTGGGTGAATTTCGTACATATAAACTTGTAGGAATACAACTGCATGAAATATGCCCTAGCACATATCTTATAGCGGCTACTCCTTTGGGTCAAATATTCCAAAATACATTCAAATATTTGAATAAAAAATAATTCATTACACATATCTAAAATGAATAAATTCTTATTCAAAGCTTGTGCAAACTTTCAAATAATCATCACCAGATCTGCAATTCTTTGTACAAGTAGACAGAAGATGATATTAAATCAAATTTTTAAAAAAATATAGGGCTTCCTTCAATCAAAGATAAAAGAAATAATATCAGTGATTTCATTAATTAGATGAAATTATCTAAGCTATAAATACCTGCATGTGCTCGAACATAGAGATTTAAAGTGCAATATTTAATGTCTGAAAAGATTGTGTAGGCTAAATTGGAATCAATTAAATATTAATCTTAATAATATAATAAGATATTAGATCAATTTACAACACCTTCAACACCACTGGATTCACAACACATCATACAAGAGAACAAAATTCTTTAGTTAAGACATTCTCAAATACACCTGCATGGGCCATAAAACTAGTGTTTGAGGATGCTGCGTGGGTTGGGATCCCGGTTTAGTCTTAGGACTGGGTCCGGGTTAACAAAACCTAAAATCTATTATATAAATTTCAACTTAGTAAAATATCTAGAAGGCTAATTCCATGTGATAGTAGATCTGATCCTATGTTATGAGCTAAATAGAGTCGACAAGATCTAAAGCTCTTAAATATTTTCAAATCAAATTAACTACCCCGATGATGGCTATGTTGAATGGTGATTTCAACCGGAGGGATACTTCCATCAAAATGTGATTCTATTTTCAAATCTAACTCAAATTAAATATCAATCTAAAAATTGCTTAAATGAAATTCAATCATTAAAAGTTTAAAACAAAACTCAATTTATCCACCTTCTGCAACTATTTATCAAAGGTGAAAAATTAAGAAAACCCTAGCTCACAAAGGAGCCAATGTCAAATCAAGTGTTCTGCTATGTTCACTCTCAATCAATCTCTTGCTAGTAAGGATGTGACCTGTGTCATCTTACTATTTTGGCCATTGGGGATCCAGATGAAGCATTTACGACCAGAGTCCTCTGATCGAGTGGTTTGGCCTGTCAGGCTCCATTATATTATGATCACGACTGTAGCCCGTATGCTCCTCGATGGCTCTGCTATTTGAGTTGTGAATCATAGGGTATACTTGATAGGATAAACAACCCTCTGTCAGCTAAGGTGGACTTAAACTTGTCTCCTTAGACAAACACCACCCCCGATCTATAAGGATTTCTTGGATGACATAACTCATGTGTGTTCCGAAAGGATTCTTCGAGTTGGGTCAACTACCTCCTCTGACTAAGTAGACTAGGTACCACGGTAGCCCTGGATGACGGGACCATGGGATCTAGATCGGGCACATCATCATTCCCCTAACCATCTTATTTAAGCATAAATGATGAATTTCATAATCTAAATTTTAAACTCCACATGCTGCTACTATATGTTAAATATTAAGCAATCTAACGACTAGCTTTAATTGAAAGTTTTCTCTCATTTATTGGGAGGGATAATTAACTATAGGGGCTTGCGCCTATAGGAAACCTGGAACCATATCTAAAGTCCTCATTAAATGAGGATGAAATCTCTAGGTAGTGTCTACTATTTCATCTACCTTCTGAAAATTACACCGACACTTTAACTAACACTCTCTTCAAATCAATATTGTTGAGAGGCCGGTGGTGAATTTTTGGAGCCCACAAGATATAGGTTTTGTTAACTCAGACTCAGTCCTAAGACCCAACTGGGAATCAACCTGTACAGCATCCTCTAACACTAAGTTTAAGCATTCAACATAGTGTCAGGGCCCATGCGGTTATTTATTGATTTCAACTTGAATGCTTACATGTATTTTAGAGAATTCAATATCTTCTAAAGCACTTACACATATATCAACACAAGTAAACCAAACATAGGATTGCCTTATGATGCATATATAATTATCAAATGCAAGTGCTTGCATAAATTTTAAAATACTCAAACTAAAAAATGATTTGCATTGTAATTTTTACATGATTCACTTCAAACTAATATTTTTTGAATAAAAAACAAAGTATTTGTGTTGAATAGAATAGATGCACTATTCATTTAGAATTTGAGTCGATGCCTTATGTTTGCTTCTAGACTTATTATGATATGATTGCTGAAATTAATGTATTACTATTAACTTGATTCCCTATTAGATTCTTAGCAAGATGCTCTTTCAAAAATTTTGGCTTTATTTGGGTGGCAAAATTCATCTATATATAATTTGTTATATTTCAGCGGGCCCTGTAGAGCATCCTTTCCTGTCTATAAATAGACAAACTGTTCAGCTCATTTTCATTCAAATTCATTCAGCCCTGTTAAGTCATCTAAAGGTTCTGAGTGTGAGGAAGTTCAACTTGCCTTTTAGAGTAAGGTTCTAAGTCCCTTATTAAGTCTCTTTTTTTAAAAAAAATTCATTTTATTTTGCAAATTTTCCTTTTGTTCTTAATTCTTTACCTTAGTTGCTATTATGCTTTTTTTTAGTTTATGAAACCTTGCTTATTTTTTATTTAAGCTATATTTAGATTATACTTAAGTTCATTTGAGTCCATTATTAGTCCAAAATTCGGCAGCCTCCCGGCATCATCCCCACATAGGGGGCTGCATCGAGGGCTATTTTGACCTACTCTTCTATAAGTGACACGCTCTTCTAAGTGTTGTTGTCTTGGGACACCACAGTTATAGTCTTCAATCACATCACGCTCTTCTAAGCATAGTGGGGTCATCAAATATGCCTACATAGCATAATATAAGTTAACACATATACTGATCTTCTTTTTTGTTTGTCTTATGTCAAATATATATTTGGGGATTTACATACATATTCTTATATATTTACATATCTAACACCTAAACTTCAATTTTACATATATATCACCCTAATCTTCAATATCACATCAAAAATACCACTTTATTCACTTTTTAAAAGTGAAATGCACCTTTTTAAGCATAGAAAAGTGTTAGATAAATAAATATCTAAGTTTAGGTGTTAGATATGTAAATACATAAGAATTGTGTGGTATGTATGTAAATCCCAATATATTTTTTCTCTTCTATACTTACAACATATATATATATATATATATATATATATATATATTCATAGATTTTATTTTTCATATTATTTCAAGATCTAGATTCAATTGAATGTGGATAATGGGCCTAAATCAGTTTGAATTTATAAAGCCCATTACACCTCTTGAGCTATAAGGTGAAGAAGGAGAAAAAAAAAATGTGGTGGCCTAGACTATATAGATTCTCATCATGCTTTGAAAGGAAAATAAAAAAAATTAAAAATGGAAAGGTGAAGGAAAAGAGCATTTAGGATGGAGTAGAACAGGTTGTGAAGTGATGATTCAACTTACTGGAGTTCACATTTGTTTGGCCAGTGGGGACAGAGGGCTGTTGTGAGGTGGACAAACGTGGTTTGATTAGTGAGAGGAATCGAGTAGTTAGAGGATGGATTTCTTGACCAGTGAGGTTGGGATATGGCCAGTCAACTAGAAAATCTGGAAGGCTTGGAAGACTATGGATTTGGAGCTCGGGAATGGGCTAGGATGGAGCAGTTTCTATAGGGATGAACTAGTGAGATGGGTTGAGAGGCGACGTTTGTTGTAATTGGCTACAGATTAGGAAGGAGTAGATGAGGGAGGAGTTTTGGCCGGTTGAAGGGGAAAGAGAGGGAGTGGAGACGAGGACAACAGCCACGACCCTTACTATTTTTGCATGAGAGGCAAGGTCAGAGGACAATTGTAGTGTGATGATTCGGCTGAAGTCACCGATGATTAGAGAATTTGGCGGCAAGACTTGCCTTTGTCATGTGCGAAAGGGAAACCGAGAGAGAGAGAGAGAGAGAGGGTTCAGAGAGAGGGAAGTTGTGACTAGAGCTAAAAAAAAGGGATGGACGGAGAGAAAAGGGAGCCCTCTCAAGGCCTAAGAGAAGAGAGAGTGAAGGAGAATGACCTACCTTTTGTCTCTCCTCCAAAACCAGATCGCCCCTTTTCTTTGCCTTTTTTACTAAGAATGATATCCATTTACTTGTTCCTTGCGCCAAGGTATGGGTCGTGAGTGGATGTTGGCTTGCCATTGGTTGGAAGGGGTTTGGGCAGTAGAGGATAAAGAGGAATAGAAAAGAAAACTTATTTAATACATGTATAAAAAATGAGGCTTTGGACGAAAGGCAGGATGACTCTATGCATTGTTTTATATATAAATGTTTATATTATAAGAAAAATATGAACTGTTGGAGTAGAATTCTAATTGAAATAATATTGGTTTTAATGAAATTCAAATATATGATAATTTTATAAGAATATATTGTTGACCTCCATGTATATTACATAAGTTGAGTCGAGCTTACAAGATAAATTTGATGAACTTTGGATGCAACAACACGAAAATCAGAGCTAAAATGGATTAGGCATCACTGAAAATCAATTGAAATGACCGATCAATGAACGACTCCATCACATTGAAATTGATCAGAATATACATATTTCACAATTCAACGGTCAAACGATCAAGAGGGAAATTCATCGATGAGCCTATGCGCATATCAAGGTCGGGAAGCCGCGACAATGCCCAAATGACCCCGCTCATAAAATTGAATAAACCATTAGCATCGAAACATTGAAACCTTTTGAATGAGACTGCCCACTCTCAATTTGGATGGTTCTATAAAGTTTGTGTGGTTGGAAGTGGCAATGCATGATTTTGAACAAAAATTGACCCAATTTGATGTCGACGTGAACCAAACGGTCTCCGATCACAAAACGGATGGCGCTGTTGCATCCAAAACATCAAATTTACCTAGAAATGACAACCATATTACGTGAATTTTATTTTGGAAAAATTTACAAAAATTTTGACATGATATTGCGAAAATCAAACATCCAATTTAATTAATCACAATTCAATTTAATTTTAATAATTAAATCATAATATGATTAAATCAAGATTTTCATATGAATAGGAATTATTGATCAGATTAAATATTTTTCATAAATACTTCTCAATCATATTCAAAATTTTCAAAATCCTAATTCCATATAGAAATTCATTAATCGCAATTAAGACCATTAAGCAAGAGGCTCTTCTTTTCTTTTCGAAAGAATTCAAGAAAATAGGATCGATTTTCCTCCCGTAAAACCCATGTTCTTTCTCTCTTCGGCTTTCCCACTCTTCTCCATCCCTTTGCAGAGGCGGAACATCCCAAGAGTAAGGACGTTTCCTCTCTTTGTTTTCTCTCAGTGAAAGGGGGAGGTTTCTTCTATATGATGCCATAAAAAGGCACCAGAAAACACAAAAACCAAAACCTCCACAAAACCCTCACATGGCAGTGTCTTCTCCCAATTTTCCAGCCTCCTTCCTTGCTTCTCCTATACCAAGAGGCCCGTCCCCCTTCAAATATTTTTACCACCTTTTCTTCTCCATCAATAGAGTCCTTGAGTGGAAGCACCTCTTCATTTTAGCGAAGGCCATCTCCGTGAGAAGAACTTGAGACCATCAATATCACCAAGCCATCACACAGTTAATCAAGAGGACTCCAATGATTTATCTCAATCATGTGATTGAAGGTTGTGGCTATTGCTAAACTTGAATCCATGGAACCTTGTAAAAGTGTCAAAGATCGGATTGGATGCAGCATGATAAATGATGCTGAAGAGAAGGGGCTTATTTCTCCATTGAAATTTATGTCATGCAGAGTGTTTTAGTTGAACCGACTAGTGGGAACACCAGGGGCAAGAGGATACAAACTAATTGTTACCATGCATGCTTCTATAAATCTAGAGAGATGTGTTCTTCTTCATGCTTTTGGTGCAGAGATAGTCTTAAATGACCCAGTAAAAGGTCTAAAAGGGGCAGTTGACAAAGCCGAAGAGATAGTGTGTCAAACACCAAGTGCATACATGTTTAACAATTTGATAATCCAGTCAACGCCAAGGTGTTTGATTCAATTTCAATATGTTCTTATATGCACAAAACCTGAAAAGAGGTCAAGATTTGAAATTGCACATCAAAAATCAAGATTAATTTTTTAAAAAAATTGAGCACATCAAAAATAAATTATCTAAAATGAAATTTTAATGATTTGAAATTGCATATATATTTACTTTTATCCAGGTGATCAAAGACCCTGCTAATGCCCAATAGGGCATAGTAGGTGCGAAGACATGGCTGTGGTGTCACAAGCCACCTTTCACTATGCTCATTAGGGCATATCGAGTAAGCCAAAAAAGTTTTGAAGTAGCTCCCTACATGGGGATGACGTTGGAATACTCCCAAAATGCGACCGTATTTTTGAAATTAGGGACTTATACAAATTTAAATAAAAATCATTTAAAACACCATGACTTACATAAACAAGCTTGAATTAAAACTCAAAGGGAAATTGAAGTATAAATGATAAATGAAAATATTAAAACGAAATGCAATTGAACTTGCAATCACTAGGGAAAATTAAGGCAAATGAAAATAATGAATTTAGAAGAAGGGAATACATTATATTTATATGTACGAATGAAGGAGTTTCCTTCAATCTAAAAAATATATATTTTATTCTAATTATGATTGTCAAAATTAATGATTTCATTAATTAGATTAAATTATCTAAGTTATAAACATTCGCATGTGCTAGGACATAGAGATTTAAAGTATAAATTTTAATGTCTGAAAAGGTTGCACAGGCTAAGTTGAGATTAAATAAATATGAAATTAATCTCATAATTTAGAAATAAAATTACCTGAATTACTAAATACCCGCATAGTCCCTGACACAATACTGAATGTTTAGATGCAAGTGCCTATGGATGTTGCGCGGGTTGCTTCCTGGTTTAGTCTTAGGATTGTGTGCGGGTTAACAAAATCTAAAAATCTATTATAAGAATTTCAACTTAGTAAATATCTGAGAAGCTAATTATGTCATGTGGCAGTAGATCTGATCCTCTGCTAGAAGCTAAACAGAGTTCACAGGATCTAAAGCTCTTAAATATATTCAAATCAATCAATTAACCACCCCGATGATGGCCATGTTGAATGAAAATCTCAACCGGAGGGGATTACTACTATTTAGATTTTTTAAGTTATTTTATCTCGAATTCAAGTTTATAAATTCAAGTCATAGACTTGATCCTCTACTAGCAAATAAGTAAAGTTGACAAGGTCTACCCCAATGATGGCCGCATAGACTGAAAATCTCAACCAAAGGGATATTATCATTAAAAGATATTTGCACTCTAAACTAATTCATCATAAAAATAATTTTCAACTAATCATACATCTGAACTAAATGAAATTTACTATTTAAATACTTAAAGGAAACAATTCATCCACTCATCCACCATCGTTTGTTGGGGATGATAGATTAAGAAAATTGTAGCTCACAAAGGAGCTAATGTCAAGTCAAATAAATCACTATATTCAAACTCAAATAATCTCATGCCAGTAAGGACGTGACTGCCCCTTAGTCCGCATAGTTTGGCCAGTAGGCTCCACATATGATGGTTACGACCAGAGTCCTCTAATCGAGTGGTTGCCACCAAATGACACCATTATATTATGGTTATGACTGTAGCCCATATGTTCCCCAATGGCTAAGCATTTTAAGTTTTGAATCATAGGGTATATTTGATAAGTACAAAGCCATTTTGTCAGCTAAGGTGGACTTAAGATTGTCTCCTTGGACAAACACCACCCCGTGTCTAAAGATTTCTTGGATGATAAACCCATGTGTTATGTTGATAAGGATCCTTCATCAAGTTGGTCTACCTCCTCCTCGACTAAGTAGACTAGGGACATACCTGGGATGATGAAACCATGGGATCTAGATTGGACATGTCATCATTCCACCAACCATATGCTTTAAGTTAAATAATGGTGAACTTCATAAATTTTAAACCACAAATTTTAAACTCCATATGTCGCTACTATATGCTATGTATTAAGCGATCTAATGACTAGTGTTAATTGAAAGTTCTCTTTCAAAGATTGAGAGGGTAATTAACTATAGCGCTATAGGAAATATGGAACCAATTCTAAAGTCCTCAGAAAATGAGGATGAAATCTTTAGGTAGTGTCTTATCTACTATTTCATCTCCTTCAAAAGTTGACATTATTGAATCAATACTCTCTTCAAGAGGTGGTGGCAATTTTGAGCCCATAGATTTGCGTCCGTTGGGGATAGGTTTCTCTTTCCATCTTTGGCTATTTGAATTTGAGCTATAGTAGCAGTGGAGCATGATAAAAATTGAAATTTAAAATCAATCATTAATGAAATTAAATTTAATCCTTATGACTAATCTGTTTGCTCTCCATATTAATGGATCTTTAGAGCACACAGTTCATCATGAAGCTAGGTCATGGAGCCAACAACCATCTAGCTAATGTTGTAATCAATACTAGAGATGTTAGAGCTATCATCTAATTTGGTAGTGTAAACTTTCCAGCTATCGCTGCTACAAATAATCCTCTACTTGAAGCACCTACATATTGTACACGCACACTTGTGCAGAGGAGGAGGACAACTAGAATGGTCATTACTACTACTGAGATTTCTCAAAAGAGAACCTTTGTATTCAAAAGATTGGGTCATTCTAAAGTGCCAATGATGAAAAAGAACCGTCAATGGATAGAAAGTTAAAATCATGCTTGTAATTCCAACCACACTGCTAGTTGAACCATTCACCCTGGGAAGGCACAATGCAGAAGCTTCTTCATCTGGAATCAAGCTAACCCTGAGGTAGTAGAGAAAGAAGAAATGCTGAGTTGCGAGCTCATCAGTTCTCACTTGGACCATCTGTTACATAACTATCCTTACTGGACAAAATATCTTGAAATATTTAATAAAGAAGATTTAAAGGAGAAAGCTTGAAAATAGTGATGGCTTAAAATAGTTTTTTTTTTTTTTTGGGAGAAATTTATTTATTTTAGATTTTATCGTAGGAAGATTAATGGGTGGGTTTAAGTACAAACATGATAAAAGTGATTTTTTTATATTAAATTTGTCAATTTGAGGCTAAACAGTCTTCCTCATTCTGACTTGTGAACCTTTTTTTTTTTGGAAAAGACCTGTGAACCTTTTTACAAGCCGTCCATTTACAGATTACCCATGGAAAACGTTTATATAATTAATATTCTTACTTATTTAAGCATATTTCCTCTAATTTTGCATGACATATAATTAATATTTATATAATAATAATAATAATAATAATAATAATAATATATTAATTATTTGTTAAATAAGAGAAATTATAAAAACTTATTGTTATACGTAACTATAATTAATATAGATTATAAGGGCAAGTTTCTAATAAATTTTAATTTGTTGTTTTAAGGACAAAATATGCAATACATTTAAATTAATGGTGACTCCTCTCTTGTGTAAAGCACAAAATTTTAACACCACTTAATATCTAAACCATAAATTCAATCAAATATTCACAATAATGTTTAATTTCAATCAACCAGAAGCAAGCAATTATGGATCCTTAAACACATTATAAAAATTTTGTAACACTTAAAAAATATTTTATTCACACACCATTAATAATATAAAATTATTTTATCATTATATCTTATATAATAACTTAAGCATTAGAGCTATATATATATATATATATATATATATATATATATATATATATATATATATATATATATATACACACAATACACAAGAGGTTCTTGTGCTTGCATGGGATTATTCTAACGGGCTTCAATGGCTTTTTCCTTGAAATTGAGACTGTGCAACAAAAAAAAAAGATAAAAAAGGGAATGAAATAACATTTAAGAACTCATATTTAAAAGAGAAAATAACTTTCACTTGTATTGTCCTAATTATGACAAACATTATTAGTAAGTAATTTACAAAAAATTGAATCCACAAAATTTTTAATTCTTTGACAGCTGATAGATATAACTAATTAGGTTGCTAGAATACTATATAAAACTTTGGATAAAAAAGCAAAAAAAATTTGTGAGAAAGGCCTCAAAAATATTTCTTGGATGTCTTTTTTATCAAATTTTGTGTATGAGAATATTCAATAAAAGCTAAGATTGGCATGTTTATATATATATATATATATATATATATATATATATATATATATATATATATATATATATGTATGTATGTATGTATGTATATATCTTAAGAAATTAAGCCTTTAATCAATATGTCTAAATTGAATGGTATACTCTTTATTTTCAAAAATTGGCATAGATTTAAGTTAAAATGGTGACATTCTTCAAACTAGATTTCACTAACTTTCTACGACTTATAGATAGCATTTCTTTCTTATATTTAACTTGCCTCTTGCCTACTAATCAAAGGGAATATCTTCACTAAAATTTACTTAGATTACTTTGACCTTTTTTTTATTTTTATTTATGTAATTGATCATTATGTAATATCATTACGGACACAAATTATAATAAAAAGATCTCTATAGATCATCTAATAATTTCTCTATTAAAAAATAAAAAAGAAGAGCTATTAAAGATAAGTAAAATTGAGTTAATAATTACTAGAGTTGTAGTCTAGGGCCATCGAGTTCAGCCTCTTGTAGATTGGGCTGGGTAGGTTGCAATTGAAATAGATGCATTTGTGTGCCCAATTGAAATAAACTTCTACGATCATTGAGATATTGACGGGCTCTAGAAAACCCATCTCCCTTAACTTATGATCCTCTTCCATCTATTGTTTCTCCATCACCTCTTGATCCTAAGACATAATCTAAAAATCAAAGTAATGGATTTAGCTTAATGGGAAATTTTAAAAATAATAAAATCAATAAAAAGTGGTTAATTATTCAAATTCACAAATATATTAATTTATTAAAGCTTCTCCGTTTAAACAATTATTCGCTCTCTAATATGTGCTCATTTAACATAACATGCATGTAATATGTTAGAGTTTTAATTGATCAATTAAAATATCATGTAGAAGCAAAATGGCCATAATAGATGAGATATGATTATTTACTTTTCGGCAGAGGTTCTCAAGTTGTTGATGGAGGAGCTGATGCTGTTACAAAATAGTTTACATTGTATGTCAATTACATATTTTCATATATGTTTCATGTAATTACTCATTTTCAAATTAATTTTAGTGAACTCTCTTTGTGAAAACATTTATGGTTATATATATATATATATATATATATATATATATATATATATATATATATATATATATATATATTATATATATATGATCAATATAAAAGATTCTAATGTTGAAATATCACATAGTTGAGCAAGTTAAAATTTTTATTGAATTCATGCAAAAATATGTTTAATTAGCAACATATATATATATATATATATATATATATATATATATATATATATATATATATATATATCATTTGAACACAAAAAAGGTGCAATGCCTGCATAAAGAGAAAGAGAGATTACATATGAAGCCTACCTAACTTTCTATAAAAATTGACTTATGTAGAGATAAAAGATGGATAAATCTAGATTAATATGAATTAAAGAGGGTGCCACCATTCATGTTTTAACACGCACAAGAGGGATTAAAAAAATGTACAGTTCATGAGGGAATAAAATTTCTTTTATAATAATTTCCTCACATTATCATATTGAAAAGTGTTAAACTTGAAACAAAAAATAGTCATCAATTGAGAGAACTATAACAACTCTTCATTTATTTATTTTATATCAATTGTTAGCTTTCGGTGATTCAAAAGAGTGTGCAAGGGATATGGCTTGAAAATGTGCCAAGTGAACAAAAATTAAAAATGACCAATGTCAATAGAGGATAAATTTTGGATTGGATGTTGCGAAATTCTAGATATATTTCTATTTCAAGTGTTTAATGAAGTACATTCCAATGATAAATTAACTGAAATCTTAGTTTAAATCATTGTCACAAGAATAATCACATATTCTACATCTGAAATGAATCCTTTCTAGTTAAAGAATCTCTTTCTAGTTATTCTGGAATAATTAGGAGATTCTCTGGAAGAAATATGGGGTTCTACTTCTAGTGGCAACATGCTATTGGGTGGTGGTCCCACTTATGGGGTCAAATCAATCCATTCTAAGAAGAAATATTGGAAGATTAATCTCATCAATCTCATACCAAATCCCATCAATCAAATCATTTTTTTGAGAAATATGAGACATCTAAGTCATAAAAGTAAAGAGATCTATTCATTGATAAGAAAAGGAAAAAAAACATGAACGGTGATTGGATTGATGAAAAAATAGAATTCAGGTCACGAATAGTGATTCGATAGATAATGAAGAAAGAGAATTCTTGGTTCAGTTCTACACCTTAACGACAGAAAAAAGGATTGATCAAATCCTATTAAGTCTAACACATAGTGATCATTTAATAAAGAGTGACTATGGTTATCAAATGATTCAATAACCGGGATCAATTTCCTTACGATACTTAGTTGCCATTCATCAAAAGGATCTAATGAATTATGAGTTCAATAGATCCTTTTTAGCAGAAAGATGAATATTCCTTGCTCATTATCAGGCAATCACCTATTCACAAACCTCATGTGGGGCTGATAGTTTTCCTTCCCCTACCCCATCTCCTCATGGAAAACCTTTTTCTCTTCGCTTAGCCCTATCCCCTTCTAGAGGTATTTTAGTTGTAAGCTTTATAGGAACTGGACGATCCTATTTGGGCAAATACCTAGCGACAAACTCTTATGTTCCTTTCGTTACGGTATTTCTGAACAAGTTCCTGGATGACAAGCCTAAAGGTTATCTTCTTGATGATATCAATATTGGTGATAGTGACGATATTGATGACAGTGATGATGACCTTGATATTGATATGGAGCTGCTAACTATGATGAATGTGCTAACTATGTATATGTCATCGTAAATAGACCAATTTAATATAACCCTTCAATTTGAATTAGCAAAAGCAATGTCTCCTTGCATAATATGGATTCCAAACATTCATGATATGCATGTGAATGAGTCGAATTACTTATCCCTCAGTCTATTTGAGAACTATCTCTCCAGGGATTGTGATGTTCCACTGGAAAGATTCTTGTTATTGCTTCTCAGATTCCCCAAAAAAGTGGATCCTACTCTAATAGCTCTAAATAAATTCAATACATGCATTAAGATACGAAAGCTTCTTCTTCCACAACAATGAAAGCACTTTTTCATTCTTTCATATACTAGGGGATTTCACTTGGAAAAGAAGATGTTTCATACTAACGGATTCGAGTCCATAACCATGAGTTCCAATGCACGAGATCTTATAAAACTTATCAATGAGGCCCTATCAATTATATTACATAGAAGAAATCCATTACAGAAACTAATACAATTAGATCAGCTCTGCATAGAAAAACTTGGGATTTTTGATCCTAGATAAGATAGGTTCAGGATCATGAGATCATTTTCTATCAGATAGAAAAGGTTGTTACACAAAATGTACTTCTAAGTAATTTCCCCATAGATCCTATATCTATCTATATGAAGAAGAAATCATGTAAGGTAGGGGATTCTTATTTGTACAAATGATACATCAAACTTAGAACGAGCATAAAGAAATTCATGATACTTCTTTTTTTTTTGAGTTGTTATGCCGGATCGGTCACTCAAGATCTTTGGTCTTCATCCAGACACGATGAAAAAAAAGTGTTCACTTCTTATGGATTCATTGAGAATGATTCTAATCTAGATCATGGCCTATTACAATTATTACTATTAGAAGTAGAAGGCACTCTGGCTCTGGTGGGATCCTCATAGACAGAAAAATATTATAGTCAGTTTGATAATAATCGAGTGACATTACTTCTTTGGTCTAAACTAAGGAATCAATTAGATATGATGCAAAATAGATCTTGTTCTATCATTGATCATGAATTTCTATATGAAAAATATGAATCAGAGTTTGAAGAAGGGGAAGGGGCCCTCGATCTACAATAGATAGAGGAAGATTTATTCAATCACATAATTTGGGCTCCTAGAATATGGTGCCTTTGTGGCAATCTATTTGATT
Organism: Cymbidium sinense; assembly: GCA_021442155.1. NCBI lineage: Eukaryota > Viridiplantae > Streptophyta > Magnoliopsida > Asparagales > Orchidaceae > Cymbidium > Cymbidium sinense. Next base: position 33,566,494 of record CM038214.1, read on the forward strand.
GTATCAAAAGGCCCACTAAATTGGGATTTCCCTATTAGACTGGGTCATTTCGGGCAAATGGATCATTTATAATAAAGAGGATGAGCTTCAAGAGAATGATTCAGAGTTCTTGTAGAGTGGAACCATGCAGTACCTAACACGAGATAGATCTTCCAAATAACAAGGCTTTTTTTTTACCAAGCTAATTCATTTAGGACCCTGCGGATCCATTCTTTTCCCTGTTCAAAGATCGGCCCTCTATCTCTATGTTTTCACGTCAAGAATTCTTTTTAGATGAAGAGATGTCAAAGGGGTTTATTGCTTCCCAAACAAATCCTCTTACATCTATATATAAATGCTGGTTCATCAAGAATATGCAAGAAAAGCACTTTGAATTGTTGATTCATTGCCAGAGATGGTTTAGAACCAATAGTTCATTATGTAATGGATCTTTCTTTTCTAATACTCTATCTAAGAGTATCAGTGTTTATCAAATCTATTCCTATCTAACAGAATTCTATTGGATCAAATGACAAAGACATTATTGAGAAAGAGATGGATTTTCCTAGATGAAATGAAACATTTGTTTCATGTAATAGGAGAAAGATTCCCCATCCCTTAGCTATAAAGATATGTGCCCATGAAAAGGAGATTAAGTGGAATAGAATTGGCTGGATTGTAGAGTCATGGAAACACTTGTTTCTTCCATCCTTTTGGCCTTAGCTCCATGGAAGAATTGAAATCTTAGATCACTATGTGTGGATGATATGAACGCCAAACAAGAATTCTTGAACTGAAAGAGCCTATTACTACATCAAACAATTTCTACTAATGAAACCATATAAATACATCAAAATATATGCATGACCTTGAAATGGTTATTGCTATCTCCAATAATGAATCATTAGTTTCATTGAATAACTAAAGAAGATAGATAGACCTTTCTCTTCATCTCAGGTCGATGGATCTCCTCAATTGGAAGATCTCCCATATGGATAATACACATTCCAGTTAACTGAGCCTAATTCTAATTGCTTTGTTCCAAAGCAAAGATATCCATGATGGTGGGTTCATCCTATTCAGATATTCATAACCAAGAGGTACAATCCTCTTTCAGATAGGCCCTGAAAGGAGAAGGAAGGCTAGAATGCCAACAAACATCTGTCTATTCTCTAATTAACCTAACCGATAGTACCCATTTTGAGAACATCCAGTGCCAAAGTCACTGAATGGGTAAGTCGCCAATCCCTAATGTAATGTACTTTGTTTGCTGGGTTACAGGTATTGGTGGATATTTTACTAGAGGTTTCTATTAATCTACCTTATGTGATTCCTATTGAATCCTATACTCGGGGGGTGTGCGTAGGGTGGACGATTTCCAAATGGACTCCTATAAAGAAGATCGCCAAGATTTTATGATCCATTGCAGATTCCAATAGCTCAAACTCGGATAGTGAGGATCGCTAGAACACTTCATATCAATAGATAAGATACTCATCAATATTGATTAGATCCAAAATCTATTTTGGAAATGCTCATTAAATGAGCATTCTCAATATTATGCCTTGAAGAGGACTCGAACCTCCACGCTCTTTAGCACGAGATTTTGAGTCTCGCGTGTATACCATTTCACCATCAAGGCATCTTGAAAGTGAATCGTATTCCATGAATATGATATCTATCTTGTGTGATATATTAAATATATGACAACAGTGGAGTGTTAGAGTATTTCTATTGATCGATCATGTCATATTGGCCCGAGTCAGACATCAGATTGCTTCGATTAGAATTATCTGGGGGATACCTTCTATATATCAAAAGATGTAAAATCAAACCTCTTTCTCGATTCAAGAGAAGCCCAAAGAAGTGAATAGGGTACCCAAATAATGATATATATGTCAAAAGTGGGTCTGGTTATGCGTATTCCTAATCCTAAATAGAATGTAATGACGTAGGGATCCATATGTAAACAAAGTACCTATTTACATATGGTTGAATGACCCCTTCTCATAATAAGAATGTACATAACCTTATTTAGCCTGGTCTAGTCTGGAATGAACTTATAATATGATGATTGAGTTGATTCCATGATTATAAGTTCATAACTCTAGCCCATTCCCATTTTGGGCAGAAAAGAATTCTTTTATTCCATTTAGTAAAAGGGATCTTAAACTAAAAAATAGACCTAGAAGCTAAAAGAGGGTATCCTGAGCAATTGCAAGAATTGGGTTTATTGATATTCTTAGTATAGTAGATGCTATCACACATACAGTCATACTCAACTCGATGGAATTGTTTGATCTTAAGGGAGATCTTCTATAATTTCGCACGTGAGGGGTTATTTCTTGGTTTCACCAGTCATTAATAACTTGATTATTTTTAGATAAGAGTAGATAAAAATAATGCTCGTAAGGAGTCCTATCGAAACCATGAAATATAAGCCTACCTGTCATCCACACCAGAATAGATAGAGTTTTCCAAAAAACCTGTCAGTGGAGGAAGACCCCCTAGGGATAAGAGACATAGGGATGAAGAGAGAGCCAAAAAAGGATCTTTCGTGTATAATCCTGCATAATCTTGAATGTTATCAGTTCTGGTACATAGACCAAATGATACAATGCAAGCAAAAGTTTCTAGATTCATAGAGATATAGAACAACATATAAGTTATCATGCTTGCATATCCATCATTTGAGTCTCCGATAATTATTCAAATAATTACATATCTGATTTGACCGATGGATGAATATGCAAGCATATGTTTTATACTTGTTTAAGTAAGAGCAATGAGATTCCCCAATATGATGGTAAGAATAGCTAGGATTTCCAAAATAAGATGCCATTCGGTCGATGAGAAATAAAAGGAATATCAAAAATTCGCATGACTAAAGATAAAGCAGCTACTTTCGAATTAACAAAAAGAAAAGAAATGACTGGAGTGAGGAGAGTCAGAGACGAAAAGAAGATTCCTCACTTCTTACTCTCATTCAAAACCATGCATGAGACTTTCACCTCGCACGGCTCTTGAGTGATAAAAAAAGAAGAGTAGTTCTTCTTTCTTTTTTGATTACCTTCCTCGCGTATGTATAAGATTGAATCCATTCGATTTCTAAAAAGGATTACTAATCCTTAACTTTTCAAGGAATCCTTCATCAGTGGTTGTGAATGACTGACTTTTTCAATCCTTTTGACCTTAGTTCCACAGGAGCAAGTCAGAAAGATTAAGAAATAGAACCATCTGATTTGATTCATTCTCCATAGCCATGAGATGATCATCTTAGGGTGATCCTTTTGTCAACAGATGTTCCTATTACACTCATAGTCTCTGAAGGATGAGAACCAACTATGTAGCTTCTACATCGATAATTCAAATATTGTATACGTTATAAATCTGATCCTTTATAGAACTACCCATAATAATGAACTTGCAAAAGGGATCTGTTTATCATAAAGAGATTCATTGTTCATGACCCTGCTTCACCTTAATTGTTATTTGAACAAAAGGATCACAATAAACTTTTGGTCAAAGTGATGTCTTAGTCTGAGTGGGGATAGCATTTCTCTTGTACATGTTTGTGGAGTTTTAAAAAATCCAAACATCTCAGAGATAGATATAGAGGTAGGAATTTGTGGAATGAACTACACTCCTTCGTATACATTAGGATTCCATTGATGAAAAGGGGCTGGGGAAAGCTTGAACCCAATTCTTATAGTGATGGATATAAGCATAGCTGATATTCCTGGGGAGTTATACATTTGTGTATTGATAAGGACATTCACTATTTCTTGAAGCTCCATGAACCATAATAGAAGAGCTTGCCCCACCCATGAGTAAATATTTTGTAGTAGCTTCATTAGACCGTAAATCTCTCTTGGTATATCTAGATACTAGGTAGAGCATAAATTGAAACATTCTGGAGCTACAAAGATAGTTATTTAATCATTAGCACCACATAAAAACATTCCTCCTAGAGTAGCTATTAATATGAATAATAGAAACTCTCTTATAACCATTTTGTATATTCAATGTACTCTACGGATAGAGGAATACATAGAGTTGAACATAGTGAAATAAGAAATTGAAAGATTTCATTGAAATTGCTCATTTGGAAATTTTCCTAAAAGCTAATTATAGGTTCTTCTCTCCCCCGAAAAAATAGGGCCGTTATGCTCATTACTAAACTTGTTGAAGAGATGAAATAGAACCAAGGTCTATCTTCTTGATTAGAGGTTGAATCGATCATTAGAAGAAGAATTAGGCCAAAAATTAGGATACATTCTAGGAAAATGAAGCTTCCATGGAAGAGAAACAAATGAAACGCTTTCATAAAAATTCTCGTATAATCCAAGAATGAAGTTTTCATTCTGTACATACCAGATCATGAATTAGTAACTGCTTCCAATCTACAAAAAAGTCCCAATTAGTTTGAACTTTCTATTTTTGGAATGGGATATTTATGAAATCCCCATGAATAGGATCAAACCTTATTACATGATATTTCCATAAGATTCCTCTTTCTTAATCTTATGCAATCCCCCAAGAAGGCTTAGTTGATCCATGATTTATGTTTCATTGTTGTTTTTTTTTTTGCTTGTTTCTAGAAAGATATTGATCAATTATGATTCTTTCTTTTTCTATTGATTCTTTTTCGATCGAGATGTATGGATCCATGGATCTATGTGTATATGTAGATCATGTTCATGGATTAATGAAAATGCACAAAAGCTCTATTTGCTTCTGCCATTCTATGAGTCTCTTCCTTTTTGCGTATAGCATCGCCACTACCTTTGGTAGCATCTACTAATTTGGAACTTGATCGAAAAGCCATATTTCAACTTGGACACTTTTGAGATGCCACTAATAACCAACGAATGGCAAGCACTTTTCCTTGTGTAGATCATATTTCAATAGGAACTTGATGAGTCGATCCACCTACACAAATTACTTTTACTGCTATATCAGGAGTTACTCCACGTATTGCTTGACGTAAAATAGATAGTGTATTTGTTTCTGTCTTTTATTGAATCTTTTTTAGGGCCCGATAGAGAATTTGATAAGCCAATGATTTTTTTGTGTTTTAGAATACGGTTAACCAACATGTTAACTAATAGATTACAATAAATTGGATCAAATTTTATAGTTTTTTCTTGCAATACCTCAACATGACATGAGCGTGAAAGAGGTTCAAGAATCAATTTTATTTTGATAAGGACTAAAATGAATCACTTATTTTGGCTTTTTGACCCCATATTGTAGGGTGGATTTCAAAAGATAAAAAAAATCTCCCTCCAAGCCGTACATACGACTTTCATTGAATATGGATTTCCATAGAATTCTATATGTATCTATGAGATTGAGCATGGAATTTTATTTACTCACTTTCACTTTAAATTGAGTATCTGTTTCCCATCTTTTTCTGCTAAGATTGGAAATCTGTATTTTACATATCCATATGATCGAGTCCTTGGGTTTCTGAAATAGTGTAATGGAAAAAGAAGTGCTTCGAATCATTGCTATTGGACTGACCAAAAAGTTGAGGTATTTTGAATTATTTGTTAACATGGACAAAGGAAGGGAAAACCTCTGAAATTATTCTAATATTGGACCTTGGACATATAGTAGTTCTGAATTGAATCACTTTAGAAAGATGATCTTTTATATCATGGTAGCTTCTAGTCCCCTTCAAACTTTTTGTTGGGTTAAACATACACTTCACATGTTTCTAGCGATTCACACAGTATCATCAAATGATATAAGTCTTGGATAATAATCTACAATGCACTAGAATGCCCTTGTTGGTGATCCTTTACTCCGAGAGCATCTAGGGTTCCTCGAATAATGTGATATCTCACATCGGGTAAATATTTAACCCTTCCTCCTCTTACTAATACTATAGAATGTTCTTGTGAATTATGGCCAATACTAGGTATATAAGCAATGATTTCAAATCCAGAGGTTAATCGTACTCAGGCAACTTTACGTAAGGTAGAGTTTGGTTTTTTGAGGGTGATAGTGGAAAAGTTGACAGATAAGACACCCATACTGTCACTCTATAGAACCGTACATGAGATTTTCACCTCATACGGCTCCTCGTTCAATTCTTTTGAAGTAATTAGATCCTTTTCTTTGTTCAAGAATCTCCTCCCTTCTTCTACTCCATCTCAAGATTAACTCAGACCAATTCATTCACATTTTCATGTTCTAATTGAACACTTTTCATTTATGATCAAAGGAGAAGATTCTTATTTTTAGCAAACCTATGCGGATCAAATCACGATCTTCTAATTATAAGAAGAATAAGAGATCTTTCTCGATCAATCCCTTTGCCCCTCATTCTTCGAGAACCAGAAAGATCCTTTTCAAGTTTGAATTTGTTCATTTGGAATCTGGGCTCTTCTATCTTCTACTTTTTTTTATATTTCTTTTTAGATAAAAAGCACTATGTGAAATCTTCGGGTTTTCCTCCTCGTCTATCCTTATATCCCATAGGTATAACACTTGAATCAATAGAGAATAATTTATTCTATATGAATCGATATTATTAATTCTTACATTCCAATTCCTTCCTGATAGTCCTAAAGAAAATCCTGATGAATTGGATCCAAAAAGGACGGGTTAGTGTGAGCTTATCCATGCGGTTATGCACTCTTCAACATAAGAATCCATTTTCTGAAGGATCCTGGCTTTCATGCTTTGGTGAGTCATCCGAGATCCTTTCGATGACCTATATTGTGTTAAAATCTATATGATCCGATTGATTGCGTAAGGGCCGCGGTAGTAATGGAATGGGAAAGAAAAGACAGTTCTTTTTTATTATATCATTTTTATTATATCATTTCTATTATGTATTAATGTATTATTCTATTATATATATTAGAATTATCAAATTATTCATTTCAAATTATTTCTAATTAGATTAGTTTGATTAGTCTTAGAGTCTTAATTTTAGTATTAGTTAGTGATCCCAGCTCATCGAGTCCTTTCTTCCATGATGAACTGTTGGCACCAGTCCTACATTTTGTCTCTATGGACTGAGGAGAAAGGGGGCTCTACGGTAAGAGGGTTGTACCATGAGAGAAGCAAGGAGGTCAACTGCTTTAAATATATGATAGGAATTCTGGCAATGCAATGGAGTTGGGCCTTCATGTCGATCCGAATAAATCAGTCTTTTCATGGGGGTCCATCTTTGCCTGCTAGGCAAAAGGATAACAAGTTACAAATTCTATCTCAGTCTCGGAAAGACATGTATTTCAATTACTATTCAATTCATAAATGAAAATGAAGTAGTTAATGGTGGGCGTTCTCCTTTTTTATTGTATGTGTTCCTAAGAAAAGGGTGTGGAAACACATAGGAACTCTGGAATGGAAATGGAAAAGAAAAGTAGCTCTAGTTCCTTCAAAAATGATAGTAAGATCCTTGGTGCAAGAAGAAGGGGTGATTCATATCATCATGACTTGGTTCTACTTCCACTCTTTTTTTTACAATACGGAGTCGGCTCTTCTCCTGCCAGTCTCAAATAGAGCATGCTGAAAACAATCTTCTTCAAATAAAAATTATTCAATTTAGATAAGGAAAATGGATTTTATGAAACTGTGTGCTATGGATTGAATCCATAGTCAATCCTATTTTGGATAGGAGCAGTTGATAATGGAATCCAATTTTTCCCATTATTTGACTATCCATAACATAATAGTGTGAAAAGAAGGCTTGGCTCCAGGTTATTTAGGAATAGCGGCATTTAGTTTCTCGACCCTTTGCCTTAGGATTAGCTAGTTTTATTTCTCGATGGGATCGAGAAGGATATAACTCAGCGGTAGAGTGTCACCTTGACGTGGTGGAAGTCAGTTCGAGCCTGATTATCCCTAAACCCAATGGGAGTTTTTCTATTTGGACTTGCTCCCCCATCATGATCGAACGAGAATGCAT